>OX155970.1:25129025-25628396 GCA_944548615.1 Micropterix aruncella
TAAAGATCTAGGTTTCTCTAGGAAACTAATAAGCTCCCTCCTAGAAAAAAAATCTAAAACCACAATTTCTATGGATTCGAAGTGGGAGTGAAGTGGATTCGAGGTGCACACTTACATTTGGCAAAACATCCAGTTGTTAGTGAGAGTCCACCGCTCTGCCCCCAGAAGTCTATAAATAGTATTATGATGGGCCTGATTCCGGTCGGTGAATTCCATGGCAGCTCCATTCGTATTTATTCTGATTTCTTGCAAATAAAACCAGCAATATTCAGAGAATATATTTTATTTTCAAATATCGTTACATAATCTTGTATATGCGGCAACAACACTTACAAAGACTAACTAGATTAGTTTTTGGCCACCGTACACTTAGGAGGTAAACATATCGCAGCCGTTCCGACCACTCCCCCTTTCACACAATACTAGAAAAATAAACTCTTAACTTACTAAAAATGACTTAGCTTATGACATAATTGGAAGAGAAAAATCATCACGTATAAATCAACGGAATATCACAATGACAAGACTCGAATAGTTAACAGCAAAGCGCTCAGCCTTCCGTTAACAATATAAGTAAAATTGTAAACCTATATTATAACAATAATTACTAGACATGAACATATAAAGAAACAGCCGCAATTTCATCCAACTCTTAATCGACATGTTTATAATTTATTAATATCGAGTAATATCTACGAAGCTTTACATTAATAATTGATGCAAAAATTGCATTAGAAAAAGTGATTCCATGAGAAATTTCTCTAAATTGATAATGATTGTAGCAGTACAAACATATAAATTAAAGAAGAGTGCTAAATAAATGAATCTTGTGGTGAGTTGATTATATAAACTAAATTAAAGGGCCCTTAGTCGCGAAGCGGAATTTTAAGTCGGTGCAATTCAAAATCTCACTATTTCTCCTTAGAGCGGATTTAACCGTATCTATATCCACTCGGATAGCAAGGTAGGTCTTATGGCACTAGCCTCGAATACTATTAATTCAAAGTTAGTGCAAAACTGCGTATCACTACTGAATTCCCTGGGCGAAAAGAACAGGGTAATTCTAAGATGGGTTCCCGGCCATGCAGGAATCGAGGGAACTGAAAAAGCCGACGAACTTGCTAAGACGCAAGCAAATGGAACGTTATACGGCTCTGAACCTTGCTGTGGTGTACCAAGAAGCCTTTCAAACCTAATTCTCAAACAAATATGTTTAGAACAATCCGTCAACCACTGGAACAACACGCCAGGGTTGAATCAATCCAAAGTTCTAATTAAGGCCTACGACCCTAAGACGGCCCGTGAGGCCTTATCGCTAAATAGGAACAATCTACTCATACTGGTGAGGGCGCTCACGGGGCATTGTGGCCTGAACAAACACATGTATAACCTCAAGCTCCGAGACACAACAATGTGCAGGTTCTGCCAAGGGGCAGAGGAAACTCGTCTGCACCTCATGTGCGAGTGTAGCCCGCTGATGCGTAAAAGATACATTCACTTGGGTGGTCATTACCTCCAACCTGAGGAGGTAAAACAATCTGACGCCAAAAGCCTGTTGCGGTTCTTAAATGACACGAGGCTTAGCGCGGAACTATAGTAGGTGGCGAACACAATAAATCAGCAATGGTCGCAGTGTTACAAGGCTCATAAAGACCTTAGAAAAGCCCTACACAACAAATAAAATAAAAAAATAGGGTGGATTTACATTGAGTCCATTACCGACTTCAAAATCAAAACAGTCAGCGCTGACCCGGTACTGTCATCGTGTAAATTGATTTCAGTCTACAACGCTGTCTCATCAGTGTTGACTTTAATTCCCCCACCACACGCCCCAGCGGTACTGACCGCGTCTAAAATCCAGTCAGTAGCTGGCGCTATGTTGTAGGGTGAAGTCGGTTCGTATGGAAAATATAACTAACGAAATGACACATTTTTCCTGACTTCAATAACGTGCCTACACCCTGAAGTATGAATACCTACGGCTGACTGACTGCATGTGAACAGTGTAAGTCAGTTCTCGATGCCAACACTGACACTTATAACAGACTCGTAATCTACACTTATGCACATTCTCGTGATTTAGAATAAGAGATATTGTGGTAAATATTCGCAACTTTGCAAAAAGATCATCGAGATCTACATTTCTGAGGTAGAAGCATTGACTATATAGGGTATTAGATTGCTCAATGCCATAGGTCATTTTGGCAACCTTCTACGCCGGCAACATACAGGTGGCGCTGATAGCATTGCCCGGCGAAAATAGCGGAATCAATGGAAAACGGCTGGCACCCAATTCCGTAGTCATATCAGTAATTTCATGAATCAGTGCCAAAGAAAACTTTTACACCAAACTGATTTTGACAAAAGTATTTAATTTCAGACTTCGATATTTCGCAGTTAAAATGATTAAAAGTATTTTTTTTATTCTGGACCAAAAGATTTTTTTAAAAAACCATGGAAGTATGATTATACAGAAGCGCAGTAAACTTAGGTGACCTTATTTAAAATTTTCCACCTCCGAAGATCAGCAAACTGAAAAGGCAGTGGGCGAGCCGTATCATTTGAAAAACTAAACTTTGTACACAACTACTTTTTGTCGTATAACATTTTTAGAGACCTTTTTTGGAAAAATACGATATTATACTTCAGTTAAACCCATGTAAAAGCGGTCTAAAAGACCATTTAAAACATTTTTAAGTCCTAATTATATATAGACGACTTAAAACAATGAAAGCAGCGAATTTATGTAATACTCAAGCCTTAAGCCTATCTATTTATTTTAGAGATTCTAGATAAGGAATCTCTGGGACGATTCAGCAGCGTTAGGTAAAGCATACAGACGTGGCGAGGTCTTCAATTTGAATCACGTAATTCAAAATCCCCAAGTAGCGTTGCCAGATAAGTTTTCTAAAAAATAAGTTCTTGGATTGACTGGGGTGTCTGTGAGAGGAGGGGGGGGGGGGTTAGATTATGGAAAAAAAACATACATGTATACTTACATAGCTCACATATGACAATGTCGACATTTAAGAGTTTGCTGTAGACGGCATGGCTGCTAAAAACAGTCATTAGGCCATATCTTTGTACTCAGCTGCGTATTATAGTTTTGATATTTTATTGGAGTTTACTCCGTATGAATCGATTTCATTTAATGACTCCGGTACGACAATTTGATGGGTAGTAAAATCTAGCATTACCAAAAAGCGTTACGTTTAATGTCAGTAAAGTTCGAAACCGACCAGTCTTGAATCGAAAATTGCGGAGCGAAGACTGCGCGTGTCTCTTTTGTGAGCACGCGAGAAAGAGATAGAGAGCTGTGATTTTTAACCTGCTGATATTGGAATGTAGAAATGACGTACAAATAGAAATGTCAGATGTGATGTGGGGCAGGTGGCTGTTTTACCGATGTATTTCGAGGGCCGCTCGATAGATGGCGACAGTATGTTTGATTCGAATCGAATAATAAAACATGAAATTATAATGTTTTAATATGTATGTTTAGATAAAATATCTAATTTTGTCTTAATCACTTGTCATAGTATTGTCATGTCTTTGTCATAGTCGCGCGTCAGAGCTGACACGCACATTTTTTTTTATCATTGAAGAGTAAGAGCTGTTGGAAGAATGCTTTGTTATTGTATGAAGTTTGGGTTAAATCAAAAGGAAAAAAAAATATTTCTTAAAAGAAGTTAATTGTAGAAATGTCAAAAGTCCAACCCTATTAAAAATAAGTAAATATAAAAGGTCTTCAAATTAAAACAATTCAGACTTTATGCTTTTAGCTATATTTTAAGGAAGTGAAGTTTCTTGGAATACAATTGAGGAGGTTATCTTATATTTTTTCAAAACTTTGCTAAATTGAAATTTTGGGGTTATGTAATACGTGATTCATTTGTATTTCAACGTCTGTGTATTAGTAATGAAAGGCGGGCAGGAAGACTCCAAATCAGTCAAAGTACATTATTATACATAATAACATAAATTTCATGAACATTTTTAAACAGTTTAAACAGAGTGACCAAGTGATACAGATTTACAAATCACCTATCTACCGGCTTGAACTTTGACATTACAGAGTCTAACACCCGAATTTATAGTTGAGTATTGGACAATACTTTAATACAGGCCGATACGTATCATACCTGAGTACCAGTTATTGTTTTATAGTCGGGTCCAAGATGGCGAGTGATACTTAAGTAGTGGTAGTATCGGACAATCTCTACTTGAGTATTACTTCGAAACGTCAGACACCATTTTTGCTTATTGTGCGTTATTGTGTTTCGGCTTTCTAGTGAATTTCCTTGTTATTTCACTTTATTATAGGCCGCTTGGATTGTTTTTTTTACTATTGCATTGAACACTTCTATTTGAGCATTTTAACCGGGATGTCTGATTAACAATGATTTGAATTTTACCTATTTTGCCCATGCTGTTTGTGCATTTATCGCGCAAAAGCACAAATAATTAAAGGAATGATGAAAAACATGGGAGTATGACCAAGTTCAAGCGTCAACAACAAAGTATAACACAGCACAGCCAGATACATAACTTCTAGGTCTAGTTGGTTGTGCGATTTCGCCTCATTTCGGATATGCTAGCATATTTATATCCATAGAGCTATGTTTTTCGCAACACTAATGTTTGTATTTAACAATTCTGCATGTCCTTGTCTTTTTTTTACATTATTGTATAAAAATAAAAATAAAAAAATAACAGCAAACGCGGATCCGATCAAAACAACCAACTTGGCGGCCACGCGGCGACCCTTATGGATTGGTTTTTCTGACACTGGCAATAAGATAACATTAAGCGTAGATCAATAAGCGTAAATGACCGATGGCAAACATTATTCTTCATGAGAAATAAAAATATTCCACTTAATGGCCAATACATTTGACAGTATTGCTGCTCGATATGATTAAATTCCCGAATATTTGAGCCATACTAAGCGGAGTTGACTGGCATTTCTCATCTATCGAACACATAAAATACTTAAGTAACGCTCGGTACTCAGGCTGAGAACTACCTAAGTACTGAACCTATACTTGACTACAAATTCGGGTGTAAGAGCACAAAGCTGTTGTCTGTCTGTGAACACCGTAGTGTTCAGCGCTCCAAGTTGAGAAAAGGTATCAGTTTGTATTATAATCAATGCACAGTTCTCTCTTAAAAACGCTAACGTTTGCCACAGAAGTCAATCGTTTCCAACAAACTGACGGATTTTCTCCTGATTTTTCTCCTCGGATTTGTCGGATTTGACAGATTTTGTCGCAAGCGTTAGAATTTCGTTAAATTGAAATATATGTCATCGCCTATGTTTTTACTGCAAATCAGCGGGCAATATAATGACAGATACGCTACTTAAATATTTTCACTTTACTAAAATATAATATTGTATTAGATTGCTCAGCTCCATAGTACGATTTGGCAACCCTTCTGCGCCGGCAAACGCAAGTGGCGATGATAGCATTGACAGCCAAACTACTAGCAATTTATTTGACCATCTATAATAACATCAATAATAAATGGTTTTTATAAAGGACTGATTGATTATCAAAACCCAATAATTTAACCAATCATAACAATAATGACATTCAATAATTTGTGATATCTATTGCATTTTTTTGTATGGGCTCACAGCAAAAATTCGCAGAGACAAAATGCCAACTATTAGTGTATGTGAATATTTAAAAAGCTTAATTATTATGAGATGAAATCTGTATACCAAATTAAAAAAAAACCTCTTTATGTAAATAATAATAAAATATTAAGAGCTATGATTTAAAATTTTGTTTGTGATTATATTAATATTTATTTCAAAATAGAGCGCCATTTTGTGCACCGGCATATTGGATACCACGAAAGTCGCCATACTGAACATAAAAATAGATTAGTCAAATTTCGGAACCATGTGCCATTCACATCGTTCATCTACACCAGAGGTACCCATACTTTCTTGACTCGTAGACCCCTTGCTGTTTTCCATAAACCCCTGTCTCAATTTTCCTGAACTCACTAACATTAAAAGTTTTTTGACAGCTGGAACAGTACTGATCGCCTACATAAGGTTTTTGGTAATGTGGAGTTGTAAAAAAAACAAAAATGTTTACAATTTTTGTTTATTCCTAAGCGTCCACGATCTTGAAGTACGAAGCATTTGGGAAAGCCGCACATAAGTACACATGTAGCACTATCTCGCTTGCTCATTCATGTGACGCGTTTATCCTACTCGCTCACACGGATACCTTGATACTCACGACCATAACTTGTAAACCACTATACAGATCATAAAAAAAAAATACTGTAAAATGATCGCATTAAAATTTGACATATAAAAAATTATAACCTGGAAATTGGGGGAGTCGGCCGTTGGTCCCGCAAGGGACGTTATGGAGTCACCGGGTTAAGAAGTGATATGGCATTAACGGATCGCCTGAAAGCTTATGGTGACCTGCCTAGATGGAGTCCACTAACGTGGACCCCCATTTACATCTCGTGCACCCCGATTTTTGTTTCTCGCTGACATCCCCTGCGAATCGAAATCGACCCCTGGGGGTCCATATAGACCACTTTGGGAATCACTGATCTACACCAAGCCACCTTGTATTAAGTTTCGTAGTAAGATCCTGGTTGCCAAATCGTAGTACGACTTGGAGCAATCTAATACGCTATATAATCAATGCTTAAGCATTGCAAGCATTTCACTAATATGGTATATTAGGAGTTTAAAATAACTCGAGCGCTAGCACAAGCAAGCGGCTTTAGTATACAGGAACAACTTTCACTTAAATTTCAGCAACAATATCGACAAGAAACTAGCAGAACACTCGCTCAAGTTATTCTATTTGAACTAAATCTACATAATTACAAAAATGCATTCATTGAATGATACACGAAACAATATACAGGCTGCTGCAAAACAAACGTCTCGAAACGAAACATAATTTGCGACTATGGTTTTGCAATGACCTATATGATAAATAGTCGACTTTTGACTCGTTTTCCCCCCGAGGAGTTCGGCAACTCCTCAGGGCACCGGCTCCTCGTCCGTTCCCTCTTCCGAGTTGTGGACAGGAGCGCCGTTCTTCATCTGGATCACTGAGCGCTTTCGAAGTCTATGCTCTTTTGTGTCTTTGATGTCTATGGTTCTGAAACAAAGATAAAAAAAACGGTCAAGTGCTGTTGCCTGTTTGAATTAGAAGTATAACAGGTTCTTATAAAATTCAATTTAAGGGGACAATAAAGGTAAAACTGAAAAATATCATTCCGTAGAATAACTTTTGCAGCAATATAGCGAATTCCTTATATTTAATTTTATGTATTACTAGATGACCCGGTGAATTTCGTACCACCTAAAATTGATTTGATTGTAACTCTTCATAAGCGTTTATTGATCCTAATCAACCTTCCAAATCCAATTCATTGAAATCTATAATATGGCCGAATCATGTAGGTACCGTTTGAGTTTTTCGACTTTTTCGGCTTTTTCGACTTTTTCAACTTTTCCGACGTTTTCAACTTTTTTGACTTTTTCAACTTTTTCGACTTTTTTGACTTTTTCAACTTTTTCGACTTTTTCGAAATTTTACACAATCGCTCGGAATAAAAAACAGTTATGGATGCTGCCAAACAATAGGATCGCCGCGAACGCCATCTATTTATAGAAAGTGGCCCATTTCCCAAAAATACCAATTTCGATTTTTTCGATTTTCAGTTGTTTCTTTTCATTTTTCCTAAATATTTTTTTTGTAAACCACCCACGAATCAAGACAAACAAAACAAAGCAATAATAATTCAAATCGGTCCAGTCATTTTCGAGATCTTGCGAGACTAACGCACGGCGATGCATTTTTATATATAAGAAGAAGAAGAAAATATGTGTTGGTAGATAAAGGTCTAAGTGAATTTTGATTAAAGTTGCGTTTTTAAAACTCTTAAAAACTATGACACAAGAAATAAGCCCCCAAGCCAAATTTAACTGTATTTAAAACATGAAATATACAATTCAATAAAAATCTATAACCACATAGCTGCAAATATCAAAGAAATAAAAGGAAAAGGGTTTACCGCAGCGTTGAAAAAATGGCTTATCGAAAAAAGATTCTACACGTTAAACGAATATTTCTCATAATATTATATTGTGGGCATGCATTTTTTTTACAATAATTCAATTAGGAAGATTACACATTTTAAATATATAAATAAATACAAACGGAGCTGCCATGGAATTCACCGACCGGAGTCGGGCCCATCATAATACTATTTTTTACACTTCTGGGGGGTGAGCAGTGGATTCCGGACTTACGAACCGGCTGTGGTAGGTTTAGGACAGCTGTCTTGCCACATGTGAGCGTTCACCTTGCCACCCATTCACTCCCCCTTCGAAGCCATAGAATTTGAGATGCGCAAATCGCAGTTTTAGATAATTTTTCTAAGAAAGAGTTGATTATTTTTCTGGAAAGGCCAAGATCTTTAAAGAGGTGAAATAGAGATTTAGCTGGCAGGCCACGAGCGCCAACTTCCACCGCGTGAAGGTGAACAGTGAAGCCGTTCCGGGTTATGGCATTTGCAAGATCATGGTATTTATTTAATTTGTACTCGTGGTCTTTTGGGATATTTGATTCCCATGGAACAGTTAATTCTACAATAAGAGCCACCTTCCGAGATAGAGAGTAAAGAGTTATATCTGGACGGAGGGCTGTGCATCCGAGACTTTCAGGGAATTTATACTGCTTAGAGACCGAATCAACCTCCAGAGTCCAATCTGTAGCTTTCTCGATTATTGAGAAAGGTTTTGTAGTTAAATGTTTTTTGCCTTTAGAGCCATCCCGCACAAACTGTATTGGGGGTTTGGAGGATACTGTCAAACCCTTGTTGGCACGAGCCACTGAGAGACTAATACATTTCGTATCTATAGGCGGATTTTTGATTATTCCGTAATTTTTGTTTTTTTTCTTTATTTTTTATATTATTGGTGAATTATTTTATTACTTGTCTTCTACTGTTGGTGCTACCTATCCGGTCTGTTTAGATTTTTTCATGTTATATAATTTTTTTTAATGTTATTTCAGGCCATTCAATGAACAATTATGAATTATTATTGATTTGATTTAGATATTATAGGCACACCAGTAAAATAATTACATTTTTTAACCCCTCCTCTCGCGAAGTAAAAATTCAGCTATCACTTTTGCCCGCGACATTTTCGCGCGTAAAATCGACGCGAGTCGACGACCTTGATACAAACGACCATAACTTGTAAACCACTATACGGATCATTAAAAAAATTACTGTAAAATGATCGCATTGAAATTTGACATATAAAAAAATATAACCTGGAAATTGGGGGAGTCGGCCATTGGTCCCGCAAGGGATGTTAGGGAGTTACCGGGTTAATAAGAAATTACAAAATTAGCAGATAAGTAAATTTGTCAATCTGTTATAATAACAGGTAATTGTGAGAGACATAATTTTACGCATTATCACCATAAATATACCTCCATAATTTCGGACAATAAATATATTTCTATTTCTATGCAATTGACGTAGTGAGTCAGCAAAAATATTCAAAAATGCTTTTATTATTAGGGCGGATTTTTTAAAAAGTGTACATGGTTTAGAAACACACTTTTTTTTATTTGGGCAATAAATTGTAGTTTTATTTATTGATTTCTGTCCTACACTAATGGAACTTTAAGAAAAATATAAAGATCTTTCGATTATTATAGCAATTTAATGAATATAAGCGTTTTTGGGTTAAAATGAGGGACTAAATGTTCCACTGAGTAACAAAACTATATCTCTCGACACTGAATAAATAAAATACATTTCTTTGATATCAACACTTTTATTACGTAACACCATACCCACGACAATTAAAAAAATATATAAACATAAGATAATTAAATTAAACATTTTAATTTTGACAACTTTATATCCTCTGACTAACCTGTTGGTGACTTCATGGCATATTTTTCTTTATAACTTTTGAAATGGCAAGTTTACTATTTTGTGATATATTTTATGGCATTCCATTACGAGTAATCTTCTTCATGAAGATAAAAATAGGTGTCTAATGAGCATAAATTGTGAAATATCATATTTTTCTAATAAATTTTAGGAGGAGACAATTAGTCAGTGGAATGTTATAATTACTAAGTGGAAAATGTAAGGCAATGACCACACTGTACAAATTAAATTGGTTTCTTGAGAAAAATTGTAATAAACTTACTTTTTTTTAAGACTTACAATATAACTTAATTAACGTATCTGCGTGTGTATTACATGTACCTACATATGTAACATAGTTATAAAATATAGACAAATTACATTTAATATTATAAAAACAATGATGTATTCATAATGAATGTATTACGCTACATTTCAACTAAATACTAGGATCGCTTCCAGGTTATGCTTAAACACATCAAAGTGTCTCAACATATTTCATACGTTAATGAGTAAAAAAATAAAATACTAGCTCCACTCCGTATATAAATTGCATCCACTCCCACTGCATCCACTCCGTATATAAATTAATCTGGCCTTTTTAGTCTTTTGCACAAGTCACATTCGCTATTCATGCATTGATATGACTTCAGGTCGCAACTTATTTGTAATATCATATCTTTTTCAGTTTTACAATTTTGCAATAATTTGTTTTTGTGCAGAGCAAATAATAATAATTCATAGTTGGCATGTTTCACGCACATGCATATATCTCTGTTTTGGATTCCCGGAGCTAAGATGTAAAAAGGCTTGTGTTTGTAAAATGTTGAAAAACTGTATAAATTAACACTTTCGGATTTGTATATTTGATACAGATTGTTCAGTGTGTCTGTAAGATATCGAATCTGTTCTTTCTTCTTAGATCTTTTTTCGGTACGGCATTCTCTTTTTCCTGCAGTGCACCTGCTTATATCATCACGTAGAAAGAAAGCTTCGAAGTCTGTGCTAATTTTATCACTTTTCAAAGTAACTTTACGCTTTCAAATTCTTCCTTTCAGTCCAAGTATCTTTGCCACGTAAGTTTTCTTTCCGGCATCTATAACATTTTCATTTTCGGCTAAACTTTTAATGGTCCTTTTTTCAATTTGAGTCTTACACTGCTTAAATAACTCCTTAAGATATATTTCTAAAACTTCTTCCCTGGCTTTCATCTTGTCGATGAGTTCTTCGTATTTTTCATTTTTTTTCTTCTGTCTGTACAACTTCTTTTTTGCTGTCTGTAAATATGTGTTTTGTGTCTGTATTCTTCTAAGAGCTGCATTATATTTTTTCGCCAATGTGGTAAACTTCTTTTGTTTATTTTTTTGGAAACAGTTTGTTCAGAATAAGATGGTGCACACTTGCAGTACTACTTTTCTTATTTTCCTTCTGTTGACGTTTTTGGATTCTCCATTTCTCCCTTTGTTTATCTTTTTCTGCTTCCGATAACTCCTATATTTTTTTTGTTTTAGCTTTGACGAGTGCTGCGTGTTTCTCTTTATGTTTTTTGAATTCATCAGGGTACTTTTTTATTTTTTCCCGATGTCGTCTCACTCTTTCTGCAGACGTGAGAGGCATACTATCACCTATAAGAATTACATTTTTATTTGACTTCTCTTATACAAATATCGCATTGTTCCAAATTATACAACTAACACTCTTACCAATAAAATTATCTTATAACCGCGTTAAACCCTTGTTATTGTTATACCCGGTATAGCCGAGTTATAACGAAGTTGTAAAATCGTGACCAATAAATCAGTTATAACGCGGTTATAACTACTCCCTGAAACCAAAGACAAGTCATATTTCTAGCATGGCAACGCCCGCTTGGAAGCAGCATGAAATGCACATGAAATGTCACTTTTTGTTGTCAGAAAGCCCTTGCCCATTGTTTTGTTACGCGAATGCTGATCGAATTTATAGTGGTATTTTGCAGGTCAGCTCTCAGGATATCGATGATTCTTGCGGCGTATGGCTTAGTGAAACGATATTTAGTTTTAAAATTGTAATCATCCAAATCGAACGGGTCGTATCGCAATTTGTAAATTTTGGTCGCCTATCACGACGCATTTTGATTTCTTCCAATAAATCCAGATCGATCATATCATCCAAGTCGACAAAATCCATTATTCGGCTAAAACGCAGGATTTCACAGCAGTACCTATAAAAGGCGTATCCTCGTCGTAACACGGCTATTACAACGAAAGCGCACGATTCGCGAACGAGAAGCTCCACGTCCGCGGCTGTCAGGTGGCTGTCAGTTTGAAACAGCTGTTACGCCGGTCGGCCATTTTTAAGTTAATACTCCGTTAAACCGCTGTTATACCTGGCCTCGGGGTGGTATAGCGGAGTTATAGTGCGGATGGAAATCTAGTACCACTATTCCATGCTTATACCCGAGATGATCAGTGGTGTAAGCTATACCGCGTTTATTGGTCACAGATTTTCTTATACCTAGTAATAACAGAGGTATAAATTTTACAACTCGTTTATTGGTAAGGCTGTAAAAATTTGTACAGGGGATAAATCTATCAGGACTGTAACAATTTTTAATTAAGGTAGAGTTATCGGTAGAGATCAAAAAGACGAGTACCTTCTAAATAAAAAGAGCTAAAAACGTCACAAAGTATTACTTATTCAGAATCAATTTAAAAATCATCCACTCAGTTAAATGATCCTCTGTGTTTTTAGTTTTTTAAAAGTATTTTTATTTGTGTCTCAGTAGAGTTAATTGAAAATGCTTCTCGGATCTGTTGAAGCGCTCGTCTTGTTTTTTTTTCC
Organism: Micropterix aruncella; assembly: GCA_944548615.1. Lineage (NCBI taxonomy): Eukaryota > Metazoa > Arthropoda > Insecta > Lepidoptera > Micropterigidae > Micropterix > Micropterix aruncella. The sequence continues at coordinate 25,141,797 of OX155970.1, forward strand.
ATCATAATCTGGCGACTTGGACATTTGAATGGAAAATATGAAAGGCATCAGAAGCATTCTCATTTAAACACTTTATACACAAAGTTGTCTAGCGAATGTTCGTCGAGTAGGTATAGTACGTACGCAGCTTTATCATTCCACTGTGTAACTATTTGTTCCATTGACTAACATTTTTATAAATATTAGTCAGTGGATGTAAGGAATTCCCCGCAGCGAAAATATTTTTACTATTATCTCCATAATTTGGGGATTTATCAGTGAAATAGTACTACATTCTATAAATGTATTAATTAGTTGATCATAATTAATGGAATTTACCTTAAAAACTTAAGAAATTACCTTAAAAAACCGCCGTTTATCACTGGAAAAAATTTTGGCTCTCACACCAAACAGTAATTTTCGGCGACGATTGCCGGGAGACGGGCAAATAATCCAACATGGCGGTAGCCGAAAACAGCATTTTAATGTTGCCGGCACTAAAAGCTAATTTCAGGTTGCTAAGTTAATTTCTATTCTTCATTTTAAATGGCGTTACTCAGTGGAAATTCCACCTAGGTCAAATTTTGAGACCTAGATTTAAAAATTGATTTAAAATGTATTTGTTGATTAATAAAATAATTCTGTTGATTTATCAAAGACATCTCCCTTAATCTTCCTATTGATAGATAATACATAGACCTTGTACAAATGGCTGCGTTGTTATTTAAAGTTTTATGTTACAAAATAAGGAGTGGACATAGTAAAAAAACCATAATGGGTACATTTAATATGCTGCATTTATATAAAACCGTAATTAAGTATTAAAAAAGACATAGCAGAAATGATTCTAAGTATATAATCTTACATAAAATGTCAAACTTGTAGAATTAAACATACTCTGCGTGGAGGAAAAAAAATCGAAACTAGGAGGACATCGCGAAAACCTTATGTACACTTTTTTAAAAATCCGCCCATTATCAAAAGTAGGATGAACAACTCTGCAAAAAAACAAACAACCGGAAACACATGTCTGTGGTAGATTTCCACGGCTAATTTCGCTCCGCTAATTTCCCACCGCTAATTAGGCTTCCACCGTGGAACTATCCCATATCTCAATTGTGACTCTAACAGGGCATACTAAGCTAAAATACAGGCTTTTCTTTCCATAAATGTTCCTATTTGACGGGGCATAGGCCGCCGAAGAGAGTTTTATCTTAGGTATTTGAGATAGATATGCCAATCCAGTTTTTTGTCTATTTGGACATATAGAAATTTGACATTGCTATTATTAGTGCTATTTGTTGCAAGCTATTTAAAGCATTAGTTTGGCTAGAAAAGAATGGTTTTGAAATGTTTCAAGCAAACTTTGTTGGCCCTGAACTATTCATCAATATCTTCTAGCATATAGATTTTTTTTTAATTAGGATTTCCACTGCATCACCTACTACAACTCAATTAGTAACATCAGCATACTGAAGGATATTAGACTTAATTGTGGCGGTACTAGTGGCTTTGGTTCCTAAACGCTCGTCCACGCTCAGACGCGGGCGCGGTAGCGAGCGCGGACGCGAAAGTTTGAACATATGGTGCGCACGTTTTCGGCCACGTTGGGTAGCGAGCGGTCTCAATAGCGCCCGCCACCGCTCTCGCGCCCGCCACCGCGCCCGCGCCTGAGCGTGGACGAGCGCTAATGGTTTATGCATCTTGAGCCTAATGACCTGTTTGTCATTTATGGGTCGGCTAAACTCACGATTCAACTCCCATTTGATAGCTTAGTCGAAGAGGGACTAACCTGGAAAGGACTTGGTGAACCCTGTCTCCGCTGTGTCGTGGACCGGTGGGATCCGATTTAATCTAAGGGAACAACTCGGGCGGTGCTGGGCGGCTTGCGCATTGTGCAGCGTTAGCCAATCGACTCTGCCTTCGGCAAATAACCCATAGGAGGTCTGGAGACGTACGTTTCGTAAGAAGAGGAGATAGTCGTTGAACCTGGCATCACCTATCCTTAGAAACGATCCAATGGCTACCCGATTCCGAGTGATCTTGACATGTCAAAGGGCCCATAGATCCGCAATAAATTCAATCTATGAATTAACGCTAATGTGAGGACGCAGATAGAGGACGCGCAGAATTAACGCAGATAGAGGACGCGCAGAATTAACGCAGATAGAGGACGCGCAAGTGACCTCGAATCTGCAATCAAACTAGATGATGGGGAAATCTGTCCAAATCTGGTAGTAAGGGCATGAAGTAGGCTTGCTGGGTCCACTTCTACACGACCCAATGGCATAGTGATTGGGTCGCCTGATCTTACATTGTATGGTTCCGGTTTCGATTCCCGGTTGGGTCACCATTTTCCGTTAGAAGAAAACCAATGGTTCTGTCGATCGAATGTAATAACAGACACCCACTGGTCTACATGTTACACGGACACATACATATAAACACTTCATAGAAGGGTTGGTTATAAGAGATTGTCGTATGACAATAAATCTGCCCATTGTGAAAATTTCACAATGAAGATTAGAAACAAATAAACTTCAACATACTAAAAAAAAAATTAAAAAAAATACAAACGGAGCTGCCATGGAATTCACCGACTGAAATCGGGCCCATCATATGCAATTATTACACTTCTGGGAGGTGAACGGTGGATTCCGGACTAACGACCGGCTGTGGTAGGTTTAGGACAGCTGTCTTGCCACATGTGAGCGTTCACCTTACCACCCATTCACTCCCCCTTCGAAGCCATAGAATTTGAGCCATTATATCTTTTTTTGACAGCCGTAGATAGTAGATCCTTATTTTGGGATGTTTTCCGGGACTACGATATATTGATGTAATCGGCCAAGAGACCAACCGGGATTTCACACAAACTTGCACACATGTTACATGCACATATACATATAAAACACTTCATAGTAGGGTTGGTTGTAAGATATTGTCATGTGATAATAACCCGCATTGTGAAATTTCGCAATAAAGAGTAGGAACAAACAAACTTCCCAGTGCCTCGCGGTAAGGTATTGGACTCTTACGGCTTGTTGGCGTAGAATATAGACTGTTTTTCCGTTATTCTTTTCTTTCACTCCATGGAAGAAAAAATTACATAATCATTATAACATCCTGGGTGGCGGGTTCGCATGTAGTAGTTGACAACTCTCAATGTGGCGGTACTTAGATCAATGGTGTATATAATGAAATGATGCTCCCATTGGGTAAATTGATTGAAATAAAATAAAAATATATAATTACTTGGCGCTCATCAGCGGATGCAAAGCAGTCTTCAAATTATTGAAGAGTCCAGGAAAGGTCTTCTCGTGAAATGTCAGCAGGTCGACTCCGCATGGTGCGCTCTGCGTCCTATTCCTTCTCTTCTCAGATGCTGGCTTCTGGGATTCCAGTGGGACGTTATCTCGACAGGGTGCCGAAGTCGATCTATCCCTTACGGAAATTTTATTTCTGAAAGAAAAATACCAGTCAAAAACAAAGTGTTTTACTTCACAATCATTTATGCATCGCCAGCTAAGAAAAAAACTTTAAAGACATCAAATTTATAAAAAATCTAAATGCATTACTTGCACTAGACATACTATTGCTTTCATCAATACTCGCAATTACAGTTCTAACTGTACAGTACAGTTCGTACAGTTCAATTCCATGTAGTCGCAATCGTCCCCTTGTTTTCATTATCCCCTGTTTATCCTACTATTTTAACCACTGGAATGCCAACACCACCGATTGGTGGTGTTTCTGTTTGTATTTTATTTGTATTTTTGTATTTTGTTTTATTTTTCGTGCCTAAGCACATAAAGTATAGCTTCCGTGGAAGTTTCACTTACTGTTCAGCAATTGTGTGAAATCAACTAAGTCTGGTTAAAGTACCTACGGTATGTTTAAACTTTTTTTTTATCATCTAAGAAACCTCTGTTAACCACTGGAATGCCAAAACCACCGATCGGTGGGTTTTCTGTTGTGACAATTTGCGGGCGGCCAATCTCCGTATTTATGCAATTATGCAATTATATGCGAAAAAAGTCGCCTTCTTTGAATAAGCCACCACTACAGGAGGATGAGTTTTCATTAACTGTCATCCTTGAAGGGATGCCAGTTAATCAGTAAGAGCAGGTAAGCTACTTTTGCTAAAAAAAATATTTTAAAAAACAATCATAAAAAAAAAAGTATGAAGTTAAAAGCACAATGCGCCATCTAGTGGTAGGTAAAATATTGCTAATAATATATTTTACCTACCACTAGATGGCGCAGCGCGCTCAACGCTTGTCAAACTTTTATTTAACTAATTATACAGGGTGTTCGGCACACGGTTGTACATACGATTATGACGGACAAGTGAGGCCCTCACCTACATGCTTGGCCCCAAAAATTTAACCTAGGCCTCACAATTTTTTTTAATGATTTTTTTTGTAATATGGCGAAATTTTTCATTTACATGGCTTTAAACTCCATTAACTTCATTTAAAACTGATAAAATAGTCAACATTTTTTTTTATTCGTATCTACATTAGTAGCAGATTAATAACACAGGCCGACATGATTTTTGGTGTTTTGATTTTGACGAGTGTTCTTAACTAAATTGGGTACGCTGATTCCTAATATGAATTCGGTTTGAGTCCATCACGTCAGGATTTTTAACAAAATAAAAAAAAGTTTTGATATTTTTTTGTATGATGACAAAATTCCACCTAGTTGAAAATTCCTTAATTTCGTTAAAATTCTTAAATTTCATTCATGATATTAAGTATTTCGATAGAATTAATACTGTAGGATAATATATGTAGATTTATATGGCAACACTCTTAGCTATCGGCATCTGTCAAAGTCAACTTGACAGCAGTTATTCGCGGGAAGGAAAAATTGAAATTGGGAGCCGACAAATACGATTCCACATCATGGAGGTTATTTATTGACTCTTCTAAAATAAGTCTTAAGGGTGTATTGTTGCACAATGGTAATACATATGCCTCAGTGCCCGTTGCTCCCTCCGTGCATCTCAAAGAAACATATGAAAATCTTCAGCTATTACCAAATAAAATAAAGTATGACGAATATAGTTGGCAGCTATGTGGAGACCTCAAAATAATATGCATGCTGTTGGGTCAGCAGTCCGGATTCACAAAGTATGCGTGTTTCTTGTGTGAGTGGGACAGTCAAGCAAGAAATCTACATTACATGAAGAAAGAAAGGCCAGCCAGAGACCAACTTGTGCCTGGACACAAAAATGTGCAGCGTGATGCATTAGTTGACCCAAAGTTTGCCTCCCCTTCACATCAAATTAGGACTGATGAAACAATTTGTCAAGGCTTTTAATAAAGAAGGTGACTGTTAAATACCTGTGCGAAAAATTTTCTGCACTTTCTGAAGCGAAACTGAAGGAAGGAATTTTCGTAGGTCCTCAAATTCGAACCTTAAAATTCGACAGTTTGTTCCAGAATACGATGACCCAGGATGAATCTGATGCATGGAGTTCTTTCGTAGAGGTCATAGATGGTTTTCTCGGAAACAACAAGTCTCCAGATTACAAATAAATTGTAGCCAAAATGGTTGAAAATTATAAAAAACTGGGATGCAATATGAGCGTTAAACTCCATTTTCTCGATTCCCACGTGGAGTATTTTCCTGAAAACCTTGGGGCTGTCAGCGGAGAGTGGTTTCGCCAGGACATAAAGGAGATAGAAAGACGTTATCAAGAAAGATGGGATGTTCGAATGATGGCGGACTACTACTGGACATTGAAGAAGGATTCACCGGCTAAACTACACAAAAAGAAAACAACAAAACGTAGTTTTCAAGGAAAAACGGAAAGCTTTCATTAAAAAAAACCAACGCTTCTGTAATGTACACACTACAACTCTTGTTTTGCAATGCATCTTTCGATCTGTATAATTATTTTAATAAATATTTTCTCTGTACTTATTGTCGTTTATATGAAAATTTACAAAATCACTTTACACACTTTTCTTGAAAATCTGACGTGCTGCAAAAAAACTAAGCATAGATTCGTGATCAGCATACCCCAATTACTATAATACACCTATCAGACCTGAAACACTTTTTCATTAAAAAAAAAATGTAGGCCTGTGTAATGAAAAAAAATTTGGCTCAGATAACCACCATTAAAAAAATTTAGCCCTAAAGTACAAAAACACTTTAAAAATAATCTTAAATGTCAATTTCTCATTGCATTAAAAAAAAAAAAAAAAAGAGGTAGAGCGCTTCAAATTTAATCAAAACATCTCTAGGTTATGCCCTTTCTATTGGTATGCAATTTACGTATTTTATTTCAAAATAACAGGAGGTATTGATCATTTCACCAAAACTGACGTAAATTGCTGAAAAAAAAACAGGGCTATTTTTTTTAATGGTGGTTGTCTGAACCAAATTTTTTTTTATTATTCTGCTAGTAATTTAGATACGAATAAAAAAAATGTTGACTGTTTAATCAGTTTTAAATGAAGTTAATGGAGTTTAAAGCCATGGAAATGAAAAATTTCGCCATATTACAAAAAAATAATTTAAAAAAAATCGTGAGGCCTAGGTTAAATTTTTGGGGCCAAGCATGTAGGTGAGGGCCTCACTTGTCCGTCATAATCGTATGTACAACCGTCTGCCGAACACCCTGTATATTATTATTATTATTATTATTTTGCTTCGATATAGCTTCAAATTTACAAATAAAAAATATATAAAAACTTTTTTTTTGTGTCTTTATTTTTTTTAAATCAAAAGTCGCTTATCTGCTCATACTGATTCACCCCCTCCAAGAATGCCAGTTAATTAACCTGTTAACCGAGCATGACTAATATATACGTCAAACGTAAACAGTATCGAGTATTGGTAGGATGTATAGAAAGACCGGACTAGTTTTTTCATTTAACGAATGTGTTAGTCATCGGTACCTATATTGACATGAATATAAGGCCAGGCGCGCATTGCGGTGCATATTATTTACGGAGAATTTGTGAACTATAGACGCACATAAAACAGCGCACTATAAAAAAAAATGAATCATGATGGATTTAAACTCTGGATTGTTGACGAAAAATATATGTTTCATTGTCTTTTAATTAATTCTAAGCATTGATAAAAAAATATAAAAATAAATGACGTCACGCAGGCGTGTCGTAATAACACATCTATATGATAAAGTGTGTATTTTGCGGACATTGTTGCATGTTGTAACATTGTATGTTGCGTTGTAACATTGCATGTTATTGTATGTTGTAACATTGTCGTCCGTTCCAATTGTTGTAATTAAAAACAGACTTTCCCTGTTAACAGGTTAGAACTCAATCTGTATATTAGTATGCGTTCTTTAACACTCCCTAAAAACAAATTCTCGAGGGTCGAAAACATGCTATCATGAGTTTCAATCCCAAGGATTAAAGGTTTACAGGTCAATAAAACATAATTTATTACTGTTATATTAGGTCTTTGAATTGAAAACTTCGATTTTTTGTGATATTGAACGTTTATTTCGAAGCAAATTGGAAAGTGCATTTCATTCAATGTATTGTCCATCGCTAGCTATGACGTTCTCCCATTTTTCTGGCAAGAGACAGATTCCCCAACGGAAGAAGTCTTCGTCCTTGGAGGTTATCCATGAATACAGCCATTTTTCAATATCCTCGAAAGACTGGAAGCGCTGCTCGGAAAGGCTATGAGCCATCGACCGGAACAAATAGTAGTCGGATGGCGCAATATCTAGGGAGTACGGCGGGTGAGGTAGGATGTCCCAGCGAAGCATTTCCAGGAAGTTCTTGACCTGTATCTCGACGTGTGGTCGAGCATGGTCATGCGGGAAAATTACCTTGTCGTGCCTTTTAGCGTATTCCGGCCGTTTTATCTTCGCTGCGTCGCTCAAATTCTTGAGCTGAGCTTAATAGCGATCGCCCGTGATGGTTTCTCCCGGTTTCAGCAGCTCGTAATAGATGACACCCTTTTGGTCCCACCAAATGCAAAGCATTACATTGGATCCGTGGAAGTCTCCCTTCGGTGTGGCTGTTGAGGTCGATGGAAGTGATTCACCGGGGTACGAGCGATATTTTTTGCATTTGGGGTTCTTGTAAAAGATCCACTTTTCGTCGCCGGCGATTATTCGGTGGAGGAAACCTTTTCTTTTTTGATGGCGAAGGAGCATTTCACAAGTCATAAAACACGTCTTTCGATGTCTCTCGGCTTCAACTCGCGAGGAACCCAATGCCCTTCGTTTTGAATGACTCCCATAGATTTTAAACGTCTGGAAACGGTTGAGGGATGAACATTAACCCCTCAAATGTGAGGCGTCCCTTAAGGGATGCCTTGGCAAAATGTATACAAAATGTATATAAATTTATATAAATGTAAATATAAATGTAAATGTGCGCCGCTTTATAGTAATCCGCTCTATAGTAATGCTATAGCTCTATAGTAAACCCCGATCTATGTAAATGTAAATGTAAATGTAAATATAAATTTATATACATTTTGCCGTAGGCAACCCGAGCTAATCGCCATTCATTTGAGGGGTTAAGCACTTCACTTATCTTTTCCAGCGTCAGACTCGAATCTTCATGGAGTATGGACTCCAATTCGGCTTCTTCAAATTTTTGCTCCTGGCCTGGGCGCTCTTTGTCTTGCACGTCGAAATCACCATTTTTGAATCGGAGAAACCAAGTCTCAACAGTCCTTTCTGTCGGAGTAAATTCCCTGTAAGCCTTCAGCAGCAATCTATGACATTCTGCGGAAGTTTTCTTAAGATGAAAGCAGAAAAGCATTGCTTCCCGCAAATGACGTTTTGTCGGCTCAAATTTCGACATCTTCTAAGCCAACAAAATTACCATTGTTGACACTTCAACGAAATAACACAGACTGAAAATTGAAGCCTAATGATGACGCTTTGACATGAAGTATTTTGCAATTTGGTAAATGACTAGAAGTATAAGTTACGGTATTTCTTGGGAAATCGAAGTTTTCAATGCAAGGTCCTAATAGTTACTTACACAACATCGGATTTATCCTCTACGTCTCTCTCGGGGCTATTTCGATATTCCGGAGTGGAATCTCCGGAGGGTGTATCGTCCGTGCCGTAGTCGAATTCGGTGTGACCAACTGTAAAATTCGGGAGTCTGCCGTTTGTGAATTGCTGGATACTCTTTGCACGCACGTAGACTAACGGACGAACTACGCGTAGGTTTTGTTCCCTGCGGAAAATATCAACATAAGAGCGAGAAACAAACCAATGTGGGTAATAGCATTGATTATATAGGTATTAGATTGGTCAAAACCACAGTAAATTTTGGAAAACCTTCTGTGTCAAAATAATCAACTCCTTCCAAGAAAAAATATCTTTTTTGTTTTTATTTATTTTTTATTTATTTTTTTTTATATCCAAAATAAAAATTTACAATGTTGACATAAATTATACAGTGTAGAAAAGAGCAAATACTTAATCATTGTTTGCGAATCAAAGAAAGTACAGATTTGATGGATTTTATCAGCTCTACTAGACTACAGTCTGTTCTGGAGTGATACCACTCTTTTTTATAAATTTTCGGTTAAAATAATGAAAATATTTAGCAACATAATTAAGAATATTTGAAGAAAAAGACATCTAATGTTAGTTAGTAAAGCGGTAATAATAAAAGAATAAAAGGATAATTACCTACATAGGCATTGTAATAAATAGATACATTTATATATAAATACACACTCATACATATAAAAAATATATATACACATACACACACACATACATATATAGAAAATGTATCTACCTATATTCAATATATTATACTTTATACATACTTATATAATAATATATCTAAAACCGCAATTTTCGCCTCTCAAATTCTATGGCTTTGAAAGGGGAGTAAATGGGGGGGGGGGGGGTAAGGTGGATGGTCACATGTGGCAAGACAGCTGTACTAAACCTACCACAGGCGGTCCCAAGGGGGGGGGGGGGACTGCCCTAGATAAACGACTTTTATTTTAATTGTCATAGAAAGAGCTATGTGATACAAATTCTCTTTTACTAACGGATCAAGGCATTGCGATTACAACACAAGACAGCAGTAACTCTTACTATAATAAATACCCAAATTTTATTTCTCTTTTTAAATATAATACTAACAATAATCCGGTGAGGGACCACCTCTTCATAGACTCCAAGTTATTCGGTGTGAGGTGGTGGTGTCAACTTGCGGGTTATCTCCGTATTAAAAGTCAATTTAAATCGTATCAGAAGGTATTTATTGAGAGTTCGATATTGCCAGTTTGTAACGCTTCCCCAATAGGATATGTTGACGCGAATGTAGTGGCTATCTGCCTGAAGTTACGAGGGTGTGTGGATAAGGATTGTACTTGTGCTCCTAGTATCTCGTACTGGGCACGGCTCGAGTCTGTGGGAGTGCAGACTGATGCGTCTCGCCTCAAAAAGGAAAGGAAGGAAAAAATAACCAAAAAGCCGGATCCGTTGACTCGCCTCGTGAGAGGGGTACCGGGTTTGTCGTCGCTGTCTTGGGGGACGTGATCACTCGAGGAATGATACTTTGGTCGTATTTTCGCTGGTTTATATAGGCCGAAAAATGATGCAATTCAAAATATTAGAGTAAAAGTATTGTTTCATCGTGCTGATTCATCGCTGACGAGGTAGAATAATAGCTGAATTTGTGTCAGTGCATTTCACTGGAAATCAATGCATTTGTTGATTGCATGTCACGATACTTAAGGGTCATTACAATCCCTTTAATACCTACATAACTATTTAATTTTTCTTTTTACTAAAGCAAAAACAAATCTAACAGTTTTTCTGAGTAACGTTTGGGGCAAAAAGGCTTCTTTAGGATTTCACAGATAGGCAAAATATAAACTTACCTAATGAAATAATGCGCTTTCATGGCCTTCAAAGCTCCATTATCAAAAACTGACACCATGAAACTCCTCGCCACATCGTCTATGTTCTGCCCGATGGCAATCACGTTGTATTTGTGTTCTCTTGCAACGTCATAGATGCATCTCCGCGTAGTCCTGTTGCTGAAGCTGCAGTCTTCAGATGGTCTAGTAGAGTTTCTTCTCGGTTCTGAGAAATATAATTCATGTAGTCCAACTGAAGAGGAACAGTATATGTAGAGTTTGAGAGCTTCGGCCATTTTCGTTCCTTGAAAGGCTTGGATTTTCTACAACTATTTAACCACTAGAGCCCCAATTGGCCGATATCGGCCACAACACGAGTCAGCGTGACGTTTTAATTTTATTTTAATTTAATTTGTTTTATTTTATTATGTTTTATTATGGTAATATGTTTTATTTTAATTATGGGGTACAGTGGTTAGGCAGTAATTAATAATTTGGTGAGACAGTGTCAAAATTTAATTTTTTTTACTAATTTTTACTAAAATTTTTTGGGACATCAACTTGTCAATCGGCTGAGGGGCCGAGGCCTGAAGGGTTAAGGAGGGGTACCCCTCTAAACATCACATCATATAATCATAAAAAAGGTATTATTACAAATGTGGGTACCTAACAACGGTTTCGTGCAGCTTGGCCCTGAAATAGTCCAATTAAATATGATTTAGAGCGAGTACTCCATTCTTGTTTAACCCCTAGAGCCCCGGTTGGCCAATATCGGCCAAAACACAATTCAGCGTGACGGCCCCGTTTTAATTTTTTTTAATTTAATTTATTTTATTTTATTATGTTTTATTATGTTAATATGTTTTATTTTAATTATGGATACAGTGGTTTGACATTAATTAATGTTTTGGTGAGAAAGTGTCATAATTAATTTTTTTTACTAATTTTTACTAAAAATTTTTGGGGCATCATCTTGTTAAGCGGGTAGTCCATTATAAGCGGTTTTTATATAGCGGTTTTATTTTTTTTTTATTATTTTTTCTATATAGTAAGTGGTTAACTGAACTTGCGCACAGGTAAATTTATTTTCTGGTACGCCTGCCTTAGTTGATTAGTTGACTTAGTGATCAAGATGCTGCGGTGTGCTTTATTTTTTGGCTATTGGCTCAAACATTAATACTTTGAAATACTGTAGAATTGCTTATGCTTTACTTTAAATAAATAAATAAAACAGTGATTCAACGATTAAAGTAATGCACAGTAATACTTATACTGTACAGTATACGAGGGGCGTTCAAAAAAAAGTGATAATGAATTACAAACTGTTTGAAGCCATATAAAAATATATACTGACAGGCACAGCTAATACATCTATTATTATGTGCTAAAAAACCTAAACTAATTTTCTTTTTTTTTTATAAAATTAGAGTCACTTGTTTGCATCTTGTCAAAGCGTGTTGGTAAAAATGTAAAAAACAGAATTTTGCACGATATTTAAAATACCTTTGCTTTTTTTTTTAAGGATCATTTCAAGACTTATAAGATACATTAGGAGTTGATGCTCTCCCATATTCTAAGGTCGCTCGTTGGTGTGCTGAGTATAGGCGTGAAAGAACTTGAACTAATGATGACCCACGCTCGAGTCGCACTACGATGGCAATCACTGGAGAAATGATTAAAAAAGTGGAAGAAACTGTTTTTGCGAATCGTCGTGTTGCGGTTCGTTTTATTGCTGAAGAAGTGAAGATTTTGATAGATAGAGGGCATAGATTTTTTTTTAATACAACCGCTTAGGGATGAAAAAGATATCCGCTCGCTAGGTACATAGAATGCCTATGGACGCGGAAATAAAAAATACACTGAAGATTTCGCAACGCTGTTTCCATTTGTTACAACAGGATCCTGACCGTTTTATTGGCTGGATTCATAACAATGGACGAAACGTGGCTTCGCCATTACGATCCTGAAACAAAACAACAGTCTGGGTCACCTTCAACTCCTAAAAAATTCAAGGCCATTCCATTCGCCAGCAAGATCATGGTCTCTCTTTTCTGAGACAGTCAAAGGATCAAGATGATGGAATACCTTGATCAAGGAGCTACTATAACCAGGGCTGTAAATTGCAGAATAAATAAAAAAATTGCAAAATGATATACGAGAAAAACTGAGGTGAACTTGCAAACTAGTAGTGTCCGTAGCCCCGTTGACACCGGTTCTCCTCGTTGTTACCGACGTTAAGCAGCGGCAGGCGCAGTCAATACTAGGATGGGTGACCACCTGAGTGTTTGACTGCGTGATGCTACAAATGCCCACCTAGAAGATGGTGCCAATAGGCAACGAGGTGGGTTCCACAAAAAGGCATATGCCTTGTGGGTAAAAAAAAAAAAAGTAAACATATCAAAAAGAATAAAAAACGACTGCCATTACAGAAAGTGAACTATTATTATTATTATTATTATTATTATTACATTTACAGACAGGCAGCATAATTGCTGATATGTCTGAATATGAAACTGAGTACAACTACAATTTCTGTTTAAGGTGTCCGTCTAGTCTATTTTTGAACATATTGACACTACTCGCTTCAACCACTTCGGAAGGTAAACTGTTCCACTGGTCCACAATCCGGTTGGTCAGGAAATGTTTCCTGGGATTCATGTGGAATCGCGTTTTCTCCAGCTTAAAATTGTGTCCTCGCAGATGATGCTTGTAGTTTCTCTTGAAGATAGAAGACAATTCGGGGCAATTGTAGCAACCGTTGAGGATCTTATATGTTTCAATAATTACTTTTAATACGTTTTTTAAATAAAATATTTGTGGTTTATATATTTATCCATATAGGTACATGTACATTTTCGTAATGTACCTACTCGTAATCAGACTTTTCATTTGACATCAAAAACGATAAATTTATGTCAATTTATGTCAATTTATTCAGACATTTGGACATTTAAACAACTACATACTTGATATTTGGACAATTAAGGTACCCTATGACACTCGGGATGACGTAACGATTCTAACAATACCACACACTTCTAAATCTGTTCAGGCGTTTAGAAGTTATGGTGAAATAAAGAAACGGAAAACACAAAGATGAACTCTGAACACATTACACTTCTTTTTGGTTGGGCAGTCGTGTAAAAATGTTTCATTTCACAAAGATACCGCCCCAGTACACAAGTTCAGATTGCGATAACTCCTATTGAAAAAGCTGGATTTAAACTACTGGAACATCCTCTGTACTCACCGGAACTTACCCCTAGTGATTTCTATCTATTTCTGTCATTTTAGGAACGTCCGAGAGGTTGAAAATTTGAAGATGATACGGTAGTAACCGCAGTGCCGTAATTTTTAGGAGATTGGGATGAAGAGGTTTTTTTGAAGCGTATTTTATATTTAGAAAAAATATATATCAAGTGTATAAATCTAATAGATGACAAAAATTGAAAATATTGAAAATATTCGAAATTTAAATTCTAAGCGTCAACATATATTTTGAAATTTTCTCAACAATAAATAATAATTAAATAATAAATTTAGTGAATATAGTGCAATTCGGCGGTTAAGTAACCTGACCAGGTTGCCACAAGCCTAGGAAATGGAAATATTTTCCTGAAAGTGTGGAGCTCGCCAAGACGTGTGGCCGACGTGGCGGGTATCGGGCTGAATACCTCCAATCATGAATGAACAGTACAACCGTACCACGGCCCCCAGTCCCCATTATATTTGGGAAACGGACAACCGATCCGGATGGAGAGTGATTGGAGAGGCGTATGCCCAACGGTGGGCGAATGCGCGCTGATGAAGAAGAAGAAGAAGAAGATGACAAAAAAAAAGAATATTTAATCAAAGTTAACAACATCATACTCATTACCACTTTTTATTAAACGCTGTAGTAGGTACAATATTAGAGCCACATCTTCAATTTTTACGAGATTCATCCATTTCTCTATTTTAGAGAGTGCATTAAGGTGCCTACATTACGTTGCCGGCTTACTGGTCCTAGGTACGCAAAGTACGCAACGCATTATGACATCTGACCCTTGAATTTGAATGAAAGCAGACACACTTATCCCTTGCAACGATGCGTAGGATAAGTGTGTCTGCTTTCATGTAAATTCAAAGGCCAGACGTCATAATGAGTTGCGTACGTTGCGTACGTAGGACCAGTGTGGCAGACCCCTTAATGTCCACAAACATTTTTCGGGACGTCTTCCGGGTAGCGTAAGCTAAGCGATATTAAAAATTAAAATACTAGAACTCACTTTCAGTGATGCTATTAGATCGGACGCCCTCTGACAGATGATCGTTATTTTTGTCATAGTAAATGTATTTCACTCCTAGTGTTCTGCAGTATGCCATGAGGTGCAATGGGTCGATGTCGGAGGACGACTCGTGAATTGTCACTGCACCTAAAACAATAAATTTAAGAAATGAGAAAACAGAAAAAGAGTGAACATGCAAAAATAAATGACCTTTTGCATAATAGCTAAAGAGCCCGAGACAAGAAAGTGCAAGAGTTTTGGAAAAGCTGATCCTTCAGATAGACAGTATTTTGGCGATAGAATGCCAGGGTACAGTCAGCAGACCAGATACCTGGACACCTGGCACTGGCGTACTAGAAAAGGTGTAATTTTAATTAGTACCCCCAAAGTGTTTTGAAAATTCATCAGTAGACAGTGGAGGTAATAAAGAACTCAAAAAAAATGATCAGACTGCTTAGCAGCATTACTCCATTGTCGGTAACTATGACGCGTCAGTCGACTGTGCCGCTTAGTTCTATCAAATCTCAGGCAATATAATGGCTGTTCCCAAAGTCAGAGTAAAGCTGACGGCACACATTCGATTATTAACTTACTTTTGTTGACATTTATCGTGAAGAACTTTCATATTATCATATACAAGTTCTCCACTAGCGAGGGAATCATGTTGAGGACTTCGTCCAACATATCAGTCAAAAACCGCAAATACGCTCAATATTACACACGTCAAACAGCATTGAATTCATTATAAATTCGGCAATTAATACACACACAGCCGATGACTAATATCATTTCTTCTGATCGATTCAATTAACACACTTATTCTCCCCACGCCGACGGCATTGCATCATTTAGCACCGTATAAAAGGCAGTACATTCGATCGATCATTCATCATCCTCCAGTGAGCACACACCACGACTACATCTCGTTATCATCATCATCAAGCAGTCACTACATTATCCGCGATACCGATCTTCAAGTCTCACACCGCGATTACACAACCGCGACATATACTTCCAGCACACACTACACAGTCGGCGACTTAATTCGAGGCGTTACAAACTGGCAACCATCACATACCTTCTGAATAAATTACTTTAACTTCAGCAACATCGACTTTTACTACGGAGAAAACCCACTGTTGAGAACCACCCTTCACTCACGAGCAATTGGAGTCTAGTGACGGGTGGCCCCCTCACAGTAGTCTGACCATTTGTTTCAAGTTATTTATTGTATACACCGACTACTGATGAATTTTCAGCTTTTCCAAAAAACCTTGTAGTACTAATTAACCCCTCAGGCCCAGATTGGCCGATATTGGTCACAATGCGATTCAGCGTGACAGGCCCCTTTTTAATTTAATTTGTTTTATTTTATTGTTTTATTATGTTAATATGTTTCATTTGAATTATGGGTACAGTGGTTTGGCAGTAATTAATGTTTTGGTGAGACAGTGTCGTAATTCATTTTTTTACTAATTTTGACCAAAATATTTTAGGAGAGCAATTTGTCAATCGGCTGAGGGGCCGAGGCCTGAAGGGTTAAAATTAACTACACCTTTCCATTATGCCAGCGCCAGGTGTTCCGGTATCTGGCCTGCTGACTGTACCCTGGCATTCTATGGTTCCAATACTGTCTCATCTGAAAATATCAGCTTTTTCAAAACTCGTGCACTTTTTTGTCGATCGATCCCCCGACTATATCACCAGGTTCAAAGGAGCAAATTAGACTTTATTGTTTGATTTTTCAGATTTTTATGATTATCCATTTGGATTTTGTCCTAATAATAATGTTTTCTTTCAAAGAATAATGTATAACCTATAAATACATCTGTCAGTTTGCTGTCATTGAGTTTTTCAACTATGTCATCAGGTTTAAAGGAGCAAATTAGACTTTATTGTTTGATTTTTCAGATTTTTATGATTATCCATTTGGATTGTCTTAATAATAATGTTTTCTTTCAAAGAATAATGTATAAATACATCTGACAGTTTGCTGTCATGGAGTTTTTCAACCAACACAGAGTGTGTTGCAATGCTACAATAAAAAATGAAAGAGAAAAATACCGATTAAATATAATAAATTTACATGCTTAACTCAACAACGCATGAAATAGAATTATTTTATTTTTATGGCATCTTTATGCCATAAAATCAAAAGCTAATTATTTATTTCCTCCGTCAAAATATATTTGTCAATAAGCTACTAATAAAAGATACATAAATTTAATAAAAGATACATCCAACAATTAAACACCTACCTATTGTGAAGTGGATTCCTTTGGCTTTTGCGTAGAACTGATATTGATGTAGAGTATGTAAAAGTGCTAAAGAATTTCTGCCACCAGACAGGCAGACCAACACCTTGTCCAAGTGTCGGACCATTCCAAATTCTTGAATCGCCTAAAATGCATTTAAAAAAGATATGTTAGATCATTTTCTCTCTCGGCATATAGGTGCAACATCTTATCTAAGCCATTTCACTTAGAATCTACAGGAGACTTCATGTAACTTATACGGGGTGAGTTTTTAATTAGCAACATCCTTAAAGTGGGTGAATCTTTTTTTTCTTTTTTTTTTTTCTTTTTCCCACATTTTTTATCAAAAGTTGCTTACATGCTCATACTGATTCAACCTCTTTAACCCTTGGAGTAAATGGGTATTTTCATGGATGCATCTGTCTCTTTTGCAGGATTTTCGGCGACATCGACTTAAAGTACTATAACTACGAAACTACTACACCAATCATAAAAAGAACAACTGCACAATGATTGCATTGAAATTTCGAATATAGAATATTGAAATATCATTTTGTAAAACAATTAGATAATTATGAATAAATATGAGAACGTCAAAGAAGTGAAAAAAACGCGCGACCAGATTTGGTCGACTCGTACTCAACGGATAATTGTTTCGCGACCAGATTTGGTTGACTCATACTCAACGGGTTAAGGATGCCGGTTAATCAAAACTCACCTGTATAGATAAGTAAATTTTGGGAAATAGTCCAGAATTAAGTATTTTAAGTTACAACTAGATCTGCAGATATGTAGATATACATACATCGTATACCCAAGTGGTTAGATTATAGCTATTGTATTCTATTCATCGATGGATAGATGGGAGTCTACTTACTTCTACAGTTCCTTTCCATATGCTCTTGGGAGGACAGTACCATTTGCCTTCGTCATCCAGCAAATAGTCTCCTAAGGATCCATCGTCAGTGGTGCCATCACTACTGCTGCCGGAAGTTTGGTTCTCCCTGCGAATTTAAAAAAATATATATTTTGTGAAACATGAGATACTTTGTTGTCACTACATTGCAAACACTACAATAACTGTGTGTCTTTCTGTCTATTGGACTGACAATCATTCTTGAATCGCGAAAATGATTCAAAATTGAGCAATATGCAGATGACCTGAAAATCTATGCGGAGTTGACTGGTGTGGCAGACTGTCTCTGGATACAGTGGAGTGTTGTTTACCACAACGGGCGAACCCATCAACCCAGGAAGATATAACAATATATGATCGTTCTTTTAACCTCGACTGAGCGTAGAGACTTGGAGACATAGAAATTCTACTATCTAGAACTGCCAACTCGCACGTCAGAGATCGCGACACCTTACGCGAGGCACTGAATAGCATCCAGCCGGCCGACCTCGCCCCTGACTACTAGTTATGGCCGGAGTTATGTTCAAGGTTGCTTGCGCAGTCTTATATCTGATGTATATCAGTGTGAATTTATCAAGGACCAAGGCGTCGTGCACCCGTCTTTCACTCAGGATCGGGTAGTCAGTGGTCCATTCGAAAGTGGCTGACATCAGGTCAGCATCCACCCCCGCTGTTTAGAAAACTATGTCATTCCCCGAGTCGATTGGCTGTCGTGACACAGTGTACAAACTGCCCAGTAGCGTCCGAGGGTCATCCCCCAGGGGAAACTGATCCACCAACATGACAGCCTTGACCACATAGTCCTTCCCAGGATAGACCCTCATTCAAGGAGGCTACTGGATAGAGGCTGAACTGTCAGTTGAGCTGAAACCGTGAACGAGATATTGGACCATAGTGGCAACAACTATGAAAACTACTGGCTACCCATTGGCTAACCATTGGCTGCAACCGGATACAGGAGGATATCGGCTTCTTGTCACTCTACTGTGAACTTAATAAACTATCTCTAATTCTACTAAAAGTAAGTAAGCTTCAGTCGAAACAGAGATTTGGTAAAATTTAGTTATCACATTAACAGTGAAGTGATCCCTAATATACAACAATGCATTCGCGACCTCGGAGAACAAATTGATCATAAGTTGCTATTTGATCAACATATAGAAAGTATGGTTAGCCAAGAAAATGAGAAAATTGAGATTGTTGGGATTTGTGACCCGTATCTCAAGACCATTTTCTAATATAAATGTCTTGAAGACATTATACTTTGCTTATGTTCACAGTACTTTGAAATTTGCATCTCAATTTGCATCTCAAATTCGATCCGCAATATTCGATTAATAAAAGCAAGGTAGAAGGTATGTATCCAAAGGCATATTTAAAAAAAATCATCTTCGTGGACACCAGATAGACGCAAGTCGCTGATATAATACCGTTACACAAAGTAATCCACAAAACTATAGACATAATAATATAATAAATTACAAACGAGGCTGCCATGGAATTCACCGACCGGAGTCTCCCCCTTCGAAGCCATAGAATTTAAGATGCGGTAATCGCGGTTTTAGATATTTTTTCTAGGAAGGAGTTTCTAAGAGAGAGACGGAGATCTAAAGAGGTGAAACAGACATTTGGCTAGCAGGCCACGAGCACCAACTTTTACCGCATAAAGGTAGACAGTGAAGCCATTCCGGGTGATGGAATTTGCGAAATCATGGTATTTATTTAATTTGAACTCGTAGTCTTTTAAGATATTTGATTCCCATGGAACAGTTAAATAAAAAATAAAATACAAACGGAGCTGCCATGGAATTCACCGACCAAAAAATCGGGCCCATCATATATAATTATTACGCTTCTGGGAGGTGAACGGTAGATTCCGGACTTACGACCGGCTGTGGTAGGTTTAGGACAGCTGTCTTGCCACATGTGAGCGTTCACCTTACCACCCATTCACTCCCCCTTCGAAGCCATAGAATTTGAGATGCAGAAATTGCGGTTTTAGATAATTTTTCTAGAAAGGAGTTGATTATTTTCCTGGAGAGACCAAGATCAACCAAGAGACCTAAGACTACAATAAGGGCCATCTTCCGAGATAGATAGTATAGAAATATCTGGACACAGGGCTGTGCATCTAAGACTTTCAGTTACTTTGTACTGCTTAGAGACTGAATCGACCTCCAGAATCCAATCTGAAGCTTTCTCGATTATTTAGAAAGGTTTTGTAGTGAAATGTTTTTTATCTTTAGAGCCGTCACGCATAAAATGTATGATTTGATGGTACTGTCAGACCCTTGTTGACACAAGCTACTTAGAGGACTTTGTCAAGTATACCTTTGGTAAGTGTACGGTCCTTGATCTAAGTCCACCTTGCAGCCAGCTAGAATATGTCTAGCTGTGCACGGGGTATTGATTAAAGCAAGGTTACTGGGCTCTGGAAGTGTATGTTGAAAGGCATTTAACCCCTCCTGTTGCGAGGTAAAAACTCACCTATCACTTTTGCGCGCGACATATTCGGGCAAAAAATCGACGCCAGTCAACGGCCTAGAGCAAAACGATCATAACTTATAAACCACTAAACGGATTAAAAAAAGATAAAGAGAAAAATGATCGCATTGAAATTTGACATATAAAACATTATAACCTTATCTCGTAAAACAATTAAGATAATAATGAATAAATATTACAAAATTGGCAAACTGAAAAAACTCGCCTATAAAATCATTTCGATTTTTTTGTCACAAAATACGTAAAATATGCAAAAATTGTAAATACAGTTATGTTCTTTATTAAATGCTTTACCAAAACGATTTTTTTTTTTTACTTATTTGCATACAAAAATATTTATTTATTCAGCCAAGAAAAATTTTATGTAATGTCGTAAAAAATATTTTTTTTAATTTTTAATTTGTGACTACTTATGGTATTTTTTTATATGAAATTCTTTCAAAATAACTTTATTACTACATCACACTTCTTAGAAATCACACCAGAACTTTGAGCTTTGTCTGATATTATAGAAAAATCTAAAGTTTTGAGAGTTTCCGCGTCCGAACTTAATAATAAACTTTGAATGCTCATAATATAAAATTCGTTAGATTTTTTCAATTATATTGTCTTATCATAGACTTATTATATGTCTAATAACTAATTACTATACTCCAAAGAGTCACATTTCATCGAAAAACTATGGAAAATCGCACTTTATTCTCTCATAGTAATTATCAAAACAAGTTTCTTTGCGCGATTCATTTTACAAAACAAGATATAATTTTCAAAATACGCCTAATTATGTGATAACTTAGGATGTAAATGAAGCAATACTTATTTTGTTAGTAAATTAAAGCGACATTACGTCATATTTCGCAATATATCGGGATATTTCATAAACATTACAAAATAATAACAACCATTTTTTCGCGAGCCATTTGTTGTCGCCGAAGTGTTTTCTTTAAAAATTCGTGAAAAACAGCAAATGGACTATCTCAATTGACTAATCCTCATGCCTAAACTACTTAAAAATGCAAATTACTCACTGTTATCCAGTAAACACTGCACTGTTATCCACAAAACACTGCACAAAACCACCATTGCGCGGAACTATACGCGGCCGCGGCGCTGGCCGATGGAGACTGCCGTTTTGACGTCTATGCTGACTTTTTAAATCGCCGTTCGATTTTTTCGCCGTTCGCCGCCGAATTAAAGATTATTTGGCCATATCGTTCCGCCGTCAGAAAGCATTAAGTACGACGTTTCGAATCGTAAATTGCATTTTTCGCAGCGGCGAGCGCGATATCCAGTAGCGGATGTTACGGAGTTTAGGCGGCCGACATAAATGTCCCGAAATGGATGTTACGGATAGAGCGGGTTAAATAAAATGTAAGCATCTCTGGTGTCCAGTCATAGAGCATTACCTTCCAGTGCATTGGAGGAGGAATGCAAAAGTCCCCAATTTTTATCCAATCATTCTAGCATTGAAGACCAATAGCGTGAGCCATACTGTTGCTGTCATTATCTCCTCGCAAGAGAGACTTCTTAAATTCCACAACCACTTGCACCTTTTCAAAACACGTAACAGAAAATTGTGACCCGGCTGCGAATCGAACCCAGAACCTTACAATTCGACCTAACCAATATGCCACTGGGTCAAGTCAATATTTAAATCATTTACAATTTTATTTTGTAACCTTTTTTCATGGTATTATTCACTGTTCATGCAAGCATTGTAAAGTTTTTCATATAATGTTAAAAATGTCATTGGTCGAAAAAATACCAATTATCTGAAAGTTGGATGTTATATATCTCAAAACCTAAAGAGGAGGACACACAGAGGAGAGTCTTTGCGTTATATTCAATTGACAAAATTCATTTTCACGGTCTTACGTTTTAAAATCACCCTTAGTTCTCGTTGGTCCAGAACTGTGCGTGTCATATCCGGAGCTGGATTTTTTCGAATAATCCGTGTGTTCTCCGGAGCTGGTCATAGACGATCTACTGCTGCGCTTCGAGCTTGACTCTGTTGCAGTTGAAGCATTTGACCTGTGAAAAATACAGATTCTCAGCAAAAAAGTGTCAACGCAATTCTAAGTTTAGTTTAGTTTTAGTTACAACATTATTCATCTTTTAATCAAGCTGTCACTGTTGGGGGTTATAGGTCCGAGTATGTTAGAGTACCTTCTGGAGTACCGCAAGGTTCGCATCTCGGGCTATTATTGTTTAATATTTATATTAATGACATCGCCTCTTGCTTTCACACATCCAATTTTATCGTTTATGCCGATGACCTAAAATTTTATTCCACCATTAAAGGTACGAAAGATTGCATAAACATGCAACGCGATCTAGACCGACTCTTGGTATACTGCCACAAAAACAACCTCTGCCTCAATCCTTTAAAGTGCAATGCCATCAGTTTTACCAGAAATACTCGGCCAATTGTATATTCTTATATTGTGGAATCTTATCGATAGCAAAAACATTCCAAAATCATCTTTAATACGCAACCTCGGACATTTTTCTCCGACGATATTCAATATCATTTTCAATATACTGCTGGAAAGCCTGACCCAGTTCCGCTGCTCACCCCCCAGAAGTGTAAAAAAAAAAAAAAATAGTATTATGATGGCCCCGACTCCGGTCGGTGAATTCCATGGCAGCTCCGTTTGTAGTTTATTTACTAATCGTTAAAACTTCCTGTGGTGACGAGTTCGCCCGTTGTAGTCGACAACCCAAGTTGTACAAATCGCTTTGGAGTTATAAGATAGATAATGTTTCTTCTGGCTTTAATGTTTCGGTCAGAGGTTAATAAGGAAATTCAATTATGAACAATTGATTCAATCACACAGTATCTTTATCACTATGACATTATTGTTGACGTCAAAAACAATAACAATTTAATGCAAGTCGAGGTTATCTTATGAAAATAATATTATGACTTGATAAATGTTGGTTCAGACCAGATAACCCATAAGGTTTTCATCATGGAATGATTGACAATTTCAATTATGACTTTTCATATCCGTTGTAAGGTAAATCAGCTGAATTCGGACCATTTTATCAAATTTTCAGTACACAACGCCTGTTTTTAAAATTACTGATTGTAATATGTATTACATTGTAATATCATGGATATTCTCGTATATTCTCAGTTGTTTTTAAAATACACTAAACAACTGAGAATATACGCTGATCTAGTCATTACGAGTGAGAACTAGTCATTACTATACTTTGGTAATAAACACTCACCGATTACTGCTCTTTCGCGAGTCACAATCCGGTTCGTCCACGTGGAAGTTCAGTCTGCTCTTAAATTGAGGGTCATCAGTCTTGTCGGTGGTGTGGTAGGTCTTGTAGTCGCTGGAGCAAGCCGGCACACCCTCGATGATGTCGGGTACCTCGCTCTTCTCGTGCCTCAGAGAACAGCAAGACGACTTGCCGCCCTGGTTTCTCCGGATTCTGCAAGCGGAGTCGGAGCTTGTGCGCCATTTGCCTGGCAAATAAAAAAAAATTGGTTACGCACAGATGACGTAAAGATTTAGAGGCCTGCTGCCAGGATATAATGATGATGATTATGATGATTACAACTGAGTTTGGGGTTGGTAATCAGTATTTTGATATCCGTGGAGCTCTTATTGAAAAGCCACTTGGAGAGGTCGGGTACCTGATTTAGTTTGGGTCGTATTTATATATAAGGACCTTGCATTGAAAACTTCGATTTCCTAAGAAATACCGTAACTTATATTTCTAGTCATTTACCAAATTGCAAAATACTTTATGTCAAAGCGTCATCATTAGACTTCAATTATCAGTCTGTGTCATTTCGTTGAAGTGTCAAAAACGGTAAATTTGTTAGCTTTGAAGATGTCAAAATTTGAGCCGACAAAACGTCATTTGCGGGAAGCAATGCTTTAAAACCACTGCCGCAGAATGTCATAGATTGCTGCTGGAGGCTTACGGGAATTTACTCCGACAGAAGAGTAAATTTTTGGGCAAAAATTTGAAGAAGCCGAATTGGAGTCCTGAATCTATGACTGGAATTAACCTTCAGGATATCTCCATCCTCCCGACTGGTTACGGGATCGAAATAGCTGCGCGGCCTCTGGATTCAACTCCTATTAAGAAGCCTCCTCGTGTGAAAGGCTACCCCAGGTAAGACTCTTGCGTCTCAGGCCTCACAGCTGGTGGATCGGTTTCTTCTGGTGGGATTGCCTCCCGGCGCTACTGGACGGTTTGCCCACAGTTCGGCGACGCCAATCGGTTATGCACTCTGAATAATTTCTAAAGGAGTCTGGAGACTATGGAAATATACTGACTCTCCTAAGCAGTGTTGAGCTGTCGTCAACCACTATTGAAATGATCATTAGGCTACCTGATCCTGAATTCAGAGCCGGGCAAAAGATGCCTTTGGTCCGCGATAGACCAAACTGAATCACCGCTGAACATACGGCAGGTAGAGGCTTCGCGTAAGCGACTTCGGACCCGTGACCAGTCAGAAGATTATTATTATTATTATTATTTTATAGTGATGCATGCATTTCACTTTTTTTTTTCTTATTTTTTAAATATTTGTCCAATTGGTTTTTAATCCGTTCACACTTTTAGCACAAATGACCTCCTTTGGTAGTTCATTCCAAGAGTCCACAACTCTGTTCACCAAGAAATGTTTCCTCGGGTTAGAATTAAATCCTGAACGATTCAACTTTAAGCAGTGCCCTCTAAGCTGTGTATTGGTATTCCTTATAAATATTTCCTTGAGCTTTGGTACGTCGTAGTAATCATTGAGGATCTTATATGTCTCAATAAGATCTCCTCGTTGTCGACGCTCCTCTAGGCTGCTGAGTCCGAGTGCTTCAAGTCGGCGTTCGTAGTCTTGTTGTTTGAGCTGTGGGACCATTTTTGTGGCCCGCCTTTGCACACGCTCCAAAAGTTCTACATCCTTCCTAAAATACGGATTCCAAATCAGAAAAGCATACTCCAATAAAGGGCGAACATACGTTTTATACAGTTTAAGGAATAGCTCTGCATTTATGTAAGAGAATGCCTTCCTAATCATGTAGAGCAGGGAGTTGGCTTTCTTGGCAACCTCTATAATGTGTGTCTCCCACTTCAGATCATCGGATATTGTAACACCGAGGTCGCGCTGCGTTTTCACTGCCTGTATAAGCTTTCCATCAATAAGGTAAGCGTGCTGGGGATTTTTAGGCCCGAGGTGGAGTACAGTGCATTTTCCGGCATTAAGCGACAGCAACCACTCCTTTGTCCAACCAGTAATCTTGTCAAGAGTGTCCTGAATTGTTTGCCTGGCGATAACGGGGTTAGCGAAAAACTTTGTATCATCGAGGTACACTAATGGTTGTTAGAGGTACACTAATGGTTAGTTCCAGACGAAGATACCCTTCCAAAACTAATAGACTGGGGGTGAGGCTGCCCGCTGGTTACCTTACCCGGTGCCTCAGCATAAGGCTTTGGTCTGTGACGGGCTTGTGGCTTTGCTGAACGGTAGTTCTGTACCATCCCAAAGTCTTCTACACTCATCCCTTGGCTGAAAGAACGATCACATATCGTTATACCAGTCTGGGATGGCGGGTTTGCCTGTTGTAGTCGACAACGATTAAAACCAGCAAAGAGCAAACTTGTTTGCGAGGAATTACTACTAAGCAAGTAAGATGTATCACCGGATAAAACCATCAACTGCCTACCAGAAGCCACTGCAATGATAATTACAAGAAAACTAAACAATTTCAGTGATTTTACACCGACAACAATAAAATACACAAATTCGAATTTTTGGCTCTCATATAGATCGACGATATAAACACTTTATAGTGGTCGGTTGTAAGAGATTATCATACGATAATAAACCTACCTGCCCATTGTTTAACCCTTGAGCAGCGATTCTTAACCTCGGGTCGCGACCCAAATTCGGGTAGCGAGAGACTTTAAAGAAGTGGTAAAACTTGACGTTTTTAATTGCGAATATTTTTATTTTGTATTGATAGGTCGATCGATGTCACTAAACTAGTATAGTGACAATTATTACTAGTCACAGAACAAGGACTAAAGGCTGTGTTACTGCCATCTATTGTCCGTTCACAATCGCGACATGTTAGTTCTGTTCTGAGCAATGAAGCTGAAAAAGCCCTGCTACCATTCCCAACTACTTATTTATGTGAAGCAGGATTTTCATGCCTTGCTGTTATGAAGAATAAGTACGGGGATAGATTGGATCCTCAGCATGACATGCGGTGTGCACTTTCTATAAACATAACTCCACGTATACATGATCTTTGCTCAAAAATACAACACCAGGGCAGTCATCAATTATTTTGCTGTAAATTTTTTAACTGTTTTAATGCTAAATTGTCTGATTTTAATACAAATCATTTAAATAACGTTGTTATTTCTAATTTTACAACTACATACATCCTATAAAACTACATAATATATCATTTTAGTACCTGTCACTGGAAAATAAAATAAAAAATTAGATTAGGGTCGCCTACTTCAAATATATTCGTACTTTGGGTCGCCAGCCAAAAAGGTTAAGAACCGCTGCCCTAGAGCCCCAATTGGCCAATATCGGCCACAAAACGATTCAGCATGACGGCCCCGTTTTAATTTCATTTGTTTTATTTTATTATGTTTTATTATGTTAATATGTTTTATTTTCATTATGGGTACAGTGGTTTGGCAGTAACTAATGTTTTAGTGAGACAGTGTCATAATTTATTAATTTTTCCAAAAGAAATTGGGACATGAACATCTCAATCGGCTTAGGGGCCGAGGCCTGAAGGGTTATTATTATTATTATTAGTCCTTAGATACGCTAGCAGCTTAAAGCTGATGCGCGCACATCGAAGTTTGGAGTGGTGGTGTACTTTGAATTTTTTTGTTTTTAGTGAAGGTGTCGAGTCTGTTTTTAAAACTGTTCACGGAAGCTGCACCAATAACGTCCTCTGGGAGTCTGTTCCATGCGTCGACTACACGGTTGGATATAAAGTGTTTCCGTGGGTTTGATTTGCTTGAGGTTCTGTTTAGTTTTAAGGAGTGTCCACGCAAATGATCGTTTGTGTTCATTGTATGCATCAATTTGAGATCTGCTACGTCATATTGTCCTGATAGGATTTTATAGGTCTCTATCAGATCACCTCTGAGTCTTCGTTCCTCCAGTGTTGTAAGGCCCAGGGCCTCTAAGCGGTTCTCGTATGATTTTTCTTATAGAGTCCACCATCTTTGTCGCCCTTTTCTGAGTTCTTTCCAGTAGAGAAATATCTTTTTGAAAGTAGGGATTCCAGATCTGGTAACCGTACTCGAGAAGTGGACGTACATACGTTTTATACAGCTTGAGGAACAGATGGGCGGTGATGTAGGAAAAGGATTTCCTTATCATGTATAGGAGAGAGTTCGCTCTTTTCACAATCTCCACTATGTGGGCTTCCCATTTAAGGTTGTTAGTCAAGATGATGGCAAGATCCTTTTGCGAGGTCACCGGGGTTAACTAGTGCAGTGGTCCCCAACCTTTTAGTCGCCGCGGACCGGTCAACATTTGATAATATTACCGCGGCCCACTGGGGGAGGGGGGGGGGTGTCACATTGAATGTATTTTTTTTGTATTAAAAAGCTAAATATTTTGTACAATATATAATAAAAAATTACAATTGTGGTACCTACATAAGTTATAGTGACAAATAATAGTAGAGAAATACAGTTACCCAAAATGAATAGAAACAGATTTAATATTTTAACTTAATGCTAAATCAATGAGAACCCTGAGCTTGCTTCATTGAAACGAGATGGTTCCATCTGGGGGTAATAGGAGATAGTGACACCCGAAGTGTCTTGCTTATGTCCAGTTTATTTCTTTGTTTTGTTTTGGTTGCTGTCACTGCAGAAAACCCCGCTTCACACAGATAGGATGTCGGAAATGGCAATAGGGATTTTAGTGCTCTGGTGGCAATCTCAGGGTATTTCGCTCGCCTGCGTACGAAGGTGTCGGCGCGCGCCATCCGCCAGTACGCTGGGTGAGGCATGTTCGCGTCGCCCGGTGCATTGCCCGACCGCCGTATTATTCGCGATGTTTTCAGCTCACCCAGATTTTTTCAAAAGTAATTTTGGTTTTTAAGCAGGCCCTTGCGCGGCCCAGTACCATTTGGTCCACGGCCCGGTACCGGGCCGCGGCCCGGGGGTTGGGGACCACTGAACTAGTGTACTGTCAATGGTGTAAGGCAATAGGGGATTCTTAGGACCCACATGCAACACGGAGCGTTTCCCCGCGTTGAGTGACAAGAGCCAGTCTTTTGTCCACTGGACAATACGATTGAGGTTGTCTTGTATTTCTACGTAGCCGATCACATAACGGATGTCTTGTATTTCTACGTATTTCTACGTAGCTTAATTTCACAATAAAGATTATAGACAAACAAACAAACCTAAATCAGAGTACGAGTCCACGTCAGTAAATGACATATTGATTCCGCTATCCTGCGAGCTGACGGAAGTGTTCTGGCCCCATTTCCGGCTCTTGCCATGTAAATGCATGCAGTTCAAGTCGGTGAAAGGGCCCTCCTCATCCGACAGCTTGTTTGAGCTTATTGACTTTGGAATTGCGTGAGTCAACACTTGTATTATGGTATCTGGACTGGAAGTCTCGCTTGAATTAATAGAAATAGCCGCTGAAGGAGCTGTTGAACCTGTAATTAAGGAAACAAATCAGTTGTGCCACGCCAAGACTTCCCCGCAAGTAGCCAAGGATGATTTCATCTTAATATTAATTTCATAAATAAAATCGACGAGTGCCCTCTCTCGGCCAGCGGAAAAACCTGATTGGGTTCTTTTGGAATTACCTCGGGCGGCGCGATTCGTTTCTTAGCTACGGGCAGGGTTAAGCCAAGCGCCAACAGATGGCGTTAATATTTAATTAAAATGTATGGCGGAATTTAAATATTATTAGTGTAGCTTGCATACGAGTTATTCCAACCAAAATTTCACAATGTGATTTCGGCCCAACAAGGCATCTGTGTTAGTGATGGGTGTGATCACGAATAGCAATAACAATAACGTGTGATATTTGCAATCACGAAGAACGCGTTACGAGAATTTGAAAGAACATGCTATTTGAATCACGGCTACGAACAGCACCGCGTTGCCATCACTCGGCGCCGCTACGACGCGACCGATCACGCGTGATTATATGATCAGTGATTGGCCGTTCTCACTGAACGCCGTCGAACGACCGCGCGGCGCGCCACTGAACGATGATCGGTGAGCGCCTAATTGAACCGTTCATTTGGTTTCGTTCATTCTTGATGTGATCGGCGATCAGTGAATCAGTGATTTGCCGTTCGTTCTGGGCGAACGCCCGCGCCGGCTGGACGATGACTGATGAGTGGCGCGTTCATTTCGTACGTAACGTGAATTTGGACACTGTTGTCGCATGAATTTGGACACTGTTATCGCTCGTGTCGTAATCGTTCGTGTAAATGAGTTTGCTCATGATTTGTTAAAGCAATAAAA
The DNA here is from genome assembly GCA_944548615.1 of Micropterix aruncella. Taxonomy (NCBI): domain Eukaryota; kingdom Metazoa; phylum Arthropoda; class Insecta; order Lepidoptera; family Micropterigidae; genus Micropterix; species Micropterix aruncella. The sequence continues at coordinate 25,172,075 of OX155970.1, forward strand.
TAACATTATTTCAGAAAGACGAACTCGGCTTAGCACCAAAAGAGCAAGAGAGATAATCTTTCTGAACGCTAATTCTTCTAATTACTAATAAATATTAAGCAAATATAATGCGCGTTTCTGTTATCAGTTATCACATTGACGAAACTTTGTTACTTAACGTTTCACAGTACATTTCAGTACAATCACGAAAATCACGAGTAGCAGTTATTATCACGCGTGAAAAAATACCAGTAACGTGATTGTTGCGTGATTTAAAATTGAGAATCACGCCCATCACTAATCTGTGTACCAAATTTCAAGTGTGTAAGTTCAATATTTTGAATTGAAGTATGACCAGCGCGCCCTCTAGTGAACCGATTTCAACCACAATATTTACAACTCTTGACATAACCAAATGGTGCCCGCATGCCGAAATTCAGCTCAATCGGATTAAGCGTTTGGGCGCTATCTGTAAACATCTTTGATGTATCTCTATAAATAGGTGTGATATAGGCATTTAACCCTTTCGCGTACGATCACTTGACTAGAGGTCAAATTTTCAAGCCAAAAGGGTTTATCACGTGCCTGGCTCATGGTTCAACAGTCGAGCCTTAACTGCATTTCGGGCCTGGCATGTGGTACGTCAACCGGGCCAAATGTAAGATATATTTGCTGATTCGTGGAGTGACTTGTAAGCCCAGCAGTTTTGTTTACGTTTTGGGACAATGCTGTCGCATCTTAAAAGGTAGGCCGAGGGGTTAATGATGCATTAACCCCTCCTCTCGCGAAGTAAAAATTCAGCTATCACTTTTGCGCGCGACATTTTCGCGCGTCGACGACCTTGATACAAACGACCATAACTTGTAAACCACTATATGGATCTTAAAAAAAATAACTGTAAAATGATCGCACTGAAATTTGACATATAAAAAATTATAACCTGGAAATCCGGGGAGTCGGCCGTTGGTCCCGCAAGGGACGTTACGGAGTTAAACACCTATATGGCGCCTGGTTAGGTTAGTTTCTCGAAACTGATCGAAACTTATAGCAATTTATTTGGACATCTATAATAACATTGATAATTAGGTTTTATTTATAAAGGATCGATTGATTCTAAAAACCTAATAATTCAAGCAGTTACAACGAAATTAGCATTGAATTATTAGCGCTATCTATTGCATTTCCTTCTACGCTACAAATCACATGTTCAATAAAGAAAATAATAGATGGCGTGCTATTTTCGGCTCCAACATTGCCTTCTCTATCGAAGGCAGAGGTATCGCGCTGCCGGCGTTCATTCAATTATTCTATGGATTTTTCGCTCCTCTACGAATCCACCTGATTGGACAGCGCGTAAAATGTGGCAATCCACAGTAAATTTCCCGATGGAGCGATACATTGAGAGAGTTATTCTGTGAACGCTAGTAGCCAGCTGTCAGTTTTATATTTTCGTTGATATTCACTCCAAATAATTATATTAACTCGGCTAGATATTCGTTGTATAATTCATATACACAATTTATATTTAGCTATTTACAAAACTCATTTATCGTGACATTTATTATTATATTATTATTTTGTCTTGGAAAGTATAGTAAATTAGCTGTTTGAGCGCCATCTATCGGCCAAACATTGGTTTATTGAAGATGGAAGCGCATTATATCGAGTTTTAAAACTACGATAACCATCTATCTGCCGAGTTTTATATTAAATTCGCAACATTCAATATGCAGTATGGGATGGACTAGTCTATTACACTATAAAATCAATGATTTAGCTAAATTGCATACATTTCGAAAGAAGTGATTTTTGCTACAGACCTGCTGCAGCCTCTCGTGCAAGTTTATCGGGCGACTTGGAGATGCGAAAATTAGGCGGCCGCTCCAGCGGAAGGATCATGTCGGGCTTCTTGATTTCCGGCGGAGAGTTCTTCCGCGATCCCGGCGGCGACATCAAGTACGACACGTCCGGGGAAATCATCTCGTCCACCTGGCTCACCATCTCGCGGATCTCGCTCGTCACGTCCGAGGCCATCTCCTTCGACATTCCCAGTATGTAGTGAGCGACGTCGTTCACCGATATCGAAGAGTCGTTCATGTTGACGTTGGTCAAATCGACCGATTCCGTGTTGTCGAGCACGTCCTGAACCTGCGTTATGACGCCGCGTATCTCCGATTTCAACTTGGTGGCGATCTCCCTCGTCATCTCCTTGACGTACGCTTGGATGTCGTCCGAGTTGTGGGAGGCGATGGAAACGGTGGGCGAGGAGCGGCCCAGCTGGCTGCAGTCCGACGCGGAGCCGCTGCGGAACGGAAAGCTGCTCGGCGGCGACACCATCGGGTCGTCCAGCGACTGCAGATCCGTCTGACTGCCGCAGTTGCAGAATGACAGCTTTTTCACGTCGTTCACGAGACCGAGGTTCTGCCGCGTCTGCGGACTGAGAGCCGGCGGCGTGGCGATATCGGAGCCGAGGCTGTGGCAGCGCGTGCGGTTCGCGCTCGTGTCGATGCGCAGCGGCGGCCGCATGTCCTCCCCGACGATGAACTGCACGGGCGCCGCTTTCACAGTATTCACGACGATCGCTTCGGGGCTCAGCTCGCAATCCTCGACCAAGCTCTGTTCGCGCGTAAACGAATTGTCCTTCTTTAAAAACCGCCCGAACTGCCTGTCGTCGAGAGCCGACAGGCTATAATGCCGTCCGACCGTCGACGTCAAATTCCGGTTCGATCCGAGCAAACTCTTCCTGGCTCCCGTGTATCCGGACGGATCGAACGGTACGATCTGTTTCACGTTCGTCGAGCTTCCGAGCAGAAGGTCGTGGGCCTCTTTCGGCAGCATGAACCACCGCAAATAATCGGTTCTAGCGTTGAACGATACCTCTTGTTCGGTGATCGGATAGCGTTGGGCGAGCTTACGCGATTTGTTGAAGAGATTCCGTGCCGTCTGCAGGCACTCCGGATAGGTTTGCGGAAATATTCCCGATCCAGCTAGAAATAAACGATAAATACTCTTCAATACAGACTTCCAAAATCTAGATTTCAGAATTTCGGGTGTAGAAATAATTAAAGTAAAATAGGTATAAATGTACGCTATAAAAAACATTAGACTCAGTGGAACATCGGGCTATTACAGATTGCACGAAAAGTTCCCAAAATGACCCACAGATGGCAATAATACTGTGTCTAAAATAAATGCATTGGAATATTCTACCTGTCACATTAATACATGGGAATTTTCAATTTGATGTACAAACCCAAACAATGTTTACAAGCCGAATCGAGTTGACAGGTCAGTATATTTTTTTAACAACGAAAAATTCAAAAATTGTGCAATCATTGAATATTGAACATGGACACATAGTTAGGTGTAAATAGATAGACGGAAGCAAGGACAGACTCTAAAAAATATTTTTTTTAAAGCAAAATGTCTAAAACTCACCGGAAATCCTCCTTTCGTTGGTGGTCATCTTCCCGTCGGCGAACCGGATATTACGTAAGGACTTGCGATCCCTGAGCAGAGCGCTGGAGTGATGCTTCCACTGGCCTGTATTAGGGTTGATGAGGTACTGCGGAAGCAGCTTCCAGCCCTCCGTTGCCACCATCTTCAGGGCTTCTAGAACAAAGGCCAGCTCCGACTCCGACGTGAAGAAGGGTAGGGAGATCCGAGCGAAGCCGGGACGGAGATGTTCGAAACAGTGTACTGATTTTGTCGCTTCAGTGCCTTCTTTTTTTAGCGAATCGCCCACAGTTTTATACCTGGAGTGAAAAAAACTTTCTTTACTCGCCGTTAGCTAATTATAATAAAAAATTATGATTAACTCCTCTCCTCGCGGAGTAAAAATTCAGCTGTCCCATTCGCGCGCGACCTTTTCGTGCGCAAAATCGACGACCTTGATAAAAACGACCATAACTTGTAAACCACTATACGGATCATAAAAAGAAGAACTGTAAAATGATCGCATCGAAATTTGACATATAAAACATTATAACCTTATCTCGTAAAGCAATTAAGATAATAATGGCGACAAATTACAAAACGCAAACGGCCTCCATCGTGTCGTCATCACTGGACCAAGTGGACGCCTGTCATTCCAGTGTATTAAAACTTGCATCCCCAAAAGGACGCCTGTCATTTGTCGGGCTAAAAAAATATTTGTAACATATAAAATGCCCATATATTATCACAAAACGCGGAAAGTAACACATCACTCAATAAGACAAAAACAATATATTTTTTTTGAAACTTGACTTTATTCATCAACATACGCTCTTTCATTTTTACCTTTCTTAACTTAATCGAACAAAATCAATACCTCCCAAAATTCGGATGCCATAACCTTGCCAGCTGACTTTCGAGTTTTTGGTCGCTTTGAACGACATTTAGTGGCAGCTGTCCACTCAGCTGATTTTTTTTTTGATTCAGGTGTGTAGTAATGGATCCATGTTTCAACCATAGCCATCGTCGCAAGAAATCCTTTATATCTTACTTGAACCGCTCCAAACAGCGCTCTGTATTGTAGACACGTTGTTGTTTTTGGTCCGGTGTGAGTAAAAGTGGCACCCACTTCGAAAGCAACTTAAGAGGGTGCTGCACGAAATTTCTCAAATTAGGGTCTAAAATCGTTTTAGTTATTCCGCTAAAACTACGCTAATAAATGCAGTGCCAAAAAGCACTCGTTTTTATTAATAAGTCATTTATAAGGTGAGATAATAAAATTGGCAATAGTTTGCGTAGTTTTTTATAAAAACACCCGAGAAAATATACTAAAATGGGCGCGGGGTTTTAGTCCTCACTGGGAAAATAATAAATAATTTGAATTACGAATTATTATAACAGAAAGTTAAATGACATATCTTCACTATAAAATATTTAAATTTCAATTATTGTAATAGGATTTTATACAATAAATCCCAGAAAATCAGGTATCAGATTCTCCATACATTTTTTGTATGGGCTAGCCGCGTTAATAAATACACAGGCGCGCTATGAAATAGATATCATAGATAGTCAATAGTATAGAGAGAGTTTAAAAAAAAATTGAAACTTGAGATTTTTTATTTTTCTTTTACTTTAACTTCATCTCATACATTGTTCACCTTGATCGATCAGTAGAAAATTTACATCTCATCATTGCGTCACATCACAAAAATAACAATTTTCAATCACATTAATTTTCAATCGCTACGTTACATTATTTAAAATATTAAATTAAAATTATCGCAGAGTTCGGAAGACCACCACGGGGCCGCGAAACCACCGCGGGGTTTCTTCCGCCCTACTACGGCATCACACGACACACAAGTCCTCTGCGGTACTACTGGAAGGCGATGGAAAGGCCTTAAGATTCACGCAGAGGACTTCACCATACCGGTCCCAGTTAATGTCGCCGGTTCGGTATCGCCACTCGGATTGTGGCGTGGGGGGAACGCGACGGCCGATGCCAAATGTCACCAGTCTGCGGTCCGAAGAAGAAAGGTGCTCGTGAACTTTCCAATTGTTCATCCAACGGGCGAATCCCGGGGAGCACAGAGTGAAATCCACAAAACTCCTCTTCGAGACTGTTTAAAAGTATTAATTTTAATTACATATTTGAAGTTGTTCAAAAATATATAATCACATTAAGCCGCGAAATCTATCTGTACCTTCTTTCCGTCGGAAGTAGTTTATTTATAAAGGTAACGGCTTTGTGAAATAATTAAAGTTTTGGTGTAGCTATTTATACCTATAATAATTACTGTTTTTTTATCCTTCTCGACATACATTTTATCCTCGTACTGATGAGAATAACAATGTTATAATTGTTTTAAGCATTTTAGTTTTATCCATTTTTATTTCTTTACTCAGAATCATAAAGTATCTACTATCCTGATAGTGGAAGCGGTTCGTCTCATATTTTGAAAGAATACTGTAAATTGTGATAAAAGCAAATCCTTTTGCACACGTGTATTCATTAGACCAAAATAGTCGATTTGACCTGCCGCTCCGACATATTTGGCCCAGCGGACTCGAAATGGCGGCAATTTTCCAAGATGGCCGCTAATAAACCAAAATTATTATTCTCGTGCTGATTTTAAAGACCCATGGGTCGTTTTCGGTTATTTTGGCGTCGTAAATTTCAAATATGATGCTGAAAATATAAACATCAATAAATAAAAATAAATAATTCCTTACAAACAAGGTAGAATGTGTACAATCATTTATATATAGTGTAGTATAGTGTAGTATAAAACGGCCACGGTACATTTATTTTGACCAGTTCTGATGATGACACCAAGTACAAAAGTTTAAGTTTTCTGGCCAAAGGTACAAATATGTTCAAATCGGTTTAAAATACGTTCAAAGGTTGTTCAAAACACATGTAGCCGTCATATTTGAGCCAGCGACTACAAATTCAAAGTCAAAGACCCATTCACATAATCTATATATATTTCAAATTTTCCATGTTTTCTGGGTAGCAAATTTCAGAAATTACTTACAGCATACACAAAATTATTCTCTCGTTTGACTTTTTTGACAGTTTTGACTTTAGATTCGTCTTTTCCAGTGTGCAAATACTCGAAAAAGACGCGTATAACATAACGGTAACGTGAAAGTAAATACTCGTTAAAAATGTTTATAATCCTGTTCAAAATTAACTAAAGTTATTTTTATTGCCATATTTGAAATATACGACCCCAAAATAGCCGAAAAGTCCCATGGGTCATTAAAATCAACATGAGAAAAATCATTTTGGTTTATTAGCGACCATCTTGAAAAACGGCTGCTATTTTGAGTCCGCTGGACCAAATATGTCGGAACAGCGGGTCAAATCGACCATTTTGGTCTAATAAATACGTGTGCAAAAGGATTTGCTTTTATCACAATTTGCAGTTTTTGTTATTTGCAATTTGCTATGAGCAATAAAATTATAAAATGCGAGTTACTTCGCTTTGGCGGGTGACCGTCTGTTCAGCATTATCAATGTATGCGATTTACTCACACGTGCATGGCCGCCGCCGGCAAGCGTAAATTACCTACATTTGTGTAACGGCATAGGCTCGGAGCCCTCTTAAGCATGCTCAAATTTTTGTGTAAAATTTTAAATACACTACTTTTTAACATCTTTAAGGTGTCAGCTATCTCACGCAACTTTATTTTACAGTTATAACACTATTTTGTGACCTTTTTTGTGTTTTTCGGAGTAACTGCCGATTTTGGGCGACCAGTGTTCAGCATCATCAGTATTTGTAAGACCGCATTTAAATTCACCATACGAGTCAATAATAGTTGTCTCCATAACACTTATCAAGTCACTGTTTGGCTTCAACATAATTTTTCCTCATCAAAAAACAATGTTTAATCAACATCAACATGTTTTTATCCATTGTTTTGACATTTTCAAAACTGGGCTCATTTAAACCACTGTAACCGGTAAACTAATTGTCAGATCTCATAAAATTTTGACACGTATCGTGTAATGGTTGGTACTACCCAGAAATCATATGGGTCTATCAACAGTGTCGCCATATACTTTTCAGATCGAAGACTTATTGAGTGATGTGTTAGGTACGATTAGGAGAAAAAGTGTTCAAAAATAAGGCTTCATTTTGCATCATACTCAAGGTAGTACGCAATAAACAGATGCAATATGAACTGGTCCCGCGATATCCTATGACCTATACCGATACTTCTTATCCACTTTTTTGGTTTCCTGAGACCTTAAAACGCGAAGATCCACTAAAATCTCAAAATCGATTTTGCACCTGTTCACAAAACTTCCTATATTCCTTCGTATACCTGTGGATCGTAAAAAAAACATGTAAAAATACTCACAGTTCCACTTTAAGTAGCTTCTCGTATTCCTTTAACAGCTTATCGTCGATGCCTAGTAGCTCGTGTCCGTAGTTGAGTGTGCTGTTGAGGCCTCCTCGCGCCTGTATGCCAAACACATCGTTCAGGATGGCGCAAACGAAATTGTGGTGCAAGAAGGTCCCACGTGGGTGCTTCACCAGCAGCGAGAAAATAGGCAGCCGCCTCGCCGATGGAGAACTGCTTCCCAGGAGTATCAGCTCAGGTATAGTCTTTATATGGGAGACCACTTGTCTGCAAAAAACAAAAATAATGTTTACTCTTTGATCGACAGACTTTTTCTAAGCTACATAATTTTATTCACTTGAGCTTTAGGAAGCTAGCCTTAGAAGTGTAACCCTATCAAACCTGAGCATTTACAAATAAAAAACCTCATTGAGTCCTGAGCTATTTCACTTTCCCTGTCCATCCACTGACCAGGAGGGAAAGGTTTGTGAACGCGCGTTTTTTTTTTACGAGTTGAAGACGGAAATATTTACAAAACCTTTCTCAATCATTGAGAAAGCTTCAGATTGCATTCTGGAGGTTGACTCAGTCTCTAAGCAGTATAAATTAACTGAAAGTCTCGGATGCACAGCCCTCCGTCCAGATATAACTCTTTACTCTTAATCTCGGAAGGTGGCCCTTATCGTAGAATTATCTGTTCCATGGAAATCAAATATCGCAAAAGACCACGAGTACAAATTAAATAAATACCATGACCTCGCAAATGCCAACACCCGGAACGGCTTCACTATTTACCTTCACGCGGTGGAAGTTGGCGCTTGTGACCTGCCAGCCAAATCTCTGTTTCACCTCTTTAAAGACCTTAGTCTTTCCAGAAAAATAATCAACTCTTTCCTAGAAAATAATCAACTCTTTCCAACTCACTCCGTAGAGGGAGTGAATGGGTGGTAAGGTGAGCGCCCACATGTGGCAAGACAGCTGTCCTAAACCTACCACAGCCGGTCGTTAGTCCGGAATCCACACCCCCCAGAAATGTAAAAAAAAAAACATTTGTTTTATGATGGGCCCGGTCCGACTGGTCGGTGAATTACATGGTAGCTCCGTTTGTATTTTATTTTATTTATTTGAGCCCCTCTGAGACGATTAAGGCAATTTCCAGATTGAAGTCTGTCTGTGTGTGTCTGCCTGTATATATTCCCCACGATAGCGCCCAAACGCTTCATCCCATCGAGCTAAAATTCAGTATGCAAGGATCATTTGGTCATTGCAAGAGTTGAAAAGATTGTGGTCAAAATCGGTTTATTAGGGCGAGCACTAGTCATATCAATCTCGAAATATTGGATTAAGTTGGAATTTGGTAAACAGATGCCTTGTTGGGCCGAAATCATGTGAAATTTTGGTTGGAATATCTCATATACAAGCCACACTAATATTTAAATTCCGCCATACATTTTATTCAAATATTAACGCCAAGCCGCCCGAGGCTAACCAAACCGCGCGGCCTGAAGCAATTGATAAGATGTCAATATATTGGTCATCATGATGAATTCCGATCAATAATTCGCACGGTACTGTAGAATCGCCTATGTAATAAACTATTAAAGTTAATTACTAAATAAATACCATGACCTCGCAAATGCCGTCACCCGGAACGGCTTCACTGTTCACCTTCACGCGGTGGAAGTTGGCGCTCGTGGCCTGCCAGCTAAATCTTTGTTTCACCTTTTTAAAGATCTTGGTCTCTCCAGGAAAATAATCAACTGAAAAATTATCTAAAATCGCGACTTCTGCATCTCAAATTCTATGGCTTCGAAGGGGGAGTGAATGGGTGGTAAGGTGAACGCTCACATGTGGCAAGACAGCTGTCCTAAACCTACCACAGCCGGTTCGTAAGTCCGGAATCCACTGCTCACCCCCCAGAAGTGTAAAAATAAAATAGTATTATGATGGGCCCGACTCCGGTCGGTGAATTCCATGGCAGCTCCGTTTGTATTTTATTTTATTTTATTTTTTTATTTTTTATTTATGGCATTAAGTAAATAATTTATTTCCTCAGTCAAAATATATTCTGTTTTGCTTGCTGGATAGGCTAGAAGAAAGATAAAGATTCGCAAGATTCGATTGTCAAAATGGCGGGCAGGCAGGATAGGCTATTCTGGCGCACCGGTTGAACTAAGAATGTTTTGGGCTCGAGTTCCTAACAAATGGCTGAGTCGCTACTAGCCGCTGTATCAGCTTTTAAAAACAGACTCAGGGAGCATTTGAAATCCTCCAGATAAATTCCCTTTCCCCTCCCATTCCCCTCCTTTTAAAACTTTAGCGTCCTTATAGGTGTTAGATTATTTTGATGTGGCAAATCTGTGCCCACAAAGAGTAAAGTATATACAGTACAGCGTCAATTATCCGAACGTCGGTCAACCGAACGACCACTTAACCGAACTGCTGCGGCCGCAGACTCTCGGTCAAAAACAGAACTCGATTGCCATGAATGTGATGAAGAAGACGTTCAAGAATGGATGAGGGTTGATGATGCAGTTCCAGGGTACCAAATCATGCAGGACAGCGATATTGTAGACCTCGTGACTGATAATGCTGACGCCGCCAGCACCTCATCGACTAGTGAATCAGAAAATGAAGATGAAAAAATAGCCACACCTTCTGAAGCATTTACATGTCTAGATACTGTCTTGCGATAGTTTGAAGCTCAAAATGAAAGCGACCAGTATCATATATCTGTACTAAAAAAAGTGCAGGAATTAGCTGCTCATAAGCGGGTAGGCTTGCTTCGACAGACCAAAATTAAGGACTTTTTTAAGCGTTAATTCGTTCCTCTTCATGTACGTACGTATAACATACACACATATCTATTTTGTTCATTGGATTACTACTCACTATTGTAATAAATAAAAAAAGTTAAAACAGATTACATAGATAATACATATTATTATGTCCATATATGGTTTTATTAATACAGTTTTTTATACAGTTCGATTATCCAAATAAATCGGTTTTCCGAACACCCTTGTCCCCCAATTAGTTCGATAATCGACGCTCTACTGTACTTCTTTCTATCCTCCTTTATTTTATTTGTTATACTCTTTATATAGGTTAAGTTATGTAGTCTACTTGCAAATAATGTTCTTACAATAGTATAGGTTAGCTCTAAAATATTGCCTGCAGGCTATTGCCTGCAGCTCGCCGTTTCTTAAGAATAAAGAGTTTTATTATTATTATTATTATTTTTATTAAATCGGTCCTTACCAAACTCTCGTATCATAAAAACTCTAGGAAAGAAACATAACGAGTTTAGAAGAAACAAAATATGTTTTTGTTTAAAGTTGCCATGTTTATTTGTTGCTAATATGACCCCTTGCAACAGTGTAAATGTTGTTTACGAAAATATCTTTTTCTTTGTCGTAAACCTTCATTTGAAAGCAATTAAATTCAGCTGTAAAATAGTACTAAAGCAACGACGACAGACAGATAATACATGGTCACAGCCAGCGGTCATAAAAAAAATGTACGGGAAGGAAGCGATTGCATACAAAAATACAACAAACAAGCCGTTGTTGACGGTCACTTGGTAGAATGCCATGCTTAACAAATTCAGCGAAGGGGCGACTAATTTAGTGTGGAACATAGTAACAGGTGACAAAACATGGATTTACAGCTACGAGCCCGAAACAAAGCAGCAATCGACCATTTGGGTCTTTTAAGATGAGCTGAATCCAACCAAAGTGTTTGTTTGTTTGTTTATACTCTTTATTATGAAAATGTCACAATGGGCAGGTTTATTGTCATATGACAATCTCTTACAACCAACCCTACTATGAAGTGTTATATGTATGTGTGCGTATAACATGTCTGTAAGTGTGTGTCTTGTTATTGCATTCGATCGACAGAATTGAAAATGCAATTCCGTTAATTTGATCCCAACGGAAAATGGTGACCCAGCCGGGAATCGAACCCGGGACCTTACAATGTAAGATCAGGCGACCTAACCACACTATGCCACCGGGCCGGGTGGCATAGTGGCCACCAAAGTGGCAAGTATGTATAGTTGATCGCTTCTTTTTTACTTGACTGCCCAACAAAAAAGGAGTGTAATGTATTCAGGGTTCATCGATGTAAATTTTCCGTTCATTTATTCCACCATAACTTCTAAACGCTTGAAGCGATTTAGAAGTGTGTGGTATTGTTAGAATTGTTATGTCATCCCAAGTGTCAAAGCGTACCTTAACTGTCGAAATATCAAGTAATCAGTTGTCTAAAAGTCTAAATGACAATAAATTAACATAAATATATCGTGTTTAGCGTCAAATGAAAGGTCTGACTGAGTCCATTACGGAAATATACATGTGGATAAATACATAAATCACAAATATTTCATTAAAAAAACGGCAATAATAATTATTTTAAACACCATAATTCACTTTATGTAACGGCAGTCGTGTTTTTTTTATTCTTTTTAATATATTTACTTGTTTAGGAGAACTGGACTCGAGGCTACTGTTGACTTAAAAACAAGGTACCCAGAATGACGATTGGTACACGACCATTTGCTTGCCAGAAGTTATTGACGAACTCCGTAAAAGCAACCGTAAACGCTGCACCACCTTGCACTAGGACAATGACAGCTCTCACATGGTCAGACAGACACAAAAAATTTAAGGCGAATAATGTGGAACTCACGAGCCATCCTATACAGTACTGATTTGATACATTGTGACTTCTAATTGTACCCAAAAATTTTCAATTTCAATGGCATAATTTTAATAAAAAAACATGTTTCCGAGGTCACCACAGAGGAGTGGAACAAATGTTATGAATATTGATTATACATGTGAAAAAGTGTATTAACACTTACGGAGAATGTTTTGAGAAACAAAACATTCATTTTTGGCAATTCATTGTAGTTTTTCTTATTCATTCTGCAATCTTTGAGTGGCCTCTGTATATATAAAAATAATCTGACAAGCAATGGTGAGTATATTAAAATCCTTGAAAAGTTCCCGCAGTTCTAGCAAGGTTTTCAACTTTTTTTTTTACTGGCCCACATTTTCTTTTTTCAAAATGTTTCGGTACATTATGTGTGTACGTGCAGTCAAAGGCACCTCAAGCTTTACATTTTTGTTACAAAACAGTCTTATCCGAACTACATAGAACTTGTCAATGTGTGTAAAAGTTGATGTGCTCTTGAGTATACATTGTTTAACATAAAATATGACTAATTGTTTATTAATTTTTTGGAGAACTCGACTACGAGAGGCTGACGACTTATGGCGAGGCACTAGGAAGGTAACCCAGTGGTGGCCACCTCGCCCTCTGACGACCTGTTTTGGCAGGATATCTCCGTCTGGAATTAACCTTCAGGATACCTCCGTCCTCCGACTGGTTACGGGAACAAAGTCGCTTGTTCGGCCTCTACCTGTTGTATTACAGCAGTAGTTCAATATGGATTTATCGCAGACCTGGATGTCCTTTGCCTGTAATGCCACTTGGGATCGGGTGGCCCATAGATCAATTCAAGAGCGGCATGACAACAGGTCAACATCCACCCCTGCTGCTTAGGAGAAAGTATATTTTCAGTCTCCACACTCCTTCAGTAATTAGTCAGAGTGCACAGCCGATTCGCTGATGCCGCAAGGTGTGTGAACCGCCCAGTAGCGTTGAAGGCAATCCCCCAGGGAAACGATCTACCAACCGTGAGGCCTGAGATGCGAGAGTCCTTCCAGGGTAGTCCCTCACACGGGAAGGTTATTGAATAGGAGTTGAACCATGAGTTGGGTCGATTCGAGAAAACATCGGATTTTATGGCCCAAGCTGCACCAAACCATTCGATACCAAATCTCTATATATCACACCTCCGATCAAATCAATAGCTATGATTACAACAAAATCTAAGTTGTGGAAAGCTTATACCAGAAATAAAACCAGTGCTTACCAAAAATACAGGCTAGCGAACAATAAATGTGTTAGTCTTATTAGAAGGTGAAGAAGCGAGTTTGAATCAAAAATAGTTCTCTCGGGTCAAAAAACTTTTTATGCACATATGCGCAGCCAGATTTCATCCAAAGTGACTATACATCCAGCAATGCAAGACGCACAAGGCAACATGACAGTAGACCCCAAAACCATTGCCAATTGCTTTGCCGACGAATTCTATAAAGCTTATTCGCTTGAACCTGCTATTACTGCATCAGTCGCGCTTCACCCACAACGTAGAGTGACCAACTCCTTCTCCTTCTCTTCTCCTTCTCGACATTATCTTCTCTCGGGAGTCTGTACAGAGGGTTCTCAATAACATACATCCAGACTCATCCTCTGGTCCTGATCGTCTACCAGGCGCTATATTAAAGCGGTGCTCGGATATTATTCTACCAGCCAAACATGACACCATGAAATCTTCATTTGAATCTGGCATTGTACCGATGGATTGGAAGCACTCAATTGTAACCCCAGTATACAAGAAAGGTGACAAGATGGTGGCAACTAACTACCGACCCATAAGCCTGACTAGTATAGTGTCCAAATGTATGGAAAGAATCATCGCTAAGGAACTGCAAGGCTTGCTAAGATCGGAAAACATTATACCATACCAACAACACGGATTTGTGTCTAATCGCTCAACTATCTCTAACCTCTTGCTTTGCCTTGACTATTGGACAAAACATTTCGACTCTAAAACTCCCGTTGATGTTATTTATCTGGACTTCGAGAAAGCATTTGATACGGTGCCACACCGTCGGCTCCTTGCAAAACTAGAGCATCTCGGAATACGTGGTAGACTGCTGACATGGCTGGAAAATTACCTAACGGGACGTACATACCAAGTGAGAGTGGGGGGCCTATTATCGGATGTCCGCGAAGCGGTCAGCGGCGTACCTCAAGGTTCCGTTCTGGCTCCGACCCTGTTCGGGATCTTCATCTCTGATCTTCCCCAACTCGCCGGAATATCAACGAGCCTCTTCGCTGATGATGTTAAACTTACTGCAGACGCTGTCTTGAGTTGTGGAACGTTAAGAGAAGCTTTAGATGAAATCACAAAATGGACTCAAGACTGGGTTATTAAAACCAACCCTAAGAAATGCACAGTTCTACACCTTGGTAAAAACAACCCTAAAAATGACTACCAACTTGGATCGATCAGCTTAACCACCACAAATGCACAGAAAGACCTTGGTATAACGATAACGGACAACTTGAAATGGGCAAACCATATTGAAAACATCGTAAAACAGGCAAACTCACTTCTATATTTGGTAAAGAAAGCTTTTCAAGTATTGACGATACCGACATTTCTAAAAATTTACAAAACCTACATTCGTCCTCTGATCGAGTATGGTTTTCAAATCTGGAATCCTTATTTTGCCAAGGACATCAACCTGCTTGAAAGTATACAACGTAGAGCTACAAAACTGTTAAAAACCCTAAGAAAAACACCCTATGAACATAGATTTAAAAAATCCTCAAACTGACAACTCTGAAGCAACGGAGACACAGAGGAGATCTCTTAGAAACATACAAAATCTGAGGCAACACTACGACTGCCCAGAGTTGGAAAGCATGTTTGTGTTCAATTCAAACCATCACTTAAGAGGTCACAGCCTGAAACTCAAAGTTACAAGCTTTTCAACTGAAGCAAGAAAGCACTTCCTGACAAACAGAATCGTTAACAGCTGGAATAAACTGCTCGAGGAAGGTATTGAAGCACCAACCATAAACGCATTCAAAAACAGGCTTGATATATATTTAAAAAATGATATATAAAAAATAAAAAAAAAGAAACAGCAACACCAGTGAATTGCATTGATATGAACACATCACGTTAAGCTGCTAGTTCATCAACAAATAATAATAATAATAATAAAATAGAGTAGTAACTTTAAAAAATTCAATTATGGTGTTATCTTTTTTTTTTTATATCGCCATTTCTCATTTGACACTCCTAAAAAGAGTCATGACTGTTAAGTAGTTCACTTGTGCAATCGACGAATTAGTGAACTAACAGTTATAACTCTTTTTTGGGAGTGTAAAATGAGTAACGACAATAATTTTTATAAAGAAACACCCTAACTGGAATTTTTCTTATTACAGTATTTGATCGGACATGCGATATGCTTATCTAAGTTAGCTGAGGTCAAGCATACGACTGAAAAGAAAATTTGTTCTGCTCTGGAAAGCCAGCTGGCGTAGCCGGCTGGTAGTAAAATGCACTTTGCCTGTAGTTAGGCACTTTTAGATTAGTGGCACTGTGCCAATTTCAAATTACAAGTTGGCAACCGTCGCAACACACGGGCTATCTCAACGAGGTTCGCGGACGTGAATTAGCGGAATTTACAAATGACGATGCATTGTGAATATTCATTAATGTTATAGTCTGCACAGTATACAAGGGAGAGGGAGAGAGGGAAAAAGGTAGAGGGAGAGGGATAAAGAGAGAGAGGGCGAGAGGGGGAAGAGAACATACTTCTCTCAAGTACTGTTAAATATAAAGTCATGTCAGAATAAGAGATTAATTCTTTTAATTATAAAGTCTTGGACATGTTGTCAAGGTTACATCAATGTCATATAACATCGTATTTAAGTATCGTACGTTGTATTTTTGCATTTAAAAAAACTGGACTACTGTAAATCTGTTTTTTTATTAATTTGTGAACAGTACAAGCACCATGAAAACTGGACTGCCAGATATTTCATCTAAAACCGGACATCTGGCAACCCTGCAGAGATGTCGCAAAAGTGTGCAATTTGTGTCAATTTTTTCAGACATTATTATTGGGATCCAATTTAATCAGCGACGCTGCGGTTAATTAATAAGACACAAGCGACAGCATGAAGCCTCATAAATCGTCGGTGGAAGATCAAAAGGGCCTATCTCAAAAATGATATTACTAAAGTTTCGTTTGCTAATATTTCTTGTGCTATCTAATGTATTATTTTTATGAGTTAACTTTCAAAGAAATCGCAGGTGTCTTCTAAGTCACTACATAAAGTTAATTAACTTGATGAGGCCTTTTCAATGATATCGTTTTTTTTAATGTGTTTCGTAAGAACTTGTTTGTTTGTTTGTTTGTTTATACTATTTATTGTGAAAATGTCACAATGAGCGGGTTTATTGTCATATGACAATCTCTTACAACCAAACCTACTATGATGTGTTATATGAATGTGTGCATGTAACATGTGTGTAAGTGTGTGTCTGTGTCTGTTAATTTGATCCCAACGGAAAATGGTGACCCAGCCGGGTCGTGTGCTTATTGCCACATGGCAATGTCTTACAACTAATCCAGTCTGGCCAGAAGGAGAAGACTCTACGTTTTGGGAAAAAAATATTTATATTGCAACAGTGATGTCTCACATGTCTCAGTTCCGTCTCCCAAAAGGCGTATTATACCCAGACTTGTGTTTCTGCTCCTTTACTTATTCTATCAAGTAACTTTAACGTTTGAATGATTGTGGGCTTGAAATAAAAATTAAAAACGGTAATCGTATCTCCGTTAAATAATCATCAAGTTTGACTACGATTGAGATAGTTAGGTGCCAACAATTTGTGGTTAAACTGTGCGAAATGTCAGACAAAACATAACCTCAAAATGTACCTAGAAGTACAATTTGAGACACTGAAAACGATTTATATAGCTCCGCTTTGAATCTTTTTGTTCTTTTTTATTGCAAAAGAATATGAATAACGAGAAATGACAAAATGAATACAATTTCATTGGCCAGGCGGTATGTCTCTCATAATTCCCTGTTATTATAACAGATTAAAAAAAATACTTATTTGCTAAGTTTATAATGGGCCCGATCGCGTTTCTTTGTGAACTAAAACTAAAATTAGTCCAAGTGAACGCGACAGAGCAATACGTTAGAGCGGAATATGAAACGAATGATCGTCGATAAATACTACCTGTTGAACTTATACTCGTACGAATAAATTCAAGCATATTTCGTGCGGTGTAAGATTAGACCTTGGCGCGCAGTTTTAATGCGAAAAAGTGACAACCGGTCATCTCATACTCCGCTCTAGCATATTGCCCGGTCTCGTTCACACGGATTAATTTCCGATTTTAGTTCACGAAGAAACGCAATCGAGCCCATTATCTAATTAATTGATCATTGATCATTATTCCACTGGCTCACCTATAATATCTAACAAAAGATATTAATTATAATAAAATTACAAAGAAACAAAATAATAACAATATTTCGATATTAAAATATTGAAATATACATTGTAATGGCCTGAAATAGCATAACGTTTTAAAAAATATATAAAATGAGGTAACTGAACAGACAGGATTAAGGCCAGCAAAATTGCATGGCATACTGAAATGAAATGAAATTAAACATACCTTTATTGTACTAACAAAAATAATTACATTGGTAAAGAAAACTTCAATTCTATTTTAACCCCTCCTATCGCGGGGTAAAAATTTAGTCGTCACTTCTGCCCAGGACAGTTTTGCGCGTGAAGTCGATGGCCTTGAGAAAAACGACCATAACTTTTAAACTACTATACGGACGTAAAAAGAATAACTGTAAAATGATCGCATTGAAATTTGAAATTTATAATATTATAATCTTATCTCGTCAAACAATTAAGATAATAATGAATAAATATTTAAAAAGTTGGCATTTTACGCAGCGCGGAGCGCCCTAACCAATATTGGTTAGATACAATTTTAGCATTTGTAAGCGTCTAACCAAAAATGGTTAACTCAAATAGGAAGGGTTAACTTAGTACAAACGGCGGGCTTATCGTTTCGCGATTTCTTACAGCCAACCGTGTAATATTAAATAAAATTAACAATACAGCTCTCATACATAAACATATACACATAAATATACATATACACACATCCAAACATACATACATATACATACATACATAAAAAATATAATTTATAATATAATATTTGTATATTATAATAATAAATACATAGAAACTACAGATCGATAAAAATAAAAATACCTACTTATATAAAATAATAGATATTACAAAGTTCTTATGAGTCTATCCAATCAACAACCCAACGGAAGGGGGAAGGGGGGAGGGGATAGGGAGAGGGTTGGTTCTTAGTTTATATTTTGAGGGAGAAAATGTTCTTTCAGTAACGCCTTGAAACAGGGCAACGATGTTGCATGACGAATAGCAAGCGGAAGCTGGTTCCGAAGTCGAGCAGAATGGACGCTAAATGAGTTAGTGAAAAAAGAAGACTGATGAAGTGGAATTGCTATGGTGTTGTCCTGACTTGACCTGAGTGGAACACCATGACTTCCTAACGGGAGAAAGAGGTCTTTAAGGTAAGGAGGTGCTATGGGACTATTTAGGACTTTATAAAGGAGTGAGAGCATACTCAACTCAAAACGCCAAAAAAATGAGATAGGCCTTTTCGATATTCCACGGACGAAATGAGACCAATATACACCAATAGATACAAACTAGGGAGATTAACATCAATAATTAATAATTAATTGCCTAGAGGGGTGTCATTCCAGAACATTGCCTAGGGGACTGAACTATCATTAGCTCAATGGATAACCAATTATCAGAAATGGGAAAAGCAACAAATAGTAAATAACAAAAAAAAATATTTTTCTTTTTCAAACTACCCTCAATCATTCATTATATATGGTACTCAATTACTCAACTCCATAGTACGATTTGGCAACCCTTCTAAAACGACGAAATGCAGGTGGTGCTTAAAGCATTGATGGCCAAACTAATAGCAATTTATTTAGCCATCTATAATATTGATAATGAATGGTTTTTAACACGCTTTTGTTAGGTCGACCTGTATGTAACTATGTAATGGAATCTAAGGTAACTAATTTAACCATCTTCCAAGGATCGTAGCGTCATGAAAATTGGCAGCTGTATGTAGTTCTGATGACAATACAATATGGTACTGTCGAACTGATCTGATAATGGAGTCGGAAGATATGAACTGGAACTTCATGATGGAACATCGTATCATAGCTGTGTTTGGACTTGGTAGAAGAGTCTCGGAATGAACTTTGACCACAATTAGGTTTCAAGGTCTGATGATGAAGCCGGAAGATAGGCACTGGCATTCCATGATGGAATATCGTATCATAGCCGTGTTTGGACTTGTTAGAAAGGTCTTGTAATGAACTTTGACCACGATTAATTTTCAAGGTCTGATGATGAAGCCGGAAGACAGGCACTGGCATTCCATGATGGAATATCGTATCATAGCCGTGTTTGGACTTGTTAGAAAGGTCTTGTAATGAACTTTGACCACGATTAATTTTCAAGGTCTGATGATGAAGCCGGAAGACAGGAACTGGCATTCCATGATGGAATATCGTATCATAGTCGTGTTTGCACTTGTGAGAAAGGTCACGTAATAGACTTTGAACACGATCAGGTTTCAAGGTTATAACAAACCTATTATATATTGACTTGTAAATATTGCGTGTAAATAGTGTAAATATTGACATAGGTGTTTGTATAATGCGTGTTTTTAGTGTTTTTTTTTAACTATTAATTTATTTTTATAGAGGCCTGATTGATTATAAACCAAAAAAATAACCAATGGTAACAATAATACCATTTATTATTAGTGCTATCGCATTTTTAATATGAGCTGATGACATCACAGAAATAATACCATTCACGTATCCATCTGAACTCATATTTAAGGAAATGCAAGTTTTAGAAGTATATATAGTACAAAAATAAACGAATCAACCTCGAAACAACTTCTAACTAACATTCCAAATAACCCATATAATTATTTTATAAAAGAAATAAGCATATTAAAATTTGCTAAAAATATGTATATATTGGCCTCGATTGCGTTTCTTCGTGAACTAAAATCGGAAATTAGTCCGTGTCTACGAGACAGGGCAATACGCTAGAGTGAAATGAGAAATGAACAAATGTTACTTTTTCGCATTAAAACTACCCACAGAAGATAAATCCTCTGAATCTTAACACCGTACGAATTGTGTTCGGACGCGAGTATAAGTTCGACAGGTAGTTTTTATCGACGATCGTTCGTTTTATGTTCCGTTTTAACGTTCCGTTTTAACGTTCCGTTCCAAACAAAATTTTGGGCTAGCGCTTAAACTGCCCTCTCTGCTCTACGCCAACTCCAGAATAACCAAAAATTCGATTCTGTGCAATTCCAAAGATCCGGCAATATCGAAGCACGTAATAAGTGGCTGTAGTGATTCAAATGAACTACAAGCCCGCGTAGACTTCCACAAAAGGTTCCTTACTGGAATCAGCCAGAATGGCACTGGTCTGGGGTATGGCAGTACAACCACGAGCGACGTGGACTTGAAGAAGTCTCTTTTGCGGGGAGATTACGACAGCAAGAGTATGGCTCATGCTATTGGCCTTCAATGCCAGAATGATTGGACAACAATTGGTGACTTTTGCATTCCGCCTCCAATGCACTGGAAGGTAATGCTCTATGACTGGACGCCAGAGATGCTGAAATTTTATTTGAATGCCTTTCAGCATACACTTCCAGACCCCAGTAACCTCGCTCGTTGGAGCTTTGCCGAGGATAGTTCTTGTCCCCTCTGTAGCAATACCCCTTGCACAGCTAGACACATTCTAGCTGGCTGCAAGGTGGCCTTAGATCAAGGACGGTACACTTACCGCCATGACAAAGTTCTCGCTGTTATTCGCGAGGTAATTAGTCTCTCAGTGGCTCGTGCCAACAAGGGTTTGACAGTATCCTCCAAACCCCCAATACAGTTTGTGCGGGATGGCTCTAAAGGCAAAAAACATTTAACTACAAAACCTTTCTCAATAATCGAGAAAGCTACAGATTGGATTCTGGAGGTTGATTCGGTCTCTAAGCAGTATAAATTCCCTGAAAGTCTCGGATGCACAGCCCTCCGTCCAGATATAACTCTTTACTCTCTATCTCGGAAGGTGGCTCTTATTGTAGAATTAACTGTTCCATGGGAATCAAATATCCCAAAAGACCACGAGTACAAATTAAATAAATACCATGATCTTGCAAATGCCGTAACCCGGAACGGCTTCACTGTTCACCTTCACGCGGTGGAAGTTGGCGCTCGTGGCCTGCCAGCTAAATCTCTATTTCACCTCTTTAAAGATCTTGGCCTTTCCAGAAAAATAATCAACTCTTTCTTAGAAAAATTATCTAAAACTGCGATTTGCGCATCTCAAATTCTATGGCTTCGAAGGGGGAGTGAATGGGTGGCAAGGTGAACGCTCACATGTGGCAAGACAGCTGTCCTAAACCTACCACAGCCGGTTCGTAAGTCCGGAATCCACTGCTCACCCCCCAGAAGTGTAAAAAAAATAGTATTATGATGGGCCCGACTCCGGTCGGTGAATTCCATGGCAGCTCCGTTTGTATTTATTGTTACTCTATCTCGTTTGCTTGAACTAATATCAGTTTTTGTTCACAAAGAAACGAAATCGGGCCCAGTATGTACTAAATATAAATATGTACTTATGTAAGTTATTATGATATATGTAATTAAAGCAAGCTAGGTACCTGTTTATTACATTGTACATATTATAGGAACATGTTTATTACATTGCACATATTATAGGAACATATTTATTACAGTATAAATTTTACAAGAACATGTTTATTACATTGTACATATTGCAGTAACATGTTTACTACATTGTACATATTACAGAAACATGCTAATTACATTGTATACAACCACGTATACTAAATATTGCTTTATGTTTATTGCAATTCTAATATATAGCTTTCATTTTATAATTCCGGATTACAATTTATTTCAAATCATAGCCAGTAAAGATCTATTTCGTTGTGATCAAGATGTTGCAACTAATTCTCATTGCAACTAATTCCAATTATTTATTTGTTTTCGCTTCATTTGATTTCACTCTGACATCGTTCTGTTCACAACTATGAAAAAGTTAAAAAATCACGTTATTTTCGAATATGAGCACCAGTGCGGTGGCACCAGCGCTGCAGATACAGCTCGAATAATCAATGATGTATTCGGGCCAGCAACTACTAATGAACGCATGGTGCGTTTTTGGCTCAATCGTTTTCGTTCTGGAAATTTTGATTTAAAGAATGAGAGCCCCGTGGATGGCCAAAAACGCAAGCCGATAATGAAGAATTAAAAACGATAGTAGAAGCGGGAGCACGCATAAAGAGCAAAAAAAAAAAAAAAAAAAAAAAAAAAAAAAAAAAAAAAAAAAAGACGGTCGCCAAATTAGAGGAAAGGAAGGAAAGGAGGAAAGCTGTATCTGGAAACTTTTCTGCACCCACCGCACTCTTGCTCCTTGCTCCAACTGGTTTCCACTTTTTTCGGAATTAAGACGTCTTATTAGAGAAAAAAATCTATTCCGAGGAGGTGGTCTAAACTGCCTTCCAAGAATTTAACTATTTTCTCTCCCATATTTTTTTTAGCAAAGGTATCAATGAACTTCTTACAAAATGGCGGAAGTGCATCGATAACATTGGAACGTATTTAGATTGATTAAATATATTATATATATATATATATATATATATATATATATATATATATATATATATATATATATATATATATATATATATATATATATATATATATATATATATATATATATATATATATATATATATATATATATAGATATATATATATATATATATATATATATATCAGTGTTGTTGCTGATGCAGGTTTTTTAAATATCAGCGGATGCTGATGCTGATGCTGATTATTTGAGATCAATATCAGCTGATGCTGATGCTGATGCTGATTTTAATTAATTAGGTAAATAAAATATATCCAAATATCAAATTGTAAGTAAAAGTGATCATTTTATTAGATATTTGAAATAAAAGGCAAATTATAATAATTATGTGACTTTTAATTATCGAAAACATCTTGAATACGTAAAGTGATATTACCTGACATACCTATATAAATAAAATATAATTGCCTGTACACCACTCAACTTACATCTGTTTTTAATTAATTAATACTGAAATTGTATTAACGGTAAATTATATTTCAAAAACAATAGCTGAGCTGCCTTTTCAGCTTGCAGTCGATTACGGGAAGGTTTATAAATAACTCCGGCACTGCTGAACAATTGTTCGCTAGGAACACTTGCCGGCGGAGATGACAGAAATCTCCGAGCCAGTGCAGAAAATTCTTTATATGTATTTGTTCCATGCGTTCTCCACCAGTCAAGTGGGTTTTGTGACACAATAATCTTTTTTTCTTTGTAATATTGTCTTAGCAGATTTTTAAGTTTCAAATTCGCATCCGCAATTGAGTTATTGATGTCACTCTCACTACTTTCTTCGTCACTTGAATCTAGCAAAACTGCAAGTTCACTTTGCAGGGTTAGTCTACTAGCTCTGCTAGTTGAGGGCTGTTCTATGTCTCCTGCTTTCATCAAAGGAGCAGTTCTTCTTGACCTCTTAGGTGATGATGGACCAATTTCGTCTCTATTTATATTGGCTAGTTTTAGAATTTCAGTCTCAACTCTTTCCATTGAAATTTCACTGAAGAATTTGGTTTTATATCGCGGATCCAAAAGGGTGGATATTGCGAATAAGAAATTATTTTTTATATCATCAAATTTATCGGAAATATTTGTTTTTAAGGTAGTAATAAGATGTTTTATCGCGTCTGAGTTATCTGTTTTAGCTAATTGGTCGTCAAGTTTCTTCGTAAGTACATGAATAAGCGGAATAACGGATGAAATCAAAGCATTTGAATTGCTTAGTTCCCGTGTACTTTCTTCAAAAGGTCGCAACAACTCCACACAGTCTTCCATAAGTTTCCACTCTTCGGGTAAAATAGCTTGTATGTTGTGGTTATTATTACGGTAAATGCTCAATGAATCTTTGATTTTCAAGTATCTTTCCATCATATAAAAGGAACTGTTCCATCTCGTGACGCAGTCTTGAAAAACTGTTAATTTTGGTTGATTGAGGCGTTCTTGAATAGCATTCAATTCTTTCTGTGCTATTGTCGAGTGATTGAAATGGTTCGCAATTTTTTTAATTTTTTGTAAGATGTCTATTATGCTTTGATGGGACTTTAACCCATTTTTCACACATAATTGAAGTTTATGCGCTGTGCAATCTATATCGCTGAACTCTGATATTGCCATGGCCCTTTTCATATTTGACCCTTCGTCTCTAATAATGCAGTGTACTTGATTTTTGGATATACCCCATTCAGTTAACATAGATTCATATTTTTCGGCAATAATATCTCCTGTATGGCGATTATCGAAAGTTTCGCATTTTAGTATTACCGATTTGCGATCAAAATTTTCGGTAGTTCCATGACAAGTTAAACTTAACAAAGAAACATTGGCACTTGGATCCGTCCAAATGTCTGATGTAAATGTCATGTATTTAAATTCCTTTATAACTTTTTTCACCTCTGCAGCAACTTTTTCGTATAAATCTTTACAGACATAGTTAGTGAAAAAATTGCGGCCTTTTAAATTATATTTTGGCATAACCGCTAGCATGAGTCTTCGGAAACCAATACCTTCCACAAAATGAAATGGCAAGTCCTGAACAGCAATCATCTCGCCGATTAATTTGTCAATAATTAAACTCTTTGGGTTATCTTTGTCATACTGTT
Source organism: Micropterix aruncella (assembly GCA_944548615.1). Lineage (NCBI taxonomy): Eukaryota > Metazoa > Arthropoda > Insecta > Lepidoptera > Micropterigidae > Micropterix > Micropterix aruncella. The sequence continues at coordinate 25,197,458 of OX155970.1, forward strand.
TATCCTTTCGAAATGCTTCCTCTAGTGATTGTTGCTTTTTTGCTCGCTGAATTGGTGTTAGTATTTTACCTAAAACAAATAAACTAATTTTACTCTCTAAAATTTAGACATGGAGGTTGGGTTCTAGGTTAGGTTGTATGTTAGGTATTAAATTATCGCATTTATAATAATAGTAGGAAGGAAGTAAGATACATAACATTTATTAGACAGTTATATTACCTACTAAATAAAGAGGTGTACAAAATCGCAACGCGCTTCTTTGCCTCCCCCACAAGGTCACACAAGTCACAAGTAGTCACAACCCCGCAAAGAATACAGCGTATACATGTTTTTTTTTAGAAAAAAGTCAAAAATAATAAAATAACGATTTTCCTGGTTAGTTCGACGATGTACTGAATCACCCACTTCAATGATATCACTAACTAAAAACTCACCCGTATGTTTAACTAAATAAGAAAATTACCCTACCTTCTTCAGCAGTTCCGGCGGCTTCCAGGTTTTCGATCTCACAGCTTAAAAAACGGGTATGCTCTTCTGGATGTTTAAACTTCAAGTGATTTTTTAACGAGGTATTAGTACGTCCTTTGCGAGAATAATCCATTTTACAGATATTACACTTTGCGGTATCTTTATTTACTAATGTAAAATACTTCCATACTTCACTTTTCAATGGCGGAGGCATTATAAAACTTGTGGTTTACTTACACCGACAATGTCTGCTGCGGTAATGAGTCAGTCAATCTTGCATTCGTTTATTGTCGCGGCTAGCCGCGCAGGTGCATGTAACACCTGCGCGGCTAGAGTCCCCCGGGATCCCCCGAATCAAGAATCCCCCGGGATTTACAAGTCGTACGAGTGACACGAGATGATACGACCTTGAATATCAGCAATAAAAATCAGCATCGATTATTGCGGATGCTGATGCGGATGCTGATATTGAAAATAATGCGAATAATCCGCTGATGCTGATGCTGATGCTGATATTCGCAACAACCCTGATATATATATATATATATATATATATATATATATATATATATATATATATATATATATATATATATATATATATATATATAAAACTTTTTATTTTACTATATAGAAAGGCAATTTCATAGGTAATGACCTAATGTAATGATTTGAATATTACGATGAATAATTTTACTACGTATCTTTTCGAATTACTAACTACTTCAAATATTAGGCTTCTATTTTGATTATTTATATTTATAGTTTGTCAATCTAGTAGTGAATTCTTGACTACCTATGTATGTTCAGTAAAGAGTAGTAACGAGACTTACTACCTAACCCAATTATTTTGACACGTCCAAGAGCGGTCTTTAGCCGTCAATTGGACATGACGAAAATGTAATGTAAAATAACGTAATGTGAAAATGATTTTAGACCAGTTAGTACATAAGGAAAAAACACACAAGACGTGCCATTAGTGACTACGTTGCAGTTCCTCGAAGGAATACATCATTTGGCCAAAGAAATTTTATTTATCTTAGGCCTAAGTTATATAATATCCTACCAGCAGGCATAAAGTTCAACCCTAGTATATCAATATTTAAGAAAAAACTAGTTTCGAGGATGTTTGGGTCTGGAACGTCCATAATATATCGAGGACTATCCATTATCTAGCTCTATTTGACTACCTCTTTGTGACTATTATTATTTTTGCTATTTTATTATATATATTTTTCAATTATTTTATTATTATTATTTATTCCGTAGCCGGCGATTGGGGAGGGGGTCGCCCTCGCAGCCAATACGCTGCTGTCGGTGCCCCTGGATCTCGTACTTTATTCACGATTCGCTTCCATTCTTGACGATTTTTTGCCACGACTCGAGCATCCCTAGCCGATAATCGTTGATTCTTAAGGTCGTCTTTGATGTTATTTAGCCAGGTTTTCTTCGGTGCCGATCGCTGAATTCTCCATTTTGTCGGACGGTCTCGCCAAAGAAGTTTATATGACAAGCGATTATCGTGGATTCGGCAAACATGGACGAACCATCGTAGCCGACGTTTTTGTACTTCTTCTTCGATCGTTGTTAGTAGATCGATCGTTGTTAGTAGATAGCAAAAGGAGCCACATTCTATAGTAAAACTAACAATCTATAACTACCAGTACTGTTGTTGTATGTTTATGCCCAATAAAGCACTTTTCGAGGAAAAATACTATTTGTTCCAATTAATTGGCACTGTAATGTAAGTCATCCCAAAAGATATAACAACACCATCCTATCTCGACGAGCTTTTCAAACCATTAAGTTAACACGGTCTCGTACTTCGGTCAGTCTCTATCAATTTACTCAAAATTTCTCATCATAATACTGACTTCTACTCCTTCTGTGTCCATTGTGCAAGACTATGGAACGATTTTCCAGCAAATATACAAAACTCGATTTCGTTAGAATCATTCTAGACTCACCTAAAAACAGACTACTTTTCTAAAAAGTAAGCATCTTGCGGTGTCAACTACAACGGGCGAGCCCGTCACCACAGGACGTTTTAACGATTAGTCGTTCTGTCGCCCTGCAGTGAACGTAGAAGACTTTGGACAGTACATTCTACGTCCAGCTACGTCACAACCCGTGAGAGTCCAACGCCTTACCGCGAGTGAGCCAGGAATAAACCCGGCGGGCTCGAGATACTCGCGCCCTCACTTCCAATTGTGACCAGATTTCTCCGGTCTCTCGATTGGTTCCGAGTTCGAGGTCGCTTGCGCGGTCCTCTCCCTTACGAAGCGGTGAAACGGAGTGCACCGAATCTGTCGCGGACCAAGGCGTCCTTTGCCCGACTCTGAACCGGGATCGGATGGCCAATGGTCATTTCAAGAGCAGTCGCCGTAAGGTAGACAACTGCCCCCGCTCTATAGGAAACAATACAGTTCCCAGACTCCCCCGATTGTTAGTCGGAGAGCACAATCGATTGGCTTGCGCCGCTCGGTGCGCAGACCGTCCAGGAGCGCCAGAGGTTTGATTCCCAGGGGAGACTGGTTGACCCAGTGTCCTACCCAGGCTCGCACCCCATGCGTGGAGGCCATCGGATGGGTGTTGACCCGTGAGTGTGACCGACCCTGAAAACAGAATGGGTCTTCGTGGCCAACTCAGCAAGGGCCCATTAGCCCCTAAAAAGTAAGCAGTTTTTCCCTTTCTCTCTACTTCCTCTCCCAATATAGTCAGTTTTAAATATAGTAATTTGTATTGTATGTGGACTCTGGACTAACGACCAACCTAACCTAACCTTACCACCCATTTACTCCGCTTTCAAAGACATAGAATTTTAGATGCGGAAATTGCCATTTTAGATATTTTTAATAGAAAGGATTCGATTGTTTTCCTGGAAGGAGACTTTTAAGATACAGAGACTTGGCTGGCAGGCCACGAGCGCCAATTTCCACCAAATGGAGGTGAACAGTGAAGCCGTTCCGGGTAACAGCATTTGCGGAATCATGGTATTTATTTAATTTGTACTCGAGATATTTGTTTCCCAAAAAACGGTTAATTCTACAATAAGGGGCTATCTTCTGAGATTTATTTTACTTTATTTTATTTTATTTAGGTACTTATGATTAGGTATACAGTTCATTGGTCATGTAATCTTATAATAATTATGTATATAAATTATTTAATAATTAATATAGGGAGGTTTAACACATCTTACATGACCTTTACTGCCAATAGCACATCTAACTAGGCGATAATTTGGCCCGTCTCTAGATGTGCATATTTTTATGCAATTTTAAGAAATTAAGTGTTTTTTTTTTTTTTAATAAATTATTTGGACCCACCACCTGTATATACAAATAAATATACCAATTTTATAAAATATATAGCTATGTAATAAATATATACATTTATAGTTGAAATTTAATAAAATTTAATTAAGTAGAATAGATAAGTGATACTAAATAAATTGTCGTGCGTTGCAAAGAAGTTGATCAGATTTTACATATCCCTTGTTAAGTAGCCATCTATTAAGGTTTGCTTTAAATATTTTTATGTTAGGATAAATTTTCATGTCTTCACTAAGGGAATTATATAATTTTGGGGCTATGTAGAATATATGTCTCTGGGCAAATGTTGTCCTGACTGACGGAATTATATAACTGATACTCGCGGACATTCTTGTGTTCAGATTGTTTTGAGATAGGGAGTGAAGAGTTATATTTAAACAGAGGGTTGTGCATCCGAGACTTTCAGGGAATTTATTCTGTTTAGAGACCAAATCGATCTTTTAACGGTTAGCAACATATATAATTTTGCGACTACTATTAATTTACACGTGTAACATTTTCACACGAATTCTGTCTGACATCATTAAACACCAGAATTAACCATAATTCGTAAATGCGTCTTTCGCCGTAAGCATTTTTATCAAACGTTTCTTTCAATCCTACGGTGGTACATTCTGATGTCATTCTGAACATTTCAACGACAAAATGTTGACTTTATAAACCGCAATTTTTCATGTATCAAATCACTCTCAATGACACCACATAGGTAAGCATCTCTGTATACATTAATTAATTAAATAATAAATTGTTGTAAATTCTGAAGAATAGGAAGTCTGAAGAATAGGAATTATGAAGATCGCTTGAAATTACTTGGAATTACTACACTCAAACAAAGAAGACAAAGAATGGACCTGATTGAGACATTTGAAATTCTAACACACTATTACGAAGTACCTGCGTGAAGAATATTTACAAATTCAACGTCAACACAAATCTTCGAGGTCACAACAAAAAACTCAACCGTACAAAATTTAAATCTAATCCTCTTAAGAACATTCTGCCAAATAGGGTGGTGGACATGTGGAATAAACTACCATTTGAAGTGATTAGTGCAATCTCTGTCAATCAATTTAAAAACAGGCTCGATTTGTACCTAAAAACTTGTTAATATTGTGTATATAATATTGTTTAGCTTTACAAGATCTGATCTGGACATATCAGCAAAGCTGCCTGTCCAGAATAAATAATAATAATAATAATAATAAATACTAATGTTTGTGTCTCTCTTCCTCTTGTCCGCTGAGGTATAAATCGAGGTAAGATTGGAAGCCTGGTTTCCGCACACCATTAGAAAGAGCGACCAGGTCCATTCCAATAAACTCCATAATTCAATCTGAAGCTTTTTCGATTACTGAGAAAGGTTTTGTAGTTACAGGTTGGTAGCCAAGTTCAGTAGCGGGCATGGTACCAGAAGAAAAAGAAGATTAAAAAATTACCTGGCGATTTTATCCTGTCTGTGTGCAATCGCTTGCAGCCCAACGGCGTCCCTCAGTTGGATAACTAAAGAAGCTCTCACAGCTTCAACAGCTCCGCAGTCTTCAAGATGATCCATTAGATCCTGGAAAATAATAACATTTAGGATATCTTTTTGTTTGTACTTTTCCCCGTGCCACCAACCGAAGAGGAGGGAAAGTATTGTGAACGAGTAGTTATTCATTTGATGAAAAGGAATAAATAAAAATAAATAAATCCTGCTTCCGCTTAACCAATAACCTATTTCTTTTCCGTTTCGTATTAGCAATCCATTATCTTTCTCTGATTACCAACAAAAAGATAAAGCATGCGAACTATTGACATTTGTTTAATTTAAATAAACAACATTGTGGCCTTCGTGTTTGAATTATTATCTTGCTCTTATTGATGACATACTCTTGCACCTTCAATTAATAATTTTCGTTTAAATTGAAATCGTTTCCATTTTGTAACCTATATGATAACCCATGTAATAATTTTCTAAGACTCAATGCGGAAATTTACGATAATTTCAGCTTTTCAAACTGATAACAGCTTTCGTAATGTGGGAACTCATTTTCTTCCTATAAACAAGATAATGAATCACCGTATCGCCGATAGTTAGTGTATTATACATACAATATTTTGAAAAACTAGCCATCAAACCTCCAAAAACAAACCCATTCTCTAGCTTCGCTATGTGAACGATACCTTCTGCATCTTGAAAATGCACTTTTCTGAAAATGTTTTTTCCGTCATTTTTTTTTTTACAATAGGGTTGTGGCCCAACGACGCATCTGTGTACTGATTTTCAAGTCTCTTCTGTCCAATGTTTAGAGATTGAAGTATGACTAGAGCGCCCCCTAGTGGACCGATTTCAAACATAATCTTCTCAACTATTGCCATGACCAAATGATGCCTGCATGCCAAATTTCAACTCAATCGGATGAAGCGTTTGGGCGCTATTGTGGAGGTATACACCCACACAGAGAGAGAGAGAGAGAGAGAGAGAGAGAGAGAGAGATACACACACACACAGCCACACACACAGACTCACAGGCGGACTTCAGTCTGAAAATGGTCCTGATCGTCTCAGTACGGGTCAAAATGGGAATTTCCGTCAGGCAGCGACAGACGTATTTTCTATCGTCACTACCCCTACCCAGATCTGTCATCATTGTTTTTATGACAGGACTTTCGAACTGCGTTACAGATACTAATGGTCTAATACCCTGTAAGGTTCTTTGTAAGGTACCCGGGCACTTACACTGACAAAATTACCCGTTTCCCTGCGCAATCCAGTATGTTATATTTTCATAAGTTTGGGTATTCTGGTTTATAAAAAAATATTAAACTCACCGTTGCGGATTCAGAGAAGAGAGGATTGTCTTTGAAGATATCCAATCGGAAGATGGCGATGTTCGGCGCCTGGACGCCCCCGACAAATTTGCTGCAGTTGAAGAAAATGGCATCCTTTTCGACGGAGTGTTCGTCCAGACCAGCGAGTGAAGGACACATATCCATGTCAACGCTGGGGGCCGCCAGGGTGTAGTCCCAGAAAGACCACGCACCATACTGGTGGAGAAGAAGAGTCGTGGCTACGTCGTCAGCGAGGGCTCCTGTCACCTGAGCAAAACGTTAAAGGCATCATAATGGGGCCAATGCTGTTATTTGGAAACCGCATGAGGAAATAAGAAATAAGAAAAATTTATTTTCAAAAACCCAATCTGGGTATAGAAATTACATATCAAATAAAATTGGTATTTCTACAAATAAAATTATATTTCAAATTATAAAAAAGTCTATAAAAAACTAATGTTGAAAAAAACATAGAAATTCAAAAATAACAAAGACATAAAAACTAGAAAAATAAAAATAAACAGAAAACTACATTTCTACATAAACTACATTTAATAAGGATCAAACTATCAATCAACAATCAAGAAATAGAAAAATGCATCGACTCTCCAAAGAACAAAAAATCAACTGGTCTCGATGATATACCTGTTAGCGTAATTAAAATCCATAAACGTGTACTGGCACCTTGTCTAACATATCTTTACAATTTAAGCTTTTCAGATGGAATATTTCCAGATTGTCACAAAGTAGCCAAGATTACACCGATATATAAAAAAGGGCGATCCCACGAGCGTAGAAAATTATCGACCCGTAGCACTACTGAGTAATTTCTCAAAAATTTTGGAGAAGGTCACCGAAAAACGACTAACTGGTTTCCTTGAAAAATTTGTGGTCATTTCAGACAGTCAATATGGATTCCAGACAAAAAAAGGACCTACATAGGGTTTTTGGTAATGTGGACAGTTGTAAAAAATTAAAAATATGTACAAATTTTATTTGTTTATTCCTAATCATCCACGACCTTAAAGTACAAATCATTTGGGAAAGCCGCACATAAGTGCATATGTAGCACTATCTCGCTTGCTCATTCTTGTGGCGCATTTATCCTACTCGCTCGCACGGATACGCATTAAAGCGCATTTTTTTCACATATCTCATTCGCACTTTCCCTCGTTAGTCATGTGCGCTGGCCTCTTTAAATCGATTAGTGATGCAATTTGAATTGAGTGTTGATTTCATTCCGTGATACTTGTGACGCGCGCGTTTGTTTATTGGTATTATTATAATTTTGAAATACTATTCTGTATACAAAATCTGTTTAAGAAGTGATACGACATTAACGGATCGCCTGAATGCTTATGGTGACCTGCCTAGATGGAGTCCACTAACGTGGACCCCCATTTACATCTCGTGCACCCCGATTTTTGTTTCTCGCTGACATGGACCCCCTGCAAATCGAAATCGACCCCTGGGGGTCCATATAGACCACTTTGGAAATCACTGCTTTGGAGTGTTGTGCTAAACCATAGAAAGTCTACCTTGGATGCAGCAGCAAAGAAACCAATCAGTCTTCGTCCAGTGTTGGAGTGTTCACGTAGCTTCAACTCCAGAAAGTTCAAGTCGATGAAACCCTCTTTTGTCTCTGGGATTAGAACGATCTGTGATAAGAGAAAAATAGGGTTAGCCACGTGATGTTCTAAAAGCCGGCCGCCTGTAAGATAATTTTCGTTATACGTTGGTGGGGCGATACCTGAAAAAGCATAAAGCATAAAAAAAGAATAATATTAATTACCTATTGAAAAGAATAATAAATGTTGATAAATCAAAATCTCTTCGCCAATTCAACGATATGGATACAGAAAAAGAATTGTTATTTCTATATCTTAAAGAGTGAATATTAAAAAATAACGTTGAAATCTTTGAAATCTGGCTCTTTCAATGATGTTCGCACAAACTGGAAATTATGTCAATCTCTAGTGATGCTAGTTATATAAGAAATTAGAAAAAGTAGAAATTGGGCTCGATTGCGTTTCGTTTCCTCGTGAACTAAAATCGGAAATAAGTCCGTGTAAACGAGACAGGGCAATACGCTAGAGCGGATTGTGAAATCAATACGCTAGAGCGGATTGTGAAGTGAACGGTTGTCACTTTTTCGTATTAAAACTACCCACAAAAGATAAAGCATCTGAATATAACACCGCACGAAATGTGTTCAAATTTATTCAGACGAGTATAATTTCGGCAGGTAGTTTTTATCGACGATCGTTCGTTTCATATTCCGCTCTAACGTATTGCTCTATCTCGTTCGCTTGAACTAATTTCAGTTTTAGTTCACAAAGAAACGGAATCGGGACCATTATCATTAATATGAACAAAATGTCAATAATATGAATAATGGTGGGTCACTGAATATATAGGGGTTTTCAAGGCCTTTCCTGACGGCCAGTGTTGAGCAAAATTTAGTCAGACTAATGATTTATAACTAACGATTGAATACATTAATTGTAATTAATGACTAATGATTAGTTTATTCGTCAATCGTGACTAACGATTGACTACTTTCAATTGCAATCAAGACTAAAAAAATGCGATTAAAATCCTCGACTGCGGTCAATTTCCCGTTTTGTATCATGTTGAAGTATACAGTATTTAATTTATTCATTCAGAATATACAATAAAACCATGGATTATCAATTAAAGCTAATTATCGCATATTAGAATTCGTCAGTTGCTAGTAATATATTAATATATGTAGATATAAAACTATTAAAGCAGAAATATTAATTTGACAATAGCATTGACTAAAGTCGGCTTTACACGTCAGACAAATAAAATTAAAAAAGTAGAGCTGAATCCATATACATGAGTATACATATAAAATAGATAATTATTATAAGAATATTAATAGTCATCTTAGGCACTTTATACAAAAAATAATCACACAATAGAAAGTATCAAAACAAAATTGGAAAAAAAACAATGTATGTATATGGTCAGGTATGTTACGTTAAACATTGTAATCTACATATATTAAATATTAAATTCATAATATTATTATTAAACAATAAAAACTAAAATGAGGTACCTGAAAGTTACATATTAATATTATTCCCATTTGAAAGAATTGGCATGCTCAAAAAAATCACCCAGCTTATAGAAAGCATGTGTGGATTGCAGCTTTTGTTTAATAAATCTTTTAAACGCCATTGTTTCCATCTTTCTTGTGGAGAGTGGTGCTGGTTAAAGAGCTTAAGAGCTTATAGCTCAAATATCCAAACGACTTTTGTGTCTGCGTAAGGCGTACTTTAGGCAGGATAACATCATCACGTCTGCAAGTATTGTGGGAGTGCATATTCCCGTTTACCCCTTGTTCGTTAATATTAGATTTAGCATATAGTAGACATTTTAAAACATAGTGTAAACATAGTGAAGTAGACTACCATTGAATACATTAATCGCAAAAAATGAAGAATCATACACTGGTCGATTAGTCGTTTGGACTGGTCGGTCAGTTGGTCGGTCGGTCGGACGGACGAATCGAATGAACAATAAACGGATTTTCATGAAAATACAACTTATTGCCGTAGGCAGTCTTGGGTCAATCGACATTTTTTTCCAATTGACTCATCAAACATGACTAATTTAATCATTACTAATTTAGTCCTGACTAAAGCTATTCACGATTGAAATAACCACTTAGCCGCGTTTTCTAAAAGCGATGGATACCAATTGGTAACGGTTTCCGTTGACTATCAGTCATTGATAAAAGCAACAAATTCATTCATGCTTTTCGTAGTATAAAGTAAATTACACTTCGCAGGGGTGGTATAAATAATTAAAAAAAACGATTGTGTCACCCCCAGACTTTTGCAGCATGTAGCCAAGGACTGATTTCATCTCAATATTAATTTCATAAATAAAATCAAGGACTGCCCTCTCAAGCGTAGAACTATTTCGCTTGGCCCAAGACAGGGAAAAATTCACAGAGCTGACAGCCAACCTCCTCTAGCAGAGGCACTATAAGAAGAAGAAGGTGAGACATTGGTCCACTATCAACCTATACCTACAAAAGTCACCGTAAACGCATTAAAACCCCCGAAATAACTTTTAAAATAGATAATAGGTTGAATCTGTTATCATTTTTTTTAATATGTGGTTGAACCTAATCTCCAAATATATTAATTTTATTTTGTTAATATTTCTGAAATGCGGAAACTGTTTTCAACGTTCTTTTCTGCAAAGACTCTGATGATGTCATTGAATAGATAAAACGCCATTTGATAGAGATACAAACATACTAGAATGGGCATTCTCCTTTAAACTCATCCCGTATATGTGTCATTACGACTGGATAGTGGTTTTTGTGTCATGGCGAGATCCAGCAGCATGTATCAATAGCAAATATCAATAGCAAAATTTGTCCGGATTGACTTTCTTCAGGATCATGCCAACAGGATGCTCGTACGAATGCTAGTATTAAAGCGCGTCCACCACCTAACGGGATCCTGGGAAAAATCGTTCCTGTAAAGAACAGGATGTTGCCGTGAGAACGAGCCGTTAATCGTACAACTACAGACACATTGCGGTGTCATTGCTTATTATATCATTTTTTTAGCACCACATGTAATGTGCCAAAAGCAAAGTACTCAATGAAAAACAAGTGGAGATGATTATATTTCAATCCCACGCTGGCGGTCTTGCCAGTTCGCTTACAGGAATAGCACGTCTGAGAAATGCTAAATTAATACAATGCAACACACCACAGCTAAAAATGATGACAACACTATCTAAATACAGAGAATCAAAAGGTTGGTAAACAATTCTGAGAAAGACGCGTTTAATTTTTTAAAATACGCTCCAACCCAGTTGTTACTGAAACTTTTTTTTATGTCGTATCACAGTAGTTTTTTAGTATTATTACCTTGATGCATAAAGTAAACATGGAAAAATACCAAAAATACCTGACTTTTCAGGAAAGCTCGGAAAATGCGGATCGTTTTAACGATGAGCAGTAATAGGCAGGTAGGTTATTATTATTATTTATTATTATTATTATATTATACACTAGCAGCTTAAGGCTGATGCGTGTATATCACATGCACTTGTTTTTAAACTTGTGATTGTTTTGCACTAAGAAAAATGTCGAGTTTGTTTTTAAAGCTATTGACAGAGATAGCACTGATCACTTCCTCTGGCAACGCATTCCAAGCATCCACTACACGATTTGTCAAAAAATATTTCCTGGGGCTCGATGCTGCAATTGTCCTATTTAGCTTCAACGAGTGTCCACGCAGTTGCTTATTGGTGTTCAGGGTATACATGCTCTCGAGGTTGGGCATACTGTAATAACCGTGAAGCATTTTGTAGCTTTCTATTAGGTCTCCTCGCTGCCTACGTTCCTCTAATGTCGTCAGGCGAAGTTCTTTCAGTCGTACTTCGTATGGTTTGTTCCTCAGCGATAGCACCAACTTTGTTGCTCTTCTCTGAACTCTTTCCAGGTGCTCTATATCCTTCCGAAAGTAAGGATTTCATACCTGGTAGGAGTATTCGAGGAGCGGGCGAATGTAGGTTGTATAGAGATTGAGGAAAAGTTCACTGGTAATAGTGGAGAAAGCTTTCCTTATTAAATATAAAAAAGAGTTTGCTCTCTTAACTATTTCGATTGTGTGGGTTTCCCATTTGAGGTCCCAGGAGATAGGTTAGGATAGGTTAACGCTCATATAACTACTACTTTATCAATTGTATCGTATTTTCAATTAAAGAAACACAGTTATTACTAGCAAAAGGCTTTATTATCTATCTATCTATATCTATCTATATCATCTATATCTATCTAGGTCAGGGGTTCCCAAACTTATTGACCCCACGACCCATTTTTTAAAATCACAATATTTTGCGACCCAGCGAGAACTTTTTCAGAAAAGTTAGTAAGTGGTTTGATGATAATCCATTTGTAAGTATCATAAGTAAGTCTTTATTTTTATAAAAAAATCTTATGTGCGACAACATAAAAAATAGAACCTAAGAACTACGTTTATATACCTACCTACCTACCTACTTTGAAAATCATAGGATAGGTACGGCTAAATAATTCAGTGTGACAGATGAGCTTGCTTTCTATTTTTCTAAATTACAGAGAATTTGACAAATCTAGCTTTTTCCTGTTCTTTGTCTTTATACATGTCATAGCAAAAAACCAACTTGACACAAATACGACGTTGTGAATGGGAGTAGAATCCACAAAAAGTTCCTTACTGGAATCAGCCAGAATGGCACTGGTCTGGGGTATGGCAGTACAACCACGAGCGACGTGGACTTGAAGAAGTCTCTTTTGCGGGGAGATTACGACAGCAAGCTCATGCTATTGGCCTTCAATGCCAGAATGATTGGACAACAATTGGGGACTTTTGCATTCCGCCTCCAATGCACTGGAAGGTAATGCTCTATGACTGGACGCCAGAGATGCTGAAATTTTATTTCAATGCCTTTCACCATACACTTCCAGACCCCAGTAACCTCGCTCGTTGGAGCTTTGCCGAGGATAGTTCTTGTCCCCTCTGTAGCAATACCCCTTGCACAGCTAGACACATTCTAGCTGGCTGCAAGGTGGCCTTAGATCAAGGACGGTACACTTACCGCCATGACAAAGTTCTCGCTGTTATTCGCGAGGTAATTAGTCTCTCAGTGGCTCGTGCCAACAAGGGTTTGACAGTATCCTCCAAACCCCCAATACAGTTTGTGCGGGATGGCTCTAAAGGCAAAAAACATTTAACTACAAAACCTTTCTCAATAATCGAGAAAGCTACAGATTGGATTCTGGAGGTTGATTCGGTCTCTAAGCAGTATAAATTCCCTGAAAGTCTCGGATGCACAGCCCTCCGTCCAGATATAACTCTTTACTCTCTATCTCGGAAGGTGGCTCTTATTGTAGAATTAACTGTTCCATGGGAATCAAATATCCCAAAAGACCACGAGTACAAATTAAATAAATACCATGATCTTGCAAATGCCGTAACCCGGAACGGCTTCACTGTTCACCTTCACGCGGTGGAAGTTGGCGCTCGTGGCCTGCCAGCTAAATCTCTATTTCACCTCTTTAAAGATCTTGGCCTTTCCAGAAAAATAATCAACTCTTTCTTAGAAAAATTATCTAAAACTGCGATTTGCGCATCTCAAATTCTATGGCTTCGAAGGGGGAGTGAATGGGTGGTAAGGTTTTGGTGAATGGGTGGTAAGGTAATTGCTCACATGTGGCAAGACAGCTGTCCTAAACCTACCACAGCCGGTTCGTAAGTCCGGAATCCACTGCTCACCCCCCAGAAGTGTAAAAAAAATAGTATTATGATGGGCCCGACTCCGGTCGGTGAATTCCATAGCAGCTCCGTTTGTATTTATTTATTATTACTGCCTCAGCATAAATGTGCGGATGTGTAGCACGTAGAGATAGCCAGAATTGCGTCAAGCGTTGGCGACTCTTCAAGTAGGTATCTTCCGAAAAGTCAATTAACTCTTCATTGGCATTAGTTAAATGTTCGAAATCGCATTTTAACGACGGATATTGCTTTTATTAAGTTACTGGATGGTTGCAGTTGATTTTAGTTTATGAATATAATAACTAAAGCTGGAAAGCAGACGAACTTTCGCTGCTCAGTGTTATTCTTCCAAGTGAACAACACAAGTTTTCTCATGAATGTTATTTTATTCTTTTAAAGTGCTATCTCTATTTTATTTATTTATTTTATTTTATTATATCTTCTGTACGTATCCTAAATACACTTAGACTCGTCATTCTATCCCGTCGTCTATCTGCCATATTATACCCTACGTTCATACATCGTGTCCGCGGCCCACCTGGAATCGGCTCGCGACCCACACTTTAGGAACCGCTGATCTAGGTCATAAATTTATAAAAAAACGTGCATAAAATAAATTTCAATCACGAGCTTATTGTAACTTACCGTTTTCGAGACATAGTGAAAGTTAATTACGCTAATACGAATTAAAATAGAAAAGCACTTCAAAATTATGATCATAAGATAATTATCTATGCATCAAAACACTGTCCAACAATCACTGCAGCGATTGATAAACAATAAGCAAAAGTTATCTGCTCGTTAATATTTTTAAATTGAGGGTATTCCTCATACTTTTTTTTTATCTTTATAAGGATCGGTCGTTGTAAATGGGTTATTTTTGCATTTGCACGAACTAACTGTTGAAACCGTAGTTTCGTAACGAAGGCTGTTATAATGGCCGTTTTGGACGTTCGAAAAGCTTCTTCAGGGTCGCGAAAACGCTGACCTCGCAAATTATCCTCGATTCTGAAATATTTGCGTTTTTTTGGCGGTTTCTGAAGTTAGCTCATCGTCTGCTGGTAAAGTTGAAAATCGGATTCAGTGACCAATACATATAGGTACAGCGGTTAGGTCGCCTGATTTTACATTGTAAGGCTCTGGATTTGATTCGCGGCTAGGTTACCATTTTCCGCTGGGATAAAATTAACGTAATTGCATTTGATTATTTTTGATAGAATGCAATAACAAGAGACACACTTACACACATGTTACACGCAAACATTTATATAAACACTTCATAGTAGGGTTGGTTGTAAGAGATTGTCTTATGATAATAAACCCGTGCATTGTGAATCTCACAATAAAGAGTAGAAACAAACATAAAACCGTTGAGAAAAAGTTCCTGATTTTTTTCCTAAGGGGCTCACTAGACGATCAAGCGTGCTTGACAAGCTTCACGTCGCGGGTAGGGAGGGGATCGTAAACCGCAGGAAATATGCAAATATTTTTTGTAATATTTACCAAAAATGTCTAATTTTGTAGTTTATACCAGGGAGTAATTAGACATAATTGATTGATTAATAACGTGACTTCCTGGTATAAACTACAAAATTAGGCATTTTTGGTAAATATTAAAAAGAAATATTTGCATATTTCCTGCGGTTTACGATCCCCTCCCAGCCCGCGACGCGATGCTTGACAAGCATGCTTGATCGTCTAGAGAGCCCTCAAGAAAACCACTATATGCATGGACTACTGCATAAGGGAAGTGAAAAACTCACACGATTAATTTTATGAATGCAATTTTATGGGTAAAATATAAAAAACAATTATTCTCCTGTCGGAGAGCGACAGGGCCGAAATAGGTTTTAAAAAATCTTACCGTGGCTCCGAGTTGCGTCCATGGCGCGGCGGCCCTGTCCGTGTGATCGCGCCCTATGAAGAGCACCGGAGGGCTCTGCGGAGGGCCGCAGAGGGCCATGGCTGCCGAAAGGGCCGTCGCGCCCAGGGCCGCCGCGTGCCGTTCTTCAGAACCATGGACACTGGCAAGGGCTGCTGCGCGAGCCTCGCGTCTAACAAACAAAGAATAAAATAGGTTAACTGCAACGAGTCCGTCATTTCAAACACCCCATAAAGTCACATTTTGACATCACTTTTCTTTGGATGTTAAAAACCATCCCGCATACGTTTGCAATCGAAAACTGCATAAAAGTCGGGTCATTGATGGTAAAACCACAACTCCTATTAATTATTTATTATCTATTAACTCCTATCTAACTCCACAAGTTTTATAAACACGGTTTCAAATTATTTTTTCAAAAACTTTATTTATTTATTTAAATTCAAAATAAAAATTTACAATGTTGACATAAATAATACAGTGTAGAAAAGAGCAAATACTTAATCATTGTTTGCGAAGCAAAGAAAGTACAGATTTGATGGATTTTATCAGCTCCACTAGACTACAGTCTGTTCTGGAGTGATACCACTCTTATATTTGTTACATAGTTTTCGGTTAAAATGATGACAATTTTTAGCAACATAATTAAGAAAATTTGAAGAAAAAGACATCTAATGTTAGTTAGTAACGCAGTAATAATAAAAGGATAAAAGGATAATTACCTACATAGGCATTATAATAAATAGATACATTATATATAAATACACACTCATATATAAAATATATATATACACATACACACACATACAAAACGTATCTACCTATAAATAAAATACAAACGGAGCTGCCATGGAATTCACCGAAAAAAAATCCGGCTTAACATATATATATATATATATATATATATATATATATATATATATATATATATATATATATATATATATATATATATATATATATATATATATATATATATATATATATATATATATATATATATATATATATATATATATATATATATCTTGCGGTGTCAACTACAACGGGCGAGCCCGTCACCACAGGACGTTTTAACGATTAGTCGTTCTATCGCCCTGCAGTGAACGTAGAGACTTTGGACAGTACATTCTACGTCCAGCTACGTCAACAACCCGTGAGAGTCCAACGCCTTACCGCGAGTTAGCCAGGAGTAAACCCGGCGGGCTCGAGATACTCGCGCCCTCACTTCCAATTGTGACCAGATTTCTCCGGTCTCTCGATTGGTACCGAGTTCGAGGTCGCTTGCGCGGTCCTCTCCCTTATGAAGCGGTGAAACGGAGAGCACAACCGATTGGAGCAAACCCCGCACGGTGCGCAGACCGTACAATCTTCGCGGACCAAGGCGTCCTTTGCCCGCCTCTTACCCGGGATCGGATGGCCAATGGTCAATTCCAGAGCAGTCGCCATAAGGTACGCAACCACCCCCGCTCTATAGGAAACAGTACAGTTCCCAGACTCCCCCGACTGTTAGTCGGAGAGCACAACCGATTGGAGCAAACCCCGCACGGTGCGCAGACCGTCCAGGGGCGCCAGAGGTTTGATTCCCAGGGGAGACTGGTTGACCCAGTGTCCTACCCAGGACTCGCACCACATGCGAGGAGGCCGTCGGATGGGTGTTGACCCGTGAGTGTGACCGACCCTGGACACATGGGTCATCGTGGCCAACTCATCATGGGCCCGTTAGCCCCCTAATGGGCCCGTTAGCCCCCATATATATATATATATATATATATATATATATATATATATATATATATATATATATATATATATATATATATATATATATATATATATATATATATATATATATATATATATATATATATATATATATATATATATTTTTTTGTTTTTTTTTTTTCACTTCTAGGAGGTGAAGGGTGGATTCCGGACTGACGGCCGGCGGTGGTAGGTTTAGGACAGCTGTCTTGCCACATGTGAGCGTTCACCTTACCACCCATTCACTCCCCCTTCGAAGCCATAGAATTTGAGATGCAGAGATCGCGGTTTTAGATAATTTTTCTAGAAAGGAGTTGATTATTTTCCTGGAGAGACCAAGATCTTTAAAAAGGTGAAACAAAGATTTAGCTGGCAGGCCACGAGCGCCAACTTCCACCGCGTGAAGGTGAACAAGGAAGCCGTTCCTGGTGACGGCATTTGCGAGGTCATGGTATTTATTTAATTTGTACTCGTGGTGTTTTGGGATATTTGATTCCCATAGTATATATATACTTTCAATATATACTTTATATACATAATAATATATAAATAAACAAAAATAAATAATTGCAAAAACTTTTCGTTTTTTATTATTTTAAGACACAGTTTCTATGAGCAGTTGCCTTTCGCATTCGCCTATTTTTTGCAGTTAACTTCCCTATTATCTCTATAGGAGACAACTTGGGTTGTCGACTACAGCGAGCGAGCACGTCACCACAGGAAGTTTTAACGATTAGTCGTTCTATCTCCCTGCAGTGAGCGTAGAAGACTTGGGACAAAACAGTCCACCGTCTAGCTACGCCACAACCCGTAAGAGACCAACGCCTTAACCGCGAGATAGCCAGTAATGATTACCTGGCGGGCCCGACACTCGTGCCCTTACTTCCAATTGTGACCAGATTTCTCCGGTCTCTCGATTGGTTCCGAGTTCGAGGTCGCTTGCGCGGTCCTCTCCCTTACGAAGCGGTGAAACGGTGTATACCGAATCTATCGCGGACCACGGCGTCCTTTGCCCGGCTCTTCACCCACGATCGGATGGCCGATGGTCATTTCAAGAGCAGTCGCCGTAAGGTCCGCAACCACCACCGCTCTATAGGAAACAGTACAGCTTCCAGACTCCCCCGACTGTTAGTCAGAGTGCACAATCGATTGGCTTGCGCCGCACGGTGCGCAGACCGTCCAGGAGCACCAGAGGTTTGATTCCCAGGGGAAACTGACCAAGGCCAGAGTCCTACCCAGGTTCGCACCTCATGCGTGGAGGCCGTCGGATGGGTGTTGACCCGTGAGTGTGACCGACCCTGAACAGAATGGGTCTTCGTGGCCAACCCAGCATGGGCCCATCAACTCCCAAAGTATAGTAGACAGTACCGTTTCCAGACTCCCCCGATTGTTAGTCAGAATGCACAATCGATTGGCTGACGCCGCACGGTGCGCAAACCGTCTAGGAGCGCCAGAAGATTGACTCCTGGGGGAAACTAGCACTCAGGTCAGAGTCCTGCCCGGGCTCGCACTTCATGCGTGGAGGCCGCCGGATGGGTGTGGACTCGTGAGTGTGACCGACCCTGAACAAATAGATCTTCGTGGCCAACTCCAACAGGGCCCATTAGCTCCCTATATAACAATAGCTCCCTAATAACGCAAAACATACAGAAAAGAAGGGGCACCGAGAGAAAGAGACACACAAAGAGACATCGATCTGGAAATAGTCTCAATCTTCTCAGGGGGGCTCAAGAAGATATTTTCGTCTTCACCTCGAAAATATAAAAATAACGCGTTCATTATACTTTTCCTCCTCGTTGGTTGGTGGGCCAGGAAAGTAACATTATTACTTGGTTTTCCGAAGATTATGTCATTTCAAAACAAGAAGGGAATAGGATAAGATATCAAAAGCGAAGAAAGTTGACGTATTCATTTACGAAAGTGTACTATTTGCGAAAATTCTTTGACGTTGGTGAGCGTCCTTGTGTTTCTAATATTGTTCGAATGTAATCAAACCAAAGTACCAATGTTAAAAAAATTCAAGTAAGTTCACCTACCTGTATATAGAGGTCTGTAAAGATGTGCTGGACATGGCTGTGCATGTTCCAGCATGTGCCGGAAGAACATCCCGGACGATATAATCCTCGAGGAACTGTAAGGATCTTCCGGAGCCATTATAATCACAATAAACAACTGTGGACAAAAGAAAATTAAAATTAGAAAAGCGGTAATGCAGATACGTTTAAAAACGTATTGTAGGAATATTTGCCAGCGTAGTCGCGAAATTGTATGTCGCGGAGTCGAACAGACATGAGATAAATGGCGGCCGTATTCACGATCGACACGATAATTTTAAATGACTATTATAGGTATGTGAGCGTCATATCAATATGTAATTGATTTATATATGTATATTATTTTAGTTTTTATTTTATTTATTTTGGTTTTATTATTATTTTCGTATAAATATATGTATGTGTATGTGTGCATATATGGATATATATTTTATCTATAGATGTATATAAGTATCTATCCATATTTGTATATGCGTAAATATTTGTAGTTTTATATTTGTCATCATTAAAAGTCTGCCTTAGAACAGGCCTAGGCCTAGTTAGGCGACTGTGTCAATCATAAAAATAATGTCGCATCAATTTCTTGCTAACATCTTAATCAAATATGACATTAATTTTTTACTAGATGTGTTACTACTAAATAAATAAATAAATAAATCTCAAGTGTGCCGTAACATGGCCGAGTACTATTCGGAAACCATACGTAGCAACTTAAGAGGCCTTGCCGGCCGTGGCGGCCAAAGCTATATGAAGCATAATTTTGTGGGCTGGTTGTGAGAACACGAAAAAGAATTTTAATACAAATTATACCGGATTTTAAAAACCCAGTCCTTAAGCTATCATTTCGCCAAAACGAAATTGGTAAATTATTTCCATATTAATTGTAAATTATCTTTATTCTGTTACTGTTTTCCAAAAAAAAATAAAAACGAGCGAGATTTGTCTTCAGTTTTTGAAAAACCTAGAGATGATTCTCAATATTAAAAAATACTATTTACACCAGCGTATGGCCTATTTGCCTAATACCGAGACAGTTTTTGGAACTTCCATACAAAAAATATAATAAAAAAATGTTTCAAATTACGTAATTTCCAGAAATGTTATGGCCAAACATTTTTTTTTCTATTTATTAAAGATACTTTTGAGTGTTATAAAAAATAACACAGTAATCTTAAGTTATTTTATTATTGTAATCTAATTTTTACTTTATAAAAAACTATTCATTTGATAATTTATTATATTATAATTGAAAAGCCAAATCGACTATATTAGACCACGCGCGAAGCCGAAATCGTCATTCGTAATTGGCCACTGCCAACGGTGGGACGTATTCCCTTGTCGCCGCGGTATACCTATACATCTTTATGTATATATCGAAAGCGCGCGGGCGCGTGGCATTGCAAAAATATCTAAATTTTTAGTCGCGTCAACTCGGAAGGGACCCTTAATAAAGTCCGCCACAGATTGATGAGCATGGCTACTTTTCACACGTGGCTTTAGCTTTGTTCAATAGGAGCTTCCATACATATCAACACATAGCGCGTGGCTACACAACACAGAGCATGGTAAAACATATAATCCAGTAATGGAGTTCCTTGTTAGTTCCTTAAAAATTCCTTGTTATTCAACAAAATTGCGATTGTAACATTATTATTCTGTATAAAGCCATAATAACAAAACGGTAATGTAGGAAGAAATCCAATATTTTTCTTAGTGTACATATGTAACATTTTTAGGTCGCAGTGTCGTAGCTGACAGCATTGTCCGGCGAAACTAGTAGCAATTTATTTGGCCATATATAATAACATTGTCAATTATTGTTTTTTTATAAACGACTTATCTTATATACAAAAATGAATCGCCGTGCGTTAGTCTCGCAGGATCTCGGATATGACTCGACCGATTTGAATTATTTCTGTTTTGTTCTGTTTGGCTTGATTCAGGGATGGTTTACAAAAAAAAATATGTAGGAAAAACTCAAAGAAACAACTGAAAATCGAAAAAATAGAAATTTGTCATTTTGGGAACATTGGCCACTTTCTAAATGGCTATCGCGGCGATCGTATTGTTTGACAGCTGCGCTATCCATAACTGTTATTCATTACAATAAGTAAAATTTAAAGAAGTCAAAAAGTCAAAAAAGGCAAAAAAAGTCAAACAAATCGAAAAAGTAAAAAAAGTCGAGAAAGTCAATACAGTCGAAAAAGTCGAAAAGGTAAAAAAAGTTGGAAAAGTCAAAAAAGTCAAAAAAGTCGAAAAGGTCGAAAAAGTCAAAAAAATCGAAAAAGCCGAAAAAGTAAAGAGTCAAACTAGGCAAAAAAGTCGAAAAAGTAAAAAAAATAAAAAAAAAGTCGAAAATGTCGAAAAAGTCTCAAAAGTTAAAAAAGTCGAAAAAGTCGAAAAAGTCGGAAAAGTCGACAAAGTCGAAAATGTCGTAAAAGTAGAAAAAGTCGAAAAAGCCGAAAAAGTCGAAAAAGTAGAAAAAGTCGGAAAAGTCGAAGTCGAAGTCAAAGTCGATTTCGATTTCGATTTTTGAGTTTTAAAGGGTGTCGCTAGGTTGGGGGTGGGGGGGGGGTTGTTGTTGTAGGATTAAATATATTAATATTCAGATAATTTACTTTCCTGGCTACTTGACAGGAAAGTCTTGGGGTGACACAACCGTTTTTTTAATGACATAACTACGAATTTGGACTTAGTTTTTCAATACTGTAAAGACCTAATGGAAATTTGGTCTTTACAGTATTGAAAGACCAAATTTCACAGATCGATTTGAGTGAGCGTGAAAACAATTCCGTGTCGTTTTACAGTGTCCATTACAATGTCGAGAAGAAGAGATAACATAGGTCGACGAAGACAGTCAAATGTGCGGCAAGCTACTTCAAGTGCAAACCCCACTGATGTGAGATGATGATTTCATCATCTCGGCCAAAATACAAGATGAAGCTGTTAATCCGAAATTGCTTGCAGTGGTGCCTAAGAATATGATCTATGGACTTCGCGAAGTTTATAACAACATCTCGCCCTGTATGCTCGATAGTAACTGTTCCAGGCGTTACCCGAGAGACCTGATTGCTAACACCATCACAGGCAATGACGGATACCCATTGTATCGTCGCCGATCAGTTGCGGACAATGGGCGATCTGCAGTTGTCAAGGTCAAAGGGCAAGATGTAAATGTGGTCAGTCGTTAGATTGTGGCTTATTGTCCAAGGCTTTTAAAGCGCAAATCAATGTGGAATACTGCAACTTTATCAACTCGGTAAATTACATATGCAAATACGTAACAAAAAGCGTTAGGTATGGCTGTTTTCGCTGTGAGGAATTCAACTCAGTATCAGACGTGTCGCTATGTCAGCAGCAACAAGGCGATTTGGCGCATCTTTTCCTTTGCGACATACGAAAGACAATCTACAGTTGTACACTTGGTAATTCTGGAAAGCGGAATTTAGATTCCCCTTGCGTCTGGCCTTCACGATGACAAATCACGCGTGTTGGAAGTTTGCGGAATTAAGGCGCTAGGATAGGCCAAACTGCAAAATAGACCTCTCTTTGAACGCGAATTTCTCCTAAATGGATGGTCCAAATACATGAAAAAATATATATATGGTATGTGTAATATAATCAAAAATAAATTTGTTGTCTCGTTTGTTTATTATTACTGTTAGTTTTGACAGAAAAAATCGTACTTCTCCTATTATTTTACGAAAGAATGTTAAAATTTTCTTTAAACGCCTGAAGCGATTTCGATGATTCTTCCACCAAATTATAGAAAATTTAATGATTTATAAAATTGTTGTTTCAAAATTTTCATCAATATTTATATACGTAGTATATCAATAATATTACTTAAATACGCGGTCAGTAGCGGCCGCCAGCCAGTTTTGTCCTAGCATTTGCACCGGGAGGTCGCGTCGTTTGTTATCTCCGAGATCGCGGAAAAAATTGTGGCACAGATTAGCTTGAAGTGAAGTGCTGCACAAGATGGGACGCAGAAATCAGAAAACTTTGCATTACTTGAATAAGGCTTTGCATATGAACAAACTACGGTAAGTACACAATTACTTATAAAATTATTTGTACTCAGAATAAAATATAACAGTACCTCTTTTGATCTGCGTATGTATGTATAGGTACAAAAACGATTACTTCACGTTTAGTTTCCCGAAAGGAAAGTATTTTGATCGCGTTAAAAAAATCGAGATGAAGACGGAAATATACATTTTGAGCCCCCCTGAGACGATTAAGACCATTTCCAGACCGATCTCTGTCTGTATATCTGTGTGTATGTGTGTGTCTGTCTGTGTGTGTGTGTTTGTGTGTATTCTTCCACGATAGCTAAAATTTCCTTCGCCAATCGATAGTTATGGTCTGCAGTACCTAGATTTATTCGACTGTCGCTCACAAATGTTATTTTAGACTTTGGACCGTATACAAGCAAGGGATTTTTTAAATCTACATCTTATAAGATTGATTATTCACATGGTATTTATTTTATTCATTTATTTATTTAATATTTACTAGTTACATATACATTCAAATTCAAAATCACAAAAGAAAATAGAGGTAATAATACAGAAAAATATACAGGTATACATATATGTGCCTAAGCCCCAGGTCAAATAGAGCGTAAATTATGTATGGTTTTCAGATGTGCACAGTAGGGTGCAACCGAGCCCGCCTTGCTAGGAGGGTCTGGTTACCTGGTCGCCGATATTTTTATGAAAATCTGTGATAATACTTCTTATATAAAGCTGACTATTATGACTATCATATTATAATGCTTAAAATAGGGTTAGCTCCTCCTACTACTAGTGTTTTGTTTTTAAGGGGATCCAGCATAAGGCAGGCAGAGCATGCGGTGGAAAATAAAGAAGACGAAACTGGGTAAGACGTGTACAATTTGCTTTCCTTATAACCTCAGGCATGTAAATGTAAATAAATTTAAAGTAACTTCCGCAAAAGCAATTAGTGAGCCTGAAACCACATTAGCATTTCGAAATAAAGTCGCGACCGTCATTAGGACAGAACACTTAATGAAGTTTGTTGCGAAATAGGGCATCAAAATTGCTGTAATATCAGATGAAACGGTAGAATTATTGCAAATACAAGGATATAAATTCAAATCGCGTATTGTTGGGTACTCATTTTATTAGTAGTTGGAGAAAATAAATTATGTTACAAGAAATTAAATTCTATTACTTTTCGAATACTAGAAATTTGAAAGATAAATGAGAAAATAACTTAATAGATAGTCAGAATTATAATTCTCAGAAATGGTGAGTATAATCAATCACATAAAAATAATGAATTACAAAAAAGAAAATAGTGCACTTCTAATGCACTCACTTTAATTAAAATATATAGACAAACTAATATATAGTCTAGCACTTTGCAATATGTTTTTATCAAGGTGGAAAAATAGCTTATGCACCCCTTCTCTACCCAGGTTAGGAAGCCAAGTATGATATTTTTTGAATGTTGTTTTTTAAAGATTTATTACATTTTTCCATTTTATTGTATGCTTGAAGAGCCATGAAAAGATAATGCCGCTGAGCAAATACAGTTCTCGTTTTAGGTACAAGGAATTATTCAACAATTGTGATAGGAGTGTGAACAATTGTGATGTGACCTGGTGTTGTGATAGGAGAGTTTGGTTACCTGGTTGCCGATATTTTTAGGAAAATGTGTGATAATACTTTTTATATATATACCTCAGGCATGTAAATGAATATATTCAAAGTAACTTCCAATCCACAAAGCAATTAGTGAGCCTGAAACCACATTAGCCTTTCGAAATAAACTCGCGACCGTCATTAGGACCAAACGCTGAAGTTTGTTGCGAAATAGGGCATCAAAATTGCGGTAATATCAGATGAAACGGTAAAATTATTGCAAATACAAGGATAAAAATTCAAATCGCATATTGTTGAGTAAACACTCGAGCCAACGGGTTCAGGTAAAAAAGTCAACAAAAACAAAGTTCATACAATAAATATAGGATACCTACTGTGGTACTAAAACTGCTTTAGTTAATTTCCGTCCGTGTCGGTGTATTTAGCAGCTATGCCTATTGTTATAGAACAAGAAACCTGGTAAGGTTGCTTGATGGGTAATATTTAGTTTTATGTTTGTTACAGAGTCACTGTGACACCAATATCTCATAAAAACAGAAACAATGACAAGAGCAATGATGAAATTCAGGTAACTATTTATTTACTTATTTTTTATATTTATTGTTACAATTTTATTGACACGAAACTAAATAATAAATAGGTTATGTTTAGATCTTATAGTGTAGGTGCATGGTTTAGACAGATCAGATTGACACAACATATGTGTCAAGTTATGTACCTACCTGAAACATTGAATACTTTATGTTTCAGATAGAGACAACAGAGGAAAACAGACAATTCAAAATTGAAGGCCGACGAATCGTAGAAATTAGCCATTTCTACGCAAAACTGCAAGAGGTTGCTAACCATGGAAATATGGAATGTGGTTTAGGTTGCGTTGAAATCGTAGGCAAAAAAAGAACGGGATTACATTCGTTGTTTACCTTAAGGTGCAAGATGTGTGATGAAAAATTTTACATAGAAAATGACGCTCCTGGAGACCAACTCACTGTTAACCACTGTGCTGTTGCTGGAACAATCGCAGTTGGCAATGGACACTCTCAGCTACAAGAGTTTTCTGCAGCACTAAAAATACCAATTATGACACCAACGATATACAAAGCCTGTCACTGTAAAATTCAAAAGCATTGGGAAAAAGTTTCAGTCGAGAGTATGAATCAAGCAGCAGCAAAAGAAAGAGAACTAGCTTTAGCTGAAAGTCGCGTCGACAAAAAAGGTATACCAATCATAGACGTAGTAGTCGATGGGTGTTGGTGTAAGCGGACTTATAAAAGAAATTACTCGGCCTCATCTGGTGCTGCCATCATTATTGGGAGAAAAACAGGAGAAATACTGTTTTTAGGTGTTAAAAATAAATACTGTTCAATTTGTGCTCAAGCTGAAAATAAAAAAACAACAACCGAAAACACACAAGTGTTACAAAAATTATAGTGGATCATCCACGGCAATGGAATCTGAAATGTATTACCTATTTTAATTGCGTAATTTTATTGTTGTATTTTTTTAATATTTGTAATATTTTTAATTTGACTATTCTATCATTCGATCATTCTATCATTCGACATTCGATCATTCGTTTGTATATTTTATATCTGTATATTTCATTTATACCTATTCAGGTATTTTAGCAGCCTTAGTTATTTCTTAAATATTTTATATTTTTTAATATAAATTCTATTAATTATTGTTTTCAAATTTTAAAAATAGTCAATTTGTACGCAAATGAACTTAACAATGAATTATTCTATCCATTTGTCTATACCAAGAGTAGGGATTTCTACCAATTGGCTTATTTTATTAAAATTAAAATTAAAACTTTTAATTGTATATAAATTGTTTTCTATTCGGCATGAAACCTGAAATAAACATGTTTTATTGATATTATTTTTTTTCATCTGTCTCAAAGAATATTAAAAGGGTGTCTTCATTTCGTTCTTGAAAGGATAGTGATTTTCTATACTACGTTATCTCAACGTTGAATCAGTCAAGAATTATAGAATCAGTCAAGTCAGAACGGCAGAATGCAGAATGCAGTACGCATCTGAACGATCTATGCAAACTTGTATTAAACTGTGGTTGTTCGGTGAGCCAGCCCCTTTTTCGGTGAGCCAGCGGAGCTCGCCTCAAACCGTCAAGGTCGTTCGGCTATACTATCGCCTTAACCGTATTTCGCGCATGGACAACTGTATGTCCCGTGTTCGCCAAGCCATCGGTCGGAAAGCCATCATTTTTGTTTATTTACGCGCCGGAAAACAAAACGAAAAACATATTTTACCAGAATGTTTTGTGTTGAATGTGAACTGCATTTACCTATATATTATCATGTAAATTAAATACATTGAATTTATTTCAATCACAAACGACTTTAATTTAATCACCAAACGAAACTCAAATCGTACTTTATTCGGCCATATTATAAATTTCAATGAATTAGATTTGAAAGGTTCATTAGGATTAATAAAAGCTTATGAAGAGTTACAATCAAATACATTTTAGGTGGTACGACGTTCACCGGGTCATCTAGTTTATTATAAAAATCAATTATTGAACCAATGGTGATATTAATAACATCCAATTATTAGTGGCATCTTTCGCATTTATATATAGGCTGATTATATCACAGAAATAATACGGAAAGATAGAATGCCATCGATTAGTCTATCTGAACTTTAATTTGCGTAATTATTATATATCGAAACCTGTATACCAATTTAAAAATTGACATCTTTATGTAAATATTATTAAAGTAATAAGATCTACGATTTATTAATTTATTTGTTTTACTATATTGTACTTGCATAAAACGTCAAAGTCGACTTGAGTTAAAAAATAGAAAAATCCTCATCTGCTCTGACAAGAGAGCACACTGGACGCTCTGGCTAAAGCCACCACAGAATCTCCTGTGTTCTGGGACTGCATGTAAGAGCTCAACAAATTGGGAAAAGCCAATAAAATCACCCTAATATGGATACCTGGTCATCAAGGCATACCCGGCCACGAAGAGGCCGGCAGACTGGCGAAATTGGACACACTGGAATGCCCGGTGGAGCCAGTTGTAGGGGTCCCCTTCCCTACAGGTAAGAAAATCATCAGGGACTGCTTGGAGCAGGAACATCAGGCATCCTGGAAACAGAGCCAGGGATGTCGCCAGGCAAAAGCCATGATGGAGCAACCACTATAAAAGAAAACCAAGGCCCTACTTGACATGAGCAAGAAGAACCTTAGAACCACTATCGGTCTCCTCACCGGACACACGACCCTTAGAGCACATCTATTCAACCTTGGCTTGGCCGAGAGCAAGGACTGCCGAATATGTGGCAAAGAACCTGAAGACAGCATACACATCGTTGGTCGCTGCCCAGGCCACGCCACAAAAAGACACAGTTTACTGGGGCCTTTCTCAAACCCAGCGATCTGCCCAACTTGAAGGTCAGTGATCTACTTGGACTGGTAAGAAGTACTGGTCTACTAGCCTACCACTGACCTAGCCACAAAGTGGGTAGTTACAAAAGATCTTATAGATCCAGGTAACATCAAGGGCTGGAAACAAGCCCCCCCCCCCCCCACTCCGTTTACTACTACTACTACTACTATATTATAACAATAAACGGATTTAAAATCAAAGCTAT
Source organism: Micropterix aruncella (assembly GCA_944548615.1). Taxonomy (NCBI): domain Eukaryota; kingdom Metazoa; phylum Arthropoda; class Insecta; order Lepidoptera; family Micropterigidae; genus Micropterix; species Micropterix aruncella. The sequence goes on from OX155970.1 coordinate 25,226,347, forward strand.
TATTATTTCAATATTATTTACATAAAGATTTAAATTTTATTTTGTTATACATATAATAAAATATATACATAAATACCTATAATATAATAAATCCATAATAATTAGGTTATAGCCTTGATTTGATTAAAATTGATTCAGTTTTTTGATAGAATCACTTCTTGTACTTTTCACAAACATGAAAAAAAACGGTTGTATCGCCCCAAGACTTTCCTGTCAAGTAGCCAGGAATTTAATTCATCTGAATAATAATTTCATAAATCCTACTACAACTTTTCGACTTTTCGACTTTACGACTTTTCGAATTTTGTGTCTACTGTTGACCGTTGAGGAGTTCCCTCGTCAGGAGCCAACCCAGGGTACATCAGCCATGTCATGGTGAAACTTGAGAGTCGCTTTCATAATTGAATGCGTACACAAAATTTTGGGTCTCTGCTGTTGACCGTTGAGGAGTCCCCTCATCGGGAGCCAACCCAGGGTACATCAGCCATGTCATGGTGAAACTTGAGAGTTGCTATCATAATTGAATGTCTACACAATATTTTGAGTCTCTGCTGTTGACCGTTGAGGAATTCCCTCGTCGGGAGCCAACCCTGGGTGAACGGATTTCAACCACAATCTTTTCAGCTCATGCCATGACTAAATCATGCCTGCATGCCAAATTTCAGGTCAATCGGATGAAGCGTTTCGGCGCTATCGTCGGAGAATACACAAAGACACACAGAAGTGCGTCCACAATACTTTCCTTAAACAGGAAAGTAATAATATTATTAACGAAACATATTAGGACCTTGCATTGAAAACTTCGATTTCCTAAGAAATACCGTAACTTATATTTCTAGTCATTTACCAAATTGCAAAATACTTCATGTCAAAGCGTCATCATTAGGCTTTAATTATCAGTCTGTCATTTCGTTAAAGTGTCAACAACGGTAATTTTGTAAGCTTCGAAGATGTCGAAATTTGAGCCGACAAAACGTAATTTGCAGGAAGCAATGTTTTCTGCTTTCATCTTAAGAAAACTGCCGCAGAAAGACATAGATTGCTGCTGGAGGCTTACGGCGAATTTACTTTGACAGAAAGGTCTGTTAAGACTTGGTTTCTCCGATTCAAAAACAAGTGATTTCGACGCGCAAGACAAAGAGCGCCCAGGCCAGGGGCAAATATTTGAAGAAGCCGAATTGGAGTCCATACTCCATGAAGATTCTAGTCTGACACTGAAAAAGATAAGTGAAGTGCTTAATGTTCATCCCTCATCCGTTTCGATACGTTTAAAATCTATGGGAGTCATTCAAAAGGAAGGGCATTGGGTTCCTCACGAGTTGAAGCCAAGAGACATCGAAAGACGTTTCATGACCTGTGAAATGCTCCTTCGCCGTCAAAAAAGAAAAAGGTTTCTCCACCGAATAATCACCGGCGACGAGAAGTGGATCTTTTACGAGAATCCCAAACGCAAAAAATATCGCTCGTATACCCCGATGAATCACTTCCATCGACCTTAACAGCCACGCCGAAGAGAGACATCCACGGATCCAAGGTAATGCTTTGCATTCGGTGGGACCAAAAGGGTGTCATCTATTACGAGTGCTGAAACCGGGAGAAACCATCACGGGCGATCGCTATCGAGCTCAGCTCAAGAATTTGAGCGATGCTGTGAAGATAAAACGGCCGGAATACGCTAAAAGGCACGACAAGATAATTTTCCAGCATGACCATGCTCGACCACACGTCGCGATGCAGGTCAAGAACTTCCTGGAAACGCTTCGCTGGGACGTCCTACTTTACCCGCCGTACTTCCCAGATATTGCGTTATCCGACTACTATTTGTTCCGGTCAATGGCCCATGGCCTTTCCGAGCAGCACTTCCAGTCTTTCGAGGATATTGAAAAATGGCTGGATTCGTGGATAGCCTCCAAGGACGAAGACTTCTTCCGCCGGGGAATCTGTCTCTTGCCAGAAAGATGGGATAACGTCATAGCTAGCGATGGACAATAAATTGAATGAAATGCACTTTCCAATTTGCTTCGAAATAAATGTTCAATATCACAAAAAAATCGAAATTTTCAATTCAAAGACCTAACATAATTCTAGGTCAACGCGTTCCGCTTTAACTTAGATACGAGTGCATACATCGTTGAAGTGGTTATAATATTAGAATTGGATAAGACCAGGGTCGCGAAGTAGCTGTGGCAAAGCAGACAGGAAGTGGTAACAGCCTGTCAAGATTATCGGCCGTCCGCTAACAGGCGATTGACCTTCACAATGCAAGCTGAAATTATAGCAGTACACGCAAGAGAGCCGTTTAGCAATTCATATTAGTAATGAAATGGCTAAATACAATTAAAGTACCCGTTGAATGTATTAGTGCACACCGTCAGGGTTCTCACCAGGCGGTAGTGACGCCCGTCTTGCTCAATAGACTTCAAAAATTTACGCTTAACGGATCTAAACATTTTTTTTTAAAGATAACAAAAAAGAAAATTTACTTTGTATATGATTATTGGCAATATGAGTGATAATTACGATTTTTTGAAACTTTTTAGTTTAAAAATTTTGAATAAGCAAATGGGCCTCAAACTCAGCTCATTTTTACTTTCCTGGCAACGGAAAGTATTGTGAACGCACTTCTGTGTGTCTATATGTATTCCTCCAAACGCTTCATTCGATTGAGCTGAAATTTGGCATGCATGCATCATTTGTGGCATCATAGGTGGCCAGAAACTCATGTCTAATACTAACAAAACGTCAATGTCACCCCTCAAAATAAACGGTAATATTATTGAGTATACCAAAACTGTCAAGAATCTTGGAATAGTCATAGACGAATTTCTTTCGTGGCAGGCACACGCCAACCAAATTAGTCGTCGTATTTTCAATGGTCTTCATAGCCTCCGAAGGTTACAGAGATTCCTTCCAGCAGCAACTAAGCAAACTATAGTAAGAACACTGCTACTTCCAATTCTAGACTATGCTGATGTCGGTACTATAGATATTAAAGAGAAGATACTGGATAAATTCGAACGGCTACAAAATATCTGCATACGATATATATTCGACTTGCGTAAATTTGATCACGTAAGCGAATATCGCGATGGACTTCACTGGCTTCGAATTCGTGAGCGCAGAAATCTGCATGCCCTCTCACTCCTTTATAAAGTCCTAAATAGTCCCATAGCACCTCCTTACCTTAAAGACCTCTTTCTCCCGTTAGGAAGTCATGGTGTTCCACTCAGGTCAAGTCAGGACAACACCATAGCAATTCCACTACATCAGTCTTCTTTTTTCACTAACTCATTTAGCGTCCATTCTGCTCGACTTTGGAACCAGCTTCCGCATGCTATTCGTCATGCAACATCCTTGCCCTGTTTCAAGGCGTTACTGAAAAAACATTTTCTCCCTCAAAATATCAACTAAGAACCAACCCTCCCCCTATCCCCTCCCCCCTTCCCCCTTTCGTTGGGTTGTTGACTGAATAGAAGCATAAGAACTTTGTAATATCTATCATTTTATATAAGCAGTTATTTTTATTATTATTTATCTGTAGTTTCTATGTATTTATTATTATAATATACATATACTATATTATAAATTATATTTTTTATGTATGTATGTATATTTGGATGTATGTATATGTATATTTATGTGTATATGTTTATGTATGTGAGCTGTATTGATACTTTTATTTAATATTACACGGTTGGCTGTAAGAAATCGTGAAACGATAAGCCCGCCGTTTGTACTAAGTCAAAATAGAATTTAAGTTTTCTTTACCCATGTAATTTTTTTTTCTTAGTACAATAAAGGTATTTTTCATTTCATTTCATTTCATCATTTAGTCATGGCAAGAGTTGAAAAGATTGCGGTTGAAATCGGTCCACCGGGGAGCGCGCTAGTCATACTTCAATTTCGAAATATTGGACTTGGACACCTGAAATTATATGCGTCGTAGGGTCGAGAGTACATTGTTAAATTTCGGTTGCAATATCTCTTATACAAGCGACACATAAAAAACCGACATACATTTTAATCAAATAATAACTTCGAGCCGCCCGAGGCTAGCAGAGTCGAACCATATTGGAAAATATCCTATAATAATAATAGGTAAAGATGTTACCAAAAACATCAGGTTTTTTAATTGCTTTATTATTGCAATTAGCAAAGCGTGTTTCGTTTATACTTCGTGAGTTTTAAGAAGGGGGTGAAACTGTACGAGCAAATAAGCAAGTTTTGATAAAAAAATGTGGGAAAAGCAAAAAAAACTATATTTACGCAATGATAACAATAATGACATTACGTTGGAATGGTGCGTTAAAATAAACTGCCTAAAAATATTAAAATTTTATTTAGAAACGGGAAAATAGCCCAGTTTAAATCTAAATTAAAAAACTACCTTATTGAGAGAGAATTGTATAATATTAACGAATTATGATTAGATGACTGACAATTTCCATGTCGATTTTATTTATTTTAAATTGGCATTTTTACCATTTTATTGATTTATTACATTATTATTATTATTTTAAATTTCCCCGATAATCAATTGTATTTCTTATTTGTAGGACCATATAATTTCATATTTCATGACAACTCAAACCGTAGTTTCAAGTATCTAATACAATTATTATCAATTATGTAGTGAGTCTTAAGTTTAACTTATTAAGATATTAGGTCTTTGCATTGAAAACTTCGTTTTTTTGTGATATTGAACGTTTATTTCGAAGCGAATTGGAAAGTGCATTTCATTCAATGTATTGTCTATCGCCAGCCATGACGTTCTCTAAATCTTTCTGGCAAGAGACAGATTCCCCGGCGGAAGAAGTCTTCGTCCTTGGAGGCAATCCACGAATCCAGCCATTTTTCAATATCCTCGAAAGACTGGAAGTGCTGCTCGGAAAAGCCATGGGCCATTGACCGGAACAAATAGTAGTCGGATGGCGTAATATCTGGGGAGTACGGCGGGTGAGGTAGGATGTCCCAGCGAAGCGTTTCCAGGAAGTTCTTGACCTGCATCGCGAAGTGAGGTCGAGCATGGTCATACTGGAAAATTACCTTGTCGTGCCTTTTAGCGTATTCCGGCCGTTTTATCTTCAAAGCGGAACGCGTTGACCTAGAATTATGTTAGGTCTTTGACTATCCACGAATCCAGCCATTTTTCAATATCATCGAAAGACTGGAAGCGCTGCACGGAAATGCCATAGTAGTCGGATAAAAGGAACAAATAGTAGTCGGATGGCGCAATATCTGGGGAGTACGGCGGGTGAAGGAGGACGTCCCAGCGAAGCGTTTTTACAGGAAGTTCTTGACCTGCATCGCGACGTGAGGTCGAGCATGGTCATACTGGAAAATTACCTTGTCGTGCCTTTTAGCGTATTCCGGCCGTTTTATCTTCACAGCATCGCTCAAATTCTTGAGCTGAGCTCGATAGCGATCGCCCGTGATGGTTTCTCCCGGTTTCAGCAGCTCGTAATAGATGACACCCTTTTGGTGCCACCAAATGCAAAGAATTACCTTGGATCCGTGGATGTCTCTCTTCGGCGTGGCTGTTTGCTGCAAACGTGACATCGGGAGTTGTCCCATCAACGCTGTGACTGGTTTTGCCGGGGTACGACCGATATTTTTTGCGTTTGGGGTTCTCGTAAAAGATCCACTTTTCGTCGCCGGTGATTATTCGGTGGAGAAAACCTTTTCCCTTTTGACGGCGAAGGAGCATTTCACAAGTCATGAAACGTCTTTCGATGTCTCTCGGCTTCAACTCGTGAGGAACCCAATGCGCTTCCTTTTGAATGACGCCCATAGATTTTGAACGTCTTGAAACGGTTGAGGGATGAACATTAAGCACTTCACTTATCTTTTCCAGCGTCAAACTCTAATCTTCATGGAGTATGCACTCCAATTCGGCTTCTTCAAATTTTTGCTCCTGACCTGGGCCCTCTTTATCTTGCACGTCGAAATCACCACTTTTGAATCGGAGAAACTAAGTCTCAACAGTCCTTTCTGTAGGAGTAAATTCCCCGTAAGCCTCCAGCAGCAATCTATGACATTCTGCGGCAGTTTTCTTATGATGAAAGCAGAAAAGCATTGCTTCCCGCAAATGACGTTTTGTCGGCTCAAATTTCGGCATCTTCGAAGCTAACAAAATTACCGTTGTTGACACTTCAACGAAATGACACAGACTGATAATTATTATTGAAGCCTAATGATGACGCTTTGACATGAAGTATTTTGCAATTTGGTAAATGACTAGAAATATACGTTACGGTATTTTATAAGTATACATATTTTAATTGACGTGAGTGTATTAGAAGTGCACTCTTATATTATAATTTCAATATTTATATTTTTTTAACTATTTTTATTATCAAGTTTTATCCGAATGGTTTCGTTCTGTTCGTCTGAGGGCGCCGTTATGACCCCCTGTAAATGGTCGATCGTTCAATGTTCATGTCAGTTTGCTGGCATGAGCATTGGACATCAATATTTTATTTTATTAATTTTAGGAATCTTACAGCTAGGTATACGGTTATTACAAATTAATATGTATATAAGGCCAATTACAAGGTTCCACAAGTAAAAATGTATGAATAGATATATAAAAGGGGGAGAAAAAAAAGAAAAACAAGTAGACTAAGAAAAAACTAAACAAAGTAGAACAAAGGATTAGCCAAAGAAGGCGTCAGCCAGTAACTTCTTGAGCTGCTGGACTGACATATTAAATAAGTCAATGTCATATTGGGTAGCTACATCATTGAAACTTTGGCTTGCTCTCAATAGATAACTGTTTAGCCTGTAATTGGTGTTAGCTCTGGGGATAAACAGGGTGCATGGTCTTCTGATCGGATCAGCAGAGACCCTCAACCCAACCTTCTCCAATAAATCCGGGCAGTCAACCGCGCCATTTGCTATCTTCAATAGGTAGGCGACATCTGCAATATGGCGTATATATTACAACAATAAGAATGGAGATCGTATGAACGCGACGCGGCAGCCACTAATGCGGCAAAAGAGCGGTATTCACATATGTATGACATAATCTGCGGCAAAAACATTTAGTTATAATTTAGGTATAATATATTTTATTCTTCTTTCTTTCTGACATAGCCGTGCCACTTCAATGTGACTCAGGAAGTAAGCTCGCCCTAACACAGGAGTGCCTAGCAAGGCAGGCTCGGTTGTACTTTACTTAGCACAACATTAGAAATATATACATCTAAATAAATTATGCGCTTTTTAACCTGGTCTCAGACAGATGTATACCTAAATTTAGACGGTATAAATTACGGCTAAATGTAATTTCTAAATTGTACATTATTTTTCTTTTCTTTTGTGTTCTCGCACTTGAATGTCTATTAATAAATAAATAAATTAGAAGCATTGCCCTTGTGCTAAGTTTATCAACTTGTTTTCTTTGTAGTTTTTTTTTATACAATTTAGATTTTGTTCCCCTTTCTAGTAAAGTATATCAGCATTTCTGGACGTTGAAAGATGCCAAAAGTAATACGATTGTTCGTTCGTTAACGGGTCCGGGTAAGGTTAGAACACGTCTTTCAAAAAAAAATATAATAAAGAGTAGAAACAAACAAACAGAAGAAGCAGAAACATAAACAACACAATTTCAACAAAACCTAAACTTTGATGCGGGCAGAGCCGCGGGTACAGCGTGTCTACATAATATAGGAAACCCGGAAGGCAAATGCATGTGGAGAACGCGCGGGAGCCGGGACATGCGGAGGATTGTATCGCGAGGAAAGGGGAGGGGGCACGTGTCCTTCATTCCGAGCGACCCTGAATCGATAGCCACTCAAATATCCACAAGCGGTCCATTCAGCAATGGCGTTTGCGTGGGTTCGCAATCTCATTATGTGCGACAATAATAAGTTCCGCCCATGACCCATTTTCAAATGGCTGCCATTTAGAATCTAATAAGTATTTAGGTAAGTGATGATCCGAATAACGAATATTCGGTTAAGGCGACATGTGACCTCAGAAAAATATTCGAAATGGGCGTACACGCGAAAAAATAGCCAGAGTCAATTTTGTAGGGTTTGGCAAATAAATATTCAGCGTTGACGAAGCGTCAAGCGCAGATTCCACGTCTGTTAGCGCCGGGAACCAGACGCATACTAAACTGTCAACCGCAGCGCTAACACAGAATAACTATCTTTACGCAGTGGTGGTATAAGGGTGTTAATGGCAAAGCATATTTAACGTAACTCTCAGAGCGCTCTCACGTTTTAATTAATTGTAATTAGTTTATAGCCTAAATAAAAAAGTGCTGCCCTAGAGAATTAACCAGTCAATTTAATGAAATTATAATAAAACACACTCACCGCTTACATTGTAGGAGTAAACGCGCCTGAAGTCAGTTTAAATCCTTATTGTCCAAGGCAATGAGCAAGTTTTTTGAGTCTAAATTTTAAATTGGTTCCTTATCGAGGGATTCATTTAGAAACTTTTTTTAATTAATGCTTATATTTTTCAAAAAACTCATAAAACCAAAATTCCTCAGATATGGTCGTTCCCAGGTATCATGTCGCCTTAAACAGAATATTCGGCAGAATTTTAAGCATTCGGTATCCGGCGGATATCCGGATTACGAACCGTATATTCATTCGATTGGGTAAAAATCATCTTAGAGGTCGAAAATTTGAAAATGATGACGCAGTAGTAGCCGCGCCACAATGCAGGAATTTTTAGATGGTCAGGCTTAAGAGTTTATTAGGAGTTACCTATATTTAGAGAAATAAATAAAATAAAATACAAACGGAGCTGCCATGGAATTCACCGACCGAAGTCGGGCCCATCATAACAATACGAATAACAAGCTACTAGGGTTTGTTATTCGCAACCTAAAGCATTTTCACAATGTACGGGTTATGCATACATTGTATAATTCAATTGTGAGAAGCAGATTGGAAACGAATGCAGTTATATGGAATCCACATCAGGATCTTTATATCACTATGTTGGAAAAAATTCAAAAATGTTTCTTACGATTTATATATTTTAAGCAGTACGGATATTATCCGTACTTATACCCTACTAGTTTCCTACAAGGCATGGTGGGCTATAACTCTCTTAAGTTGCGTAGAGAAATGCTCGCCATGGCCTACGTTTTCAAGCTGATTAGGGGAAAAGTTGATAATCCTAGCATGCTAGCGAAGGTTTGTCTCTTTGTCCCGGACAATTATAATCGTGCTCGCATTCATAATCTATTTGCGGAGCCGTCCTCGCGCACCAACCTAAGTCGATGGAGTCTGCTTACACGAGCTTTGCGGCACATAAATGCGCTATGTTCGACAGCGCCAGACTTTGATATTTTTACAGCGAGCCCGCATCTCTTCAAGGTGTGGGCATTGCGCTACTTGTTTATGGCAGAATAATATAAACTGTTTTCACTCTTATGTACTGTAAGTTTGTAAGTTTTTCTATTCTTAATGCCGGTATTTGTATTTAACGCTTATTTAAACATGTTATGTATGTACTTGTAAGAATTCTATCATTCTTTTTTATATTTATGTGTATATTACATATCAACGGATTGGTAGAAACTGTAATGCTGATTTGTTATGAAAATAAATAAATAAATAAATAAATAAATCATATAGTGTTATTACACTTTTGGGGGGTGAGCAGTGGATTCCGGACTAACGACCGGTTGTGGTAGGTTTAAGATAGCTGTCTTGCCACATGTGAGTGTTCATCTTACCACCCATTCACTCCCCCTTCGAAGCCATAGAATTTGAGAAGCGGAAATCGCGGTTTTAAATACTTTTTCTAGGAAGGATATATCAATTGTATAAACCTGTAAAAGGCAATAATGCCGAAAAATAAAACAACATTCAAAAAGTTTTTCGTCATACTCATTATCAATGTTGAATGAACGCCGTAGTCTATACTAATATTATAAAGAAGTAATGTTTCTAAGTTTGTAAGTTTGTATGTAGGGGGTAATCTCCGAAACTACTGATCCGATTTCACTAATGGAAAGCTCCATTATCGAAGAGTGCTATAGGCTATATTGTATTGTGATAAACATTGGTTTTCAATATGAAATCATAATATTTATAAATCAAGTCGGAAAAAGATGAGCTGGTGAGTTGCTTTATCGGCGTGCGCTGACGAAAAGGATTCATATATGTGAAAACATTATAAAACAAAAACATCGGCCTCAGAGAGATCTACAAAAAAGTCAGCGGCAGCATATATCCAACTTTTATATTTAAGCTACAATAACTGCTTTTATGTTTCAAAAACAAAAGAAAAATAAGTAGACAGTGTTTGATGAAGACATTAGCAATACAATAAGAATCCTTATCAAAATAAAGTTATCGATTATCGCGGGTGGTTAATAAAGATAAAATAAGTCATTTACTGTAAGTTTTTAGGTAGCATAATTTCTGTGGGTGAATCAGCACCACGTGGTAAGCAACTTTTGACAGGATTTTTTTTTTTTTTAAATTGAAAATTTGAAGAAGTTGATTGTTAAATGAAGGTTTGAGAAGCGTTTGAGCGCGCTGCGCCATCTAGGGGTAGGTAATAAGTCGTAAATAAACAATATCAGCGATATTTTACCAACCGCTAGTTAGCGCATCGTGATCTTAGCTTTTCATACCATTAAAAAAAATGCAAAAAAAAGTTTTTTCCAAAAAAAATATTAAAAGTTGCTTATTTCGTTGTATTGAGTCACCCACAAAAAAAAATGCCCTTGCAGTAATAACACAACGATATGTGTAAATTTTCCTTATAGGGTTGTAGTACGTAACCGTTCCGAAATCCGCGTTCGTGTCGGCGTCGGGTGGCGTCGGGACGCCGCCGTCGCTTCGCTGGCGACGCCGCGTCGCCATGACGACGACGCCACGAGCGCCCATTGCAGCCAGTCCGGGAGGCCATTGCAATTTACCTCCGATCATCAGGCAAATTAGGTCAACCTAAATAAAAGAGTAGTACTTTTCTGTCTAATGAATAACTAAATCTGAATTCCTGTGTACAGAAACATTCTTGCAGAAATAATGGAAATATGTTTTCTTTCTTCAGATACAGCGGCAGCTGTCGGTGCAGAATCAAGCACTGCAGTCTGCTATCGCAAGAGGTTTGTTTTTTTTAGAATCCGGCAGCATGATTTCTACATTCAAAAATAATATTTTTTACTGTTTCACACTGTCAGATGTCGGCCCCGATTTGTAGCCAATTGGTACTCTCCAGGAGGCGACTATGCGCGATGGATGTCGACGAAGCTTTTGTTGTGACGTAATATTTAGGAAGAAAACAAAGAAAAACCGCTAATAAAAGAAAATTTTGGGGGCATCCAATTCTCAAGAAAAGTTTTTTTAAGAACTTTTAAGACCCTAATAACTGAATTTTGAAGTGACGAATTAATAATTAATTATTTTAGAATGTCTATAACTATATTCAACGATCTTCTGAAACGAGTTCCTGCCGAATACTAAGACGAGAGCCGGCAGCGCGTAGCGGGGAGGGGGTTTATCGGGCACGACATCAGACTACAAACTTATACGCGAGCGAGATCCGACACGATTTTTGGTCGGGCGTTACTTGACAAAAAATCGGTGTCGGGTAAATGTGAACAGCTCCCTACAAAATGTCCTGCCACTATAGCACCTGACATTTTGTCGGGCCCGACACACGACAACTAGGGTTGTCAACTACAGCGGGCGAGCCCGTCACCTCAGGAAGTTTTAACGATTAGTCGTTCTATCTCCCTGGAGTGAGCGCAGAAGACTTGAGGACAAAACAGTCCACCGTCTAGTTCCGCCACAAGCCGGTAAGAGGCCAACGCCTTAACCGCGAGATAGCCAGGAGTGTTACCCGGCGGGCCTACACTCACGCCCTTACTTCCAATTGTGACCAGATTACTCCGGTCTCTCGATTGGTTACGAGTTCGAGGTCGCTTGCGCGGTCCTCTCACTTGCGAAGCGGTGAAACGGTGTTTACCGAATCTATCGCGGACCACAGCGTCCTTTGCCCGGCTGTTCACCCAGGATCGGGTAGCCGATGGTCATTTCATGAGCAGTCGCCGTAAGGTCGGCAACCACCCCCGCTCTATAGGAAACAGTACTGCTTCCAGACTCCCCCGACTGTTAGTCAGAGTGCACAGTCGATTGGCTTACGCCGCACGGTACGCAGACCGTCCAGGAGCGCCAGAAGGTTGATTCCCAGGGGAAACTAACCATAAGGCCAGAGTCCTACCCAGACTCGCACTTCATGCGTGGAGGCCGTCGGATAGGTGTTGACCCGTGAATGTGACCAACCCTGAACAGAATGGGTCTTCGTGGCCAACTCAGCAAGGGCCCATTAACTCCCAGTGGGAACGGGCTCTCAGGGTACCTACGCACTGTGCGGTTCGCCGGAACGCGGTTTTGCACTCGGTTAGCCGCAGTCGCAACCGCATCTTGCGGTCAGCCGGACGGCTGCCCGTAACGCGAATAGCCGCTCAGTGCGCACGTGGCCTAATGGTTGTGTCGCGTGCGGAACCGCGCACAGGCACCGCGTGACACTGAAATAAAGTACAGTGGGCTCCCGTCCCGTCTCGCTTTCACGATGACCTCATTTCTGTCCGCTCCTTCCGAATACTTACTTATATGAGTATAACGTCCATATATTACGTACAAAACCTGTGACGCGCACTGGTTCGGCTGAAAAATGACACGATTCCTTTGTTAGTGCATGATTGAATGATTGCGAAGGGGGAGATGCTTAAAGGTTACAGTAACCATCGACGTCGTACGACTATTGAACGAGTATTGAGTATTAATTTGATCAATCTAACCATCAACGACAGTTTCGGATCAACCTATATATTTAACCTCATCATCTCCGGTGGGCCAATCGGGAGGCGAGCAGGGTCTCTGTTTATCTACAAATTTTATGGAAACGTTTGTATCTGGCAACTTGTCAAAGCAATGCACCGCCGTGCATATATCAATCATCGAAGATGGCCGCTTTCACGCTCATATCGTCGTGTTGTTGTGATTGGCCGCCGTTCTAAGCCATAAATCCAGCGCTGAAACGAGCCAAGAGGGCGCCAAAGCGTCAAACGATGCTGCAAATAGACACGGACGACTTAATTTGTAGCTTGCAGGTGTCGGAATGCTACGTGTAATACGCAAGAACTCGCGCCGACGATGTCAACAAGGGGTTCTTTATTCGGGAACGTCAGTAATCCGAACAGATTGTATCTAATCAAGAAATTGACGAACTAAGTGAACTCTTAAAATAAAATTTTGAAAAAAAAAAACAAATTTCTCTTAAAATTTTTGTTTTTATTTTTTAATAGTATAAGAAGCTATTAGCGCGATGCGCTATCTAGCGGTAGGTAAAATATCGCCAATATTGTTTATTAGCGATATTTTACCAACCGCTAGATGGCGCAGCGTGCTCAACGCTTCTCAAACTTTTCTCAAATAGATTTGTATAATTTACAAATTTGACAAAAAAAAAAGGTTTTTTTCCAAAATGTTGTAATAAAAGTTGTCTAGTTCGTCGTACTGATTCATCCACTACAAGGATGTCACTAATTAAAAACTCACCGTCTCGATACTGATTTCCCAGTCACCAAACGTCGATAGGATTATTCAGTGACTTTAAAGTGGAAATGTATTTTGTAGATGGATTTTCCGGCGGGTTGAGCTGGAAATGCGTTTGAAAATACAAATGTGCTCCACTTTTTTTAGCACTAATGAAAATCGTATTACCGTCAACTTGCATGCAACATTTAGTAGAAAAACAAACTGGCTGATCTATAGGTATGGCAAAGGTGTCTGGTACCTGAAAAACCGAGCAAAATAATAGCCCTTTCGCAGACCTGGATATTGATTACATGATACTCAACATTATAACAATAGCTTAGCGTACAATCTGGTTGTATGTGCGATCGCCAAAGCCTTGCCAGACTCGTTTGATGCACGTCAGAGCGCGCTCTGCCACAAACTTCAGGAGAGCCTGGCGAGGCTTTAGATATTATGAACATCAGACAGATGTGTTTTTTGTGGACATATAGAGTCAATTTAAAATAGACATTTTAATACTAATTTCGTAGCAAGACTTTCAAATGTTAATCTGTGATAATATCGATTTGTATTATAACTTTTAAACGTGTAAAAATAAGGGCGACGTATCCGAAAAATACATCGATTTTTCAGTTTTTGTAATTGTTGAAACATTCCCGATAGACTAGATTCTGCTGAAACTGTCAATAAACCAGGGTGCTTTTTGTGCATTTTATAATCGGCTCAAATGAATGGAAAAGATTTATAACTAGGAAAATATTAGGCGTTGGAATTAATTCGTAGCGTTTTACAAGAGATGGCGTAGGCAGTACAGTATTTCGTTGTTACCAATAGCATTAATTTTATAGTGTAATAGTAATGTACTAGCTGCGCCCAGTGGTTACACCCGCGTGGTGATGGAAAATTGTGATAATGATGATAGAAACATATATCTTTATAAATTATAGCCTATGTGTTATTCTGATGTGTAAGCTATATTATTGTAAAGTTTCATCAAAATCCATTCAGTAGTTTTTGCGTGAAAGAGTAACAAATATCCATACATGCATACAAACTTTCGCGTTTATAATATTAGTAGGATAGTAGGATAGAATTTAAATTTCGAATGTCAATTTCTTAGATTTTTTTCCTACTTACTTGACAGTTATCGTTATATTTTAGATAATTCACACTATATCTTTATAAATTATAGCCTATGTGTTATTCTGATGTGTAAGCTATATTATTGTAAAGTTTCATCAAAATCCATTTAGTAGTTTTTGCGTGAAAGAGTAACAAACATCCATACATACATACAAACTTTCGCGTTTATAATTTTAGTAGGATTATAGTAGGATAGTAGGATAGAATTTAAATTTCGAATGTCAATTTCTTAGATTTTTTTCCTACTTACTTGACAGTTATCGTTATATTTTAGATAATTCACACTATATCTTTATAAATTATAGCCTATGTGTTATTCTGATGTGTAAGCTATATTATTGTAAAGTTTCATCAAAATCCATTCAGTAGGTTTTGCGTGAAAGAGGAACAAACATCCATACATACATACAAACTTTCGCGTTTATAATATTAGTAGGATTCATCGTGAAACAGCTATCATTGAACGTCATTTGCTGTACATACCCTCTTTTTGAATCGTAAATAACAATACTTTATAATTTATTAGCGAATTATTAGTCTATTGATTATTATTTTTCATCATCATAAACAAAATATTTTACCAGTAATTATTTTCCTGATATTTAGAGATTTAGTAATTTCATAATTGTATAACCATTCTTATCTTGATTAAGTAGCGATTAAGTGCATAGCCCGACGCGAACATCTCGCATTTGATACTTACCGTGATAGGCTACAGCATTTTAATATGCTGTCGCTTGAGGATCGGCGAACTGCTGCGGATATGACAGCGCTACATGACATCGTCAATGGGACGCTGGATAGTTTCGAGCATCGCTCTGAAGGTACCGCAACGTAAAACTCGATCCACACAGTTATTGGAGCCCCCGAGACGACATTCTAACTACAAGCGCAATCGTACGTATAATGATAAATTCACAGGGCTTGACATTTATAGTAGAAACAAAATTAGCTTCAAATCGGCAGTACGTACCGCCCTTGAAGCTGCAGAGACAACTGCCAGTAATTATTGATTTGTAATATGTATGTATAAATATAATATAACTTATATATGTATTCCCATGTACTTATTTTGAATTTATGTTGTATAAGTATGATTTATATGTTTGCGGTTAACTAAATATTTACGGATGTATTGTATTTTTTGTTTCATAATTTAGTTTGTAAAATATTTTTCAAATAATTTCGAACGGCATAAGAACATGTTTTTATCAAGAATTATGTATCTAATTACTAATTATAAGTTCATGCTGTTACTTACCTAAATAAATAAAAATTTAAAAAATAAATAAAATAAAATAAAATAATATATCGGTTCTCCATACAAATTTTATAACCCCTTTTCACTCATTTAGGGGTGGAATTTTGAAAAACCACGAAAGACGTATTTTCTTTTTTTTTTCATTATAGTAATCCTACAGTTTCGAAAAAAAAAGCACAAATATGTAATAATGTTAATTTATATAAATTTTGTAACCCTGTTTTACCCCCCTATAAGGGTTGAATTTTGAAAAAATATTATTCGCGAAAAAATATTATTGAACCCCGAACTTCAATAGAGACGACGGTTACAAACTCTCTTCTACGTCGAACCCGCTTCTTTAAATGTTACAATGTAAGACAGGATACAATGAGTGTTGTGTGCAAGACGGATTTTCAAAATTCGCGCGCTCCGAGCCCGGCCCCCCACCACCGTTATAACCTACGCAGTGGCGGCAGCGGTGTGCAGCCTACCCGCAAAACAACGGATTGACAGCTCTTCAGTCTACCAGTGGACAACGGCGGCTGCAACGTCACCGAAACGTCGGGTGCTACAAATTTCACGCGGTAAATTCGTTTTCTATCCTATTTATAATAAAGTAATAAGTTACTGAATTTTGATTTGAACTCGATTTGGTCCATAGTGCGTCGCGCTGTCGCGTTGTTTAGCAAAATGCAAATATAGTAACGGTCTTTAATTGCGTAAACAAATGTAGTTTAATTGCAAAGCGACAGCGATAAAACCTCATCTAGTGTGATAATAGTTAATGCCACTCTGCTTGGAAAATTTTACAACCGGCAAACGAGGACTGCACGGATGTGTATTATGATAGCGCATAACATTTAGTAAATAAGTCGATTCGTAATTCATAATTATTCAACGTTTTATTCAACGTAAATATTACGCTGAACGTCTGAAGACGGGATTTGTATTTTATATTAATTTTATTCCGACGAATTATTTGAGCTCAACTAGAAAGGACCGCCGAAGAAACCCAGATTGGGATTGAGCCATCTATCGCATTTTTATATGAGTTGATTACATCACAGTAATTATATGGTGACATTAGAATGCCATCTATTAGTCTATTTTGAGTGACTAAGGAGCTAATGAGCCATGTTGCAGTTTGGCCACTAAGACCCAGTTGTATAGGGTCGGTCAAATGCAAGGGTCAACACCTACCGAGCCCGGGTAGGCCAGTCTCCCCTAGGAGTCAACCTTCAGGCTCCGGTCGGTTTGCGTACCGTGCGGCGTCTGCCAATCGATTGTGCATTTCGACTAACAGTTGGGTGAGTCTGGTGACAGTAATGTTTCCTATAGAGCGGGGGTAATTGTTAACCTTACGACAACTGCTCTTGAAACTACCATTCGGCCACCCGATCCCGGGTGAAGAGTCGGTCAAAGGATGCCGTGGTCCGCGATAGATTCCATAGACACCGTATCACCGCTACGTAAGGGAGAGGCCCGCGCAAGCGACCTGGATCATGTAACCCGTCAGGAGGTAGGGGGTATACTGAATACCAGATAGAGATATCATTCCAAACGGGTAGGCTACCCGCTAGGCACCATTCCCGGTCCCTCGTCGTAAGCGTACCATTGGCCTCTGTCGGGCGAGTGGCGTAACTAGACAGTGGACTGTTTCATTCCAAGTCTTCTACGCTCACCTCACTGGTAACAGAACGATCTAATATCGTTAAAACTTCCTGAGGTTACGGGAGGTAAGGGGCCCTTGCTGAGTTGGCCACGAAGACCCATTCTGTTCAGGGTTGGTCACACTCACGGGTCAACACCCATCCCACGGCCTCCACGCATGAAGTGCGAGCCTGGGTAGGACTCTGGCCCTAGTCTGACGGTCTGCGCTCCGTGCGGCATAAGCCAATCGATTGCGCACTCTGACTAACAGTCGGGGGAGTCTGGAAGCAGTACTTTTTTATATAGAGCGGGGGTGGTTGCGGACCTTACGGCGACTGCTCACGAAACGACCATCGGCTACCCGATCCTCGGTGAACAGCCGGGCAAAGGATGTCGTGGTACGCGATAGATTCGGTATACACCGTTTCACCGCTTCGTAAGCGACCTCGAACTCGTAACCAATCGAGAGACTGGAGTAATCTGGTCGCAATTGGAAGTAAGGGCGTGATTGTAAGCCCGCTGGGTAACACTCTTGGCTATCTCGCGGTTAAGGCATTGGCCTCTTACGGGTTTGTGGCGGGGCTTGACGGTGGACTGTTTTGTCCAAGTCTTCTGCGTTCACTCCAGGGAGATAGAATGACTAATCGTTAAAACTTCCTATGGTGACGGGCTCGCCCGTTGTAGTTGACAACTCTAGTTGAGGTTACGGGTTCGCCCCTTGAAGTTGACAGCTCTAGTTGCCAGTTTTTGGTACTACCGTTGATTATATCAGTACCATAACTAACTAGTCAATTTAAAAAAAAACAACGTATCATACGGGTTGGTGAACTAGTGTACATTTTCTTTTGAGTCTCTAATTCTACATTCCGGTTCGTTGAGTAATTAATTATCAAATTGAGCGAAAGAATGACGGACGAGAAGCGAGCTGGCTTTGATCTTGGACGCTGACATTGACAGTGGGTGACTGACTTTGCCAATTCGCGCGGCGTGGGAGCGGACATTTTGACAGGCAGACTGCTTGACGCTGCTCGTCACCACCAGATGGTCCGAGCGTCCCACCCAATCTAGTACATAAACTAATACAATACGCGCGCAACCCGATACTGCTGCTTTAGCAGTACGTTCAATGATCCCAATCCCGGCATGTACTCCTATTGTATCATCGACCAAAATATCGGTAAGTAATGTTATTCATATTACTACATACGACAGTTTCTCTAAAACATTATTCTGCGAGATATGTTAGCAAAAAAGGTATATACACAAAAACTATCTAACTAGGATATCTTGCGGTGTCGACAACAACGGGCGAGCCCGTCACCACAGGACGTTTTAACGATTAGTCGTTCTGTCGCCCTGCAGTGAACGTAGAAGACTTTGGACAGTACAATCCTACGTCCAGCTACGTCACAACCCGTGAGAGTCCAACGCCTTACCGCGAGTGAGCCAGGAATAAACCCGGCGGGCTCGAGATACTCGCGCCCTCACTTCCAATTGTGACCAGATTTCTCCGGTCTCCCGATTGGTTCCGAGTTCGAGGTCGCTTGCGCGGTCCTCTCCCTTACGAAGCGGTGAAACGGTGTGCACCGAATCTTTCGCGGACCAAGGCGTCCTTTGCCCGACTCTGAACCGGGATCGGATGGCCAATGGTCATTTCAAGAGCAGTCGCCGTAAGGCAGACAACCACCCCCGCTCTATAGGAAACAATACAGTTCCCAGACTCCCCCGATTGTTAGTCGGAGAGCACAGTCGATTGGCTTGCGCCGCTCGGTGCGCAGACCGTCCAGGAGCGCCAGAGGTTTGATTCCCAGGGGAGACTGGTTGACCCAGTGTCCTACCCAGGTTCGCACCCCATGCGTGGAGGCCATCGGATGGGTGTTGACCCGTGAGTGTGACCGACCCTGAACACATGGGTCTTCGTGGCCACCTCATCATGGGCCCATTAGCCCCCATCTAACTAGGATAATACCTGTACTAGGGTAGATTATTTTCCTTCCATTTCAGAGTTTTCCTGCTCGCACATACAAGGGACATTAGATAAGTTATCTACCCCGGGTGTGAGCTATTAGGTTATGGCCTTCGATCAAAAATGTAAGTTGGGACATGCTCCAGACATGTTGTAACGAGATTTCAGCTCAGTACATACATTACTCTTGCGCGGAGCGGACTTACAGTAAAGTGAAGTGCGAAAAAATAAAGGTCGGTGATACAGTTTTTGACTTGAGAAGGAAAACAGCAGAAGGAGATTTATGATCGTATGTGTGTTGTGTGCAAGGACTATCCCCCTTCTTATTCACAAGTAAAGTTCTGGTCAAAGCAGTTTAAATTGAGTCAAAAATCCATCGAGGATGATGAAAGACCTGGAAGGCCTGTGACAGCTACTTCTGCAGACGTTATAAATAAACGAAGACATGGTTATGAAAGATAGAGGAGTTAAAGTGTCTCAATTAACATAGGAGTGTGGAGTTTCTGTTAACTGTGGAGTTACAAATTCTACATACAAATTTAGGGATGACAAAGGTCAGTGCAAGGTGGGTCCCTAGAATGGTCACAGCCCTGCAGAAGCAAAGCCGAGTTGAGACTTGGGTCCATTGCTATGACCCCGAAACCAAACAACAGTCATTGCAGTGAAAACACAAAGTATCACCGTCCCAGAAAAAAATCAAGGTGAAACCATCAGCAGGTAAGGTCATGGCCACCATATTCTGGAACAGGGAGGGTATACTGGTGATGGAGTACCAGTATATGGAAGCTAAGAAAACTAAGAAAACTAAGAATGGAAGCTAAGATACACTGGCGATGCCTACGCATCAACTATACACCATTTGAGGGACGCCATTAATACCTCGAGCGCTGACGTTTGAATTGTAGTTTCTCTTAGAGAACGCGAAGAAGAAGATTACATCACAACAAAAATATAGCGTTTCAGGAAAACGACGATTACTCCGAAACTACTATACGGATCGCATAAAGAAGACCTGCTTTATGTTCCTGTTGAAATTTGCTATTAGATACGTGTGACGTCGTTTTGTAAAGCAATAAGCATTATTCAGAATTATCTGTCAAAGTTGTGGTACAGAAAAAACTGCCTTGTCCAACATTTCTATGTTTTTTCTGGAAATAAATCACCCTATGCAAGAAATTGTGAATACTTTTATAATAATTATAATATGCTTCATTCAAACTATGACTTAGTTTTACTTATACCCATACAAAAATAAAAAAATATTCGGTGTTGAAAATCAACATGAATATTGAAGTTTTTGGTTTGGTTTGGTTCAATCATAGACTAAAAAATGGCGACTGTATGAAAAATAATGAACCAACGAGTTAACGACAGAGAATCTTCTCCTCTTTTCGCGCATACCACAGGCCGTATGATTTATGTGAGGTAGCAAGGGTAAATAATTGGAAAACATCGGCGCCGATCTCGGCTGGGACAGATGTCCCCTTTGCCGCTCTACGGTAATTTCAATTGTGGGACAATTGTCCCGTTTGCCGCTCAAGGGGGGGGGAGAAAAGACGCAGAATGTTGACGTCAGGGGTGCTGCCCAACATGTCAATGCCCCTGTGTATCAAAGCTGTCACTGCCGTAAGGGAGTGTGGCTTTTTGGAGCTCAACCGTCCACTCTATAGCCCTGACCTGGCCCCTAGCGACTTTTACCTGTTCCGAAATTTGAAGTCTCACCTTCGTGGAAAGCGCTTTGAGGACGATTGTGCATAGATGCCATTCGGCGAGAGTAATGCTGCGTACAGACTTACGCAACGTAACATGAAATGAAAGAATTTGCCGTCCACATTAGTGCAATGTATCATGAAATGAATTGAAATATATTTATTGTCTGAATTATGATGTCACATTTATGGTGATAATGCAGTAGATTGTCTCTCATAATTTCCTGTTATCGCAAGATTGACTTCATTATTTAATCAAGTATCATCGTTATTGTAAGTATCATCGTAAGTATCATCGATCCTAGGGCTAATTCTTAACATAGGAAGACTCCTTGTATGCCCTCTTGCTTTTTACACGACTGCTTAGCAAAAAAAAGACTGTAATGTATTCAAGGTTCATTGATATATCTTTTCCGTTTCTTTATTCCATCATAACATCTAAATTCTTGAACCGATTTTGAGGTGTGTGGTATTGTTAGAACCGTTATGTCATATGGTACCTTAACTGTCTAAATATCATGGTTGGGATTTTTACCCGGTTTGCATAAACCCACTTTACTTGTGAATTTACGCGACCCCCTTTGTGCTGGGTAATTACCCCTTCGATTATCTTCAATGGTTTTCACCTTGGACTGTATTCAAATGGTAATCACTCACCAGCTAGGTTGGTTTTTCTCTCAGGGGTGGTTGTCTCGAACGATTGGTGGATTCCAACCTCACAAGGAAATTAGTTCGGCGAGAGGCTTCCGTGATAGAACCTCACTTTCCTCAGGTCACGCAGGATAAGCTTCCGTCGAAAATAAACACTTTTTATTCGCGAGACTTTCTTTTATTCGGTCACTTATCTTTATTTTTACATTGAGTTCCGAGTACTTATAATTTACTACTAAGTCCCGGTGCTTGGATCGCGGCGCGTTCACGCTGATCCTTTGCCAATTTACAACTGAAGCTTTCGCTCTTTTCTGTCGTCGATCGCCATTACATTTTTTTTTACGATAGCGACCGCCCTTACCTCTCATTGGTCTAGATCCTTCCAGAAATTTCTAAACACACCCCTTTTTCTGCGCCGCACACGTTTTGTCCAATAACGAGACAGGGCGCATAACAGATGCAACCCCGTTTGAGAGAGACATCGCGATCATGCTTCCTCGCTTGCACGCTAGAGCGAGAAGCGAATACACTAGTTGTCTCTGTCTTACATTTAAACATTTTATAGACATATTATTTGCTTAATTTAAAAGAAAAGAATCTACCCTAGTACAGGCATTAACCTAGTTGGGTAGTTTTTAAGACATAATTTTCGTACTACTTCCTCTTAAATAAAGCATTATTATTATTATTGTTATTACAGATTCTCGTCGCAAACGCCACCGTTCCCGAGTACATATTGTCTTAAACATAGGTTAGTTTCAGGTCATTAGTAACAAGTTAATATTAATGTTAGATCGTTAATTTGGCTAATTAAGTTGTCTCTCCTAGCGCTTTACTTTACATTAAACGAAATACTATATGCTATTCTTAAATTAATTATCATGCAATTTTCTTTACATTTTAACCTATATTATTTCTAGGGTGAATTGTGGGATTTGGAGTATGTATGATTTTTTGTAACGTCCACGGTTTTTATTTCGTAGTCTTTTGCCAGTCGCCTCGCCAGGGAATTTATCGTTACCATGTGTTACTAAGGGGTCCTTTTCACGATTTATTTTGAATGGGAACGTTGTCGGTCCCTGGATTCTCGTGTTTCAGGGTCGACCGCTCGTTTATTTTATATTTTATAGCCCCTTTCTGTCCTTTCCTTTGAGTTATCAGCTATTTTTCAAGGAATCTCATATCCTCGGCGTCCGTGACTAATTATGTTTCCTACCCTTTGTAAGAGGGTCTCACTTTTAGGGAAGATTTATCGACCCTGGCGTCCGCTCTTTCGGATATTCTGAACCATTCCCCCCCCCCCAATGGGCTCTGAGCCTCATTGGCTCCTGTCTCCATCTATTTGGTTTACCTAATTTACATCTTATTTACATAATCCAGTCTTATTTTGTACTCATTCACCTATGGGATTCTCATTATTCTACTTAGAATATGTACCGCTTTCCGTTAACTTTCGTTTTTCATTTCTTACGAGACAAACGTCAACTTGCGTTTTCACTTTTAAATTCTAGCTAGACTATTTTTATTTTCTACTGTGACGAATAGACTTTCGCTTTTTCCACTTAGACATTAGTGACAGTTGTTTCTGCCTGATCAGCTGTTGTATGTATTTTTACAAGTTTACTGACAGGGCGCCTATACACTTTCCCGTCCACTAATAGGTCTACTATTCGCACTTGGCCTGTTTTGTCAGGGAAAACTTGAGTTACCTGACCCCTGGCCCACCTTCCGCGTTCTAGGGAAGGATCTAACAGGACTACTAAGTCTCCGATTTTTAACGGAGTTCCCTTTGTCGCCCACTTAGGTCGTTTAACCAACAATGGAAGTACTTCTTTCGACCACCGGTACCAGAAAGTATCAGCAAGTATTTGCGATTGTTTCCAGTGATTTTTGTTAGATAACTCAGTTGTATTATTCTGTCCTACCGCTGTACTATCATCTGCATGGCCTAATAGGAAATCTGCGGGTGTGAGAGGTCTCTCATCCCGAGTATCTAGAGATATATACGAGAGCGGCCTGTTGTTCATCATCGCTGAGACTTCGCATAATAATGTTCTCAGCACATCTTCATTTGGCGCTCGCTCCTTTAATATGGCATATAACGATTTTTTTGCCGTTTTTATCTGACTCTCCCAAACTCCACCGAAATGGGGTCCTGAAGGAGGGGAGAAACTCAATTTTATCTCGTCGGCACTTAGACGATCCCTCACTTCATGGTTGTCGATAGCTGACAAAACTTTTCTTAATTCAGCGTCCGCACCGCGGAACCCAGTGGCATTGTCGCTCATAATTTCCCGCGGCTTCCCCCTGGCTGCTATAAAACGTCTTATAGCTAACAAGGCCGAGCTGGTTGACAAATCTCCAGCTAGTTCGATATGGGTCGCTCTCGTGTTAAAACAAGTGAAGAGTAATCCATATCGTTTTTCCACTTTCTTTCGATTAGTGACGAAGAACGGCCCAAAAGCGTCCAAACCTACAGTGTGGAAACAGCGCCTTCGGGTGGTTATTCGCGCGGGTGGGAGTTGGCCCATTTGTGCGGTCATAGGCTTCGCGCGGCGGATAGTGCAATAGACACATTCTCGTGAGATCTTTTTCACCGTTTGTCGCGCCCCAATGACCCAAAACTGTTCTCTCAGCACTGATAAAATTAATTCAGCGCCGCCGTGAGCATTAATCTCGTGTAAATGTTTCACGAGCAACACCGTGAATCTATCCTTACCGTGTAATATATATGGCCTTTTTGTGTCGAAAGGTGTGTCGTTCGCATTTTCGATCCGGCCTCCTAACCGTATTAACCCTTCCGCGTCGATATACGCGTTCAATCCGAACAGACGGCTGTCTTTCGGCAATATTTTCTGATGACGTATCAGGTCTATCTCGTGTGCGAAAATTCGATGTTGTGATTCCTTGATCAGAAATTTTTTCCCGGTTGCGATATCGTCGCTTTCGAGTACTTTTGACGTGGTTTTTTTTCTACACAGATCTATAAATTTTTTCACATATGCCATGGTTCGACTCGCCCGCATGTACCGGGAAAATCTATCTATGTCAATTACGCTTTCATTTTTTTCTGTCGTTGTTAGTACAAGTTTTGTCTTAAATTCTAACAATGCTCTCTCTTCCGGTTTCGGATCGGTTGGCTCCTGGAGCGGCCAGTGTTCTCTACTGCCACGCAAGAAAGCAGGTCCCGCGAACCATCTACCTTCCGGGCTTAAATCTATCTTGGTGGTATTCCGTGTGCCATCATCAGCGGGGTTGTCGCTCCCTGCTAACCAATGCCACTGTCTTGGAGACGTGAGCTCATCGATCACACCTAGTCTATTTGCTACAAACTGGAGGTGACATTCCTTTTGTGACAAAATCCACCACCACACATTTTTTGAGTCTGTCCACATAAAGACGTCATCGAAACTTAATGCGCTCTCTTGTTTTATTTTTGAGGCCAGTTCAGCACCTAACAGCGCCGCAGTCAGTTCTAACCTGGGGATTGTCAGTTTGCCTTTCAAAGGTGCCACTCGAGTTTTGCTAGCCATAAAGGATACCTTGTGCTCGCCGCTACAGCCTGTAATCCTAACATATGCAACGGCGCACATCGCCTTTTCGGACGAATCGCAGAATACGTGCAATTGCCTTTTCTCACCTGCTTGTTTGGTAGCGCCATTATAACGTGAGATTCGCACACCTTGCGCTAATCTCAGTTCTTGCAACCACCGGAGCCAATATTTAACTACATCGCTCGGGATCTCGTCGTCCCAGGCCACTCGGCTACTCCATACCTGCTGCATGATCAGTTTAGCCCTTATAGTTAGCGGTGAAAGCGCACCCATTGGGTCCCATAGCTGCATTATTAATTTTAGCGCTTCCCGCTTCGACGGAATCTTATTTCCCGTCGTCAGATCTTCGCTGAGGCGGTCCATGCTCACATTAAATGCTAACTGATCAGAGGCAGGTAGCCACGTCAAGCCTAATATACGTTGTGACGTCAACTCACCCTTTTCCAGAGATACTTGCGCGAGCGCGCGGTTTTCTTCTGGTATCCCGGTTAAAGCCTCGTTTTTATTTGAAGCCCAACCGGTCATAGTGAAATTCCCAGCTTTATGAATCAAATTAATTTCCCTGATGACTTGTTTTGCTTCCTCTAACGTGTCTACTCCCGCCAGCAAATCATCAACGTACGAATCGCGCTCTATTATTTTTACAGCCGCTGGGTACTGGTCCTTAAACCGAGCTGCGTTTTTATTTTTTACGTAGATCGCGGAGGCCGGGGAGCTACAACTACCGAATATTAGACAGTCCATTTTTAATATTTTTGGAGGACTTTCACGCTGGAAACCTCGCCAGAGAAACAGCTGACTGAAGCTATCTTCCTCTCTCACTTTTATCCGAAGATACATATCTCGTATGTCGGCCGTGAAAGCGATTGCATTTTCACGGAATCGTAATAAAATTCCTAATATGCTATTTAAATAGTCTGGTCCACCTAATAACATGCTATTCAGCGACCCGCCTGCGCCCGAGGACGCAGCGTCGTGAACGACACGAATTTTGTCTTTCTTCGCGGGGTGAATAACCCCCAGGTGCGGAAGAAATAACACTCGAGGGCGGTTTTTTAATTGTTTTTCCTCGACTTCCGAAGCATACCCCTCAGCTAGATATCTCTCTATCTGCTGGCAGTATTTTTCTCCATAAAGACGGTCGGAGTCCATTTTCCGTTCCACTGACCTCAGCCGAGTCATTGCCATGTCTCGGTTATCTGGTACGGAAAAGTTCACCTCTTTCCATAACAGACCTGTCTCCCATACTCCATTTTTAAAAGAAGTAGTATCTTCTAAGATTTTTTCAGCCCTAACATCGGCCTGAAGCTTTCGCTTTTTCTGTGGCCAATCGTACTCTAGCTTCAGATTTTCTTCAAGTAATTTATCTAAAGAAGGTTCATTTTCCCGATTTAAGCATAGCGCCGGGTACCTAATGTCTCGTTCGAGAGCGTTATTGCCGCCGATAGCCACCCACCCCAGGAGTGTTTTAGATACCGATAGGCCCCCGTCTACCATTTTTAATCCTCTAGAGACTATCAGTTCCCAACAATTAGCTCCCAGGAGCAGGTCAGGTTTTAAGGTCGTCGCCTGAGTCGAACGCACCATCCCTCCGATCGGCCTCTGCGCACTTATCACGCTTTTGACCTCCGGTAGATTTAACGAGGCTACGCTGTAAGCTCGTACTACGTATTCCTTCTTACCTAAATCTCCCCTTACTTTGAAGGACACCGCTTCGGCACTGCTATTACTCTCTCTCATATTCCCGATTCCAGAGAGCTGTAATCCCTGCGTCGGGCCTCGAATGCCTAGTTCTATTGCCACGCTCTGATCAATGAGTGAAACAGTCGCGCCTGCGTCTAACAACGCATATAATGTTTTTCTACCCCGGGTTCCAACTACGGTTATCGGTAATACTTGCAGAATGACCTGATTTCCAGATACTGCGTTCGCCACTACCTCGGAGCTCGCGCGCGGCGCCGCCGCGATGTCCGCCTCGTTCGCAGGCGGCGGGGCGGTCAGCAGATAGTGATATTTGCCCTTTGGAAACCGTTTATATGCCGAACACGATTTTCGGCCGTGGTTGTGCCCTAAACATTTGAAACACCTACGCATTTTTTTTATCTCATCCCAGCGGCTTGCTAAAGGTAGATTTTTAAATTCTTCACATTTGTTTAAATAATGGGATTTCTCACACCGAGGGCACTTAGGTTCCTCTTTGCCCTGGGTATGTAAGATATATTTTTTAGAGCCCGTTTCTTTCTGTCTCTTGTCTCGCGGGTTATCATAACTTTTCCTAGGAAGCTCGGCGGTACATAGACCGGCGTCTTGTGCGCTGATCGCTAATTTCTCTAACCATAATGCGAAATAAACTAATACCGGATCGTTTAAACCAACCCTTCCCCTGTCAGCTAGCCACAGAGTTAATAAGTTCTTTGGCAATTTTGCCACAAGTGAAGCCAATAAGTCTGGATTATAAAGATGTTCTAATTTATTTACCGATTTTACGGTCGCGACCAGATTTTTTATCTGGCACGCAAATCGCATTAAACCGTCTGCATCTAGACTATCAGATAACCCTTTTTCTTTCCTCAAATCCGCTATCGTTCTCTGAATAATTAAATTCGTATTACCGAATAGCGCCTCTAACGTGGTCATGATATTTGTCACGTTGTCAGGACTTAAAAGCAAACCCGTCACTGCCTCGCGTGCTCTACCTTTTAATGCTGTCTGCAAACGCAATAAGTTTTGTGCATCATTTAAATGCATTACGTCTGTCGACTGTTTGAAAATAGCTTTGAAGGCTACGAATTCTAAAGGATTCCCGTGAAATGAAGGTAACTCTTTTGCAAAATGCGGTTTTGTGGACGCTACAGAAAAAATCCTACATACCTCTTTTATCATTTTTTCGCTCGAGCTGCTAATTCCATCGCTGCTCGTACCCAGGTCCGTATCAGCGGCGGCCTTTACCGCCGCCGCCGACACCGCCTTGGTCTCTGCCCTAGCGTTGTCCGCAGCTGCCGCGCCGCTCGCATTCGCCGCGCCGCCCGCATTCGCCGCGCCGTCCGCCACCGTCGCGCCGTCCGCCACCGTCGCGCCGGACGCCGCCGCGTTGCCCGGTTCCGATCGCCCGCCGTCTTCACGCCGCCGTGCCGCTTCTCCATTTTCTTCTGCGAATGTTCCCCCCCAGGGTTCTGGGGACGTCTCAGCAGCTGGAGTTTGATACTCGGCCCATCTCGACACTCTGCTGGCCGCCGTGTTGTCCCCCGCGACGTCGCGATCATTTTCCTGACTGCTCGTTTCTGTCCCGAAGGTTTCGGAGACAATTTCCAGCATCCTCATAGCATGCCGCGAGTCTTCTTCCGCTGCATCCAGTTCTTCCTGCATCGCTGCTCGTTGAAGGTCCATGTCAGCCTCTTCTTCGATTTCTTCAGCCGCTCTGCGCGCCGTGCGCCGCGCAGCCACTTTTTTCAGTTCCGCATCCAATTTATTTTTATCAGCTTTTTTCTTGGCTTTTTGGAGGTTCACTCTTCGAAGTTCTTCAGATGCTGCTCGCAGTTCCTGAACGTGCTCGCTTCTTCTGCTGCTCTCTGACCAGGCGCGCGATGAAGGTCTTGGATTTTCGGATTGCGTGCTTTTCGAATCCATATTTTTATTTTTCTTTTCTCGTTCTTGATCCAAAGTCACTTTTCTTTCCGATTTTCTTTATTCGGCTTGACGGAGGACCACGATGGTTGGGATTTTTACCCGGTTTGCATAAACCCACTTTACTTGTGAATTTACGCGACCCCCTTTGTGCTGGGTAATTACCCCTTCGATTATCTTCAATGGTTTTCACCTTGG
Source organism: Micropterix aruncella (assembly GCA_944548615.1). Lineage (NCBI taxonomy): Eukaryota > Metazoa > Arthropoda > Insecta > Lepidoptera > Micropterigidae > Micropterix > Micropterix aruncella. The sequence continues at coordinate 25,255,608 of OX155970.1, forward strand.
ACTGTATTCAAATGGTAATCACTCACCAGCTAGGTTGGTTTTTCTCTCAGGGGTGGTTGTCTCGAACGATTGGTGGATTCCAACCTCACAAGGAAATTAGTTCGGCGAGAGGCTTCCGTGATAGAACCTCACTTTCCTCAGGTCACGCAGGATAAGCTTCCGTCGAAAATAAACACTTTTTATTCGCGAGACTTTCTTTTATTCGGTCACTTATCTTTATTTTTACATTGAGTTCCGAGTACTTATAATTTACTACTAAGTCCCGGTGCTTGGATCGCGGCGCGTTCACGCTGATCCTTTGCCAATTTACAACTGAAGCTTTCGCTCTTTTCTGTCGTCGATCGCCATTACATTTTTTTTTACGATAGCGACCGCCCTTACCTCTCATTGGTCTAGATCCTTCCAGAAATTTCTAAACACACCCCTTTTTCTGCGCCGCACACGTTTTGTCCAATAACGAGACAGGGCGCATAACAGATGCAACCCCGTTTGAGAGAGACATCGCGATCATGCTTCCTCGCTTGCACGCTAGAGCGAGAAGCGAATACACTAGTTGTCTCTGTCTTACATTTAAACATTTTATAGACATATTATTTGCTTAATTTAAAAGAAAAGAATCTACCCTAGTACAGGCATTAACCTAGTTGGGTAGTTTTTAAGACATAATTTTCGTACTACTTCCTCTTAAATAAAGCATTATTATTATTATTGTTATTACAGATTCTCGTCGCAAACGCCACCGTTCCCGAGTACATATTGTCTTAAACATAGGTTAGTTTCAGGTCATTAGTAACAAGTTAATATTAATGTTAGATCGTTAATTTGGCTAATTAAGTTGTCTCTCCTAGCGCTTTACTTTACATTAAACGAAATACTATATGCTATTCTTAAATTAATTATCATGCAATTTTCTTTACATTTTAACCTATATTATTTCTAGGGTGAATTGTGGGATTTGGAGTATGTATGATTTTTTGTAACGTCCACGGTTTTTATTTCGTAGTCTTTTGCCAGTCGCCTCGCCAGGGAATTTATCGTTACCATGTGTTACTAAGGGGTCCTTTTCACGATTTATTTTGAATGGGAACGTTGTCGGTCCCTGGATTCTCGTGTTTCAGGGTCGACCGCTCGTTTATTTTATATTTTATAGCCCCTTTCTGTCCTTTCCTTTGAGTTATCAGCTATTTTTCAAGGAATCTCATATCCTCGGCGTCCGTGACTAATTATGTTTCCTACCCTTTGTAAGAGGGTCTCACTTTTAGGGAAGATTTATCGACCCTGGCGTCCGCTCTTTCGGATATTCTGAACCATTTCAAGTGTAAGTAGTTGTCTAAAAGTACAAATGTCAATAAATTAACATAAAAATATCATGTTTAGTATCAAATTAAAGGTCTGATTGCGTACCTTCCAGGAATATGCATGTATATATGGACAAATATTTCATTAGAACCGCAATGAAAATAATTATAAATACAATAATTCACTTTCTATAACGGCGGTTATGTTTTTTTTATTATTTTTAATATATTTACTTGTCTGGAAATTAGCTTGCAAGACATACCACAATAATGGATTACTACCAGTTGTGGACAAGCCCCAATAGCCACGAGGACCCAATTGCTTGATTGTGCGGAAACGGTTAAAAGGTCCATCTCTGCAAGTGGACCGGGAGACAAAATGAAATGCTCCATGAAATTGAGCGACTCACATTCACAATCAACTCGTCGCTAGCATTGTCCTAAGAAAAGGGCAGATGGGCGAAAGCGCATCGTATAATCATTGATTATGAGAGGTACTTACTTGATATTCAGACATTTAATATACCCTATGACACTCGGGATCGTTGTATCATCCCGATTGTCATAGAGTATGACGTCAGATGATGATGTAGAGATGTCATAGAGAGTAGAGATATTTGGATACCTTAACTATCCAAATATCAAGTAAACAGTTGTCTAAATGTCCAAATCTCCAAATGTTACACCGTTAACATAAATACACCGTGTTTCGATAAAATGTCTGATTGAGTAGGTACGTTCTGAAGTATTATAAACCACAAATATTTCGTAAAAAAACCATAATAAAATAATCATAAATACAGTAGTTGACTTTTTGTAATGGCAGTCGTGTTTTTTATTCCATTTAATGTCACTTAAGTCATGTTAGTGATAAATATTATTTAAAAACAATATATTTAATAATATTTTTATTAATAAACAACATTTATATAAATAAATAATAATAAATAATAATTATATTAATAAATAATATTTATATTAATAAACACTGCTAACATTACGAAATAGACACTTACAGCGCTTAAAATGTTACATACTATCAAAAAGCACTATAATTACATGGCACAAATTAAAAAAAAAAAGAAATGTGAATCTTAAAAATATTAATTACAAAAATAGCTGAAACTTTGATGAGTAAGTACAAGGCCCTATTATTGTGGTCACCGTGGATTTCGGTACTGTTAGACACTTTCAAAAGTAACAGTGGTGACTTTTAGATGTTATTGTAAATATGAAAGCGCCATTCTTAAGATGACCAAGTGGCTCCTCGTAGTCAAGGAGGTAGTGAATATTTTTAGGAATTATTTTCCCACTTTGTAAAAGTCATTTAATCTGGTATAATATTGATGCTAATCAGGAAATTCCGGGTCTGGCGAGGATTATACGATGGGTGGATGGGCGGGAGGTGCAATCGAATTGTACCTACTTATTTTCCCAGTTATAAATCTCTTCGTTAACTCGCCCTTATTTGTATAGGTCTATAATTTATAATACAAATTGATAATCTTACAGATTACCATTTGAAAGAAGTCTGGCTACTTTAAAAAGTCGCAGAACGCGTCTGGCGGGATTTAGAAATTAGATAAAAACACAAACTCATTGCTCTCATCTTCACAGTCTTCATTTTTTTCATGCGATTTCATAATTCCAAGAAGAAAACATAAAACAAACATAGCTAATGTTCATAATAACTAAAGCCTAGCCAGACTACTGAAGTTTGTGGCAGCGCGCGCGTAATTCGTTTGATGCGCGTCAGCATCGTTCAATGCGTGTCACTCTGACGAGGATTAAACGAGTCTGACGACGCTTTGGTGATCGCAAATCACAGCCAGATGTTCTCCTAAACTATCGCTATGATGTTAAGTATCATCTTAATGTCGAAACCGTTACTAAAAGTTGTGTATTACGCGCTTGCACACAGCATTATATCATATGGGATTCTTGGTTGGGGCGGTGCAGAACTATCACACCTCGATCCACTTATTAAAGCTCAGAAGGCGCTGTTAAGAGTTGTCAACAAAAAACCGTTGACATACCCGTCTGAGCAACTTTTTCGTGAGTTCTCTGTTCTTGACGAACGGCAAACATTTGCTAAAACGATAATACTCTATTATCACAAACATAAAGAATTGCACCAGCAAACAACCCATAAAATTATAACACGAGCGATAACTAATAGTAACCACAGTGCCCAAACTGAAAAGTACCCATGCACAGAGACATTTTCTATACTTGGCACCGTCGTTGTTCAATAAAACTAAGGATATACCCGGCATTTATACTCAAGGTTTAAATATAAAAATAAATATAAGCAAAAAAAGACTAACCAACTGGTTGATCACACAGGGAAGGAAAGAAACTGAAAAACTAATTTGTTTTATTCCTAACTAACTTACCATTCCTAACTCATTATTATTCACCTACCATATATTTATGATTAGCATGCTTTTTGTTCTTTATATTATTATCACATACATTTTAAGATTATTTGAAATTTTACTTTTTACTAAAATTTTAGTCTACTTGATTTTATTTTTCACGGTATTCTTCAGCGTATTATTTTTTATTTAGCATTGGGCAGTACTTAATTATACGAATCTGAGCCTACCTTAGTGCGGACGTCTCGTGCGATCCAGTTAGGTTAGGTTTAATTTATTTGTAACTGATATTATGATTTATTGTAAAATAAAGAATTTGAATTTGAATCTGGCGAATATTCAAGTCTTAAAAAAAAGGAATGCCATTTTGTTAGATTTTTCAGGTGCCAGCCAGAAAAATTATGTTTTTTCTAATCAATGGGGTATTCGACTTGACAGTAAAACTATTTTTCATTAGTACTAAAAAAAGTGTAGTACATATGTATATTCAAAAGCATTTTCCAGCTCAACCCATCGGAAACCCCCCTACAACATAAATACATGTCTGCTGCTTAGTATTAATTACTGAATCATTATTCATGCTATCGACGTTTGGCGACTGGGAAAATGAATGAATAAATGAAATATCTTTATTGCACAATAAAAATAAGGTACAATGGCGGACTTATTGCTACATTACAATATCTTCCAGTCAACCAACATGCTGGTGTGAAAAGTAGAGAAGGCAAAAAATTATACCTTAAATTAAATTTTAAATTATAGCATATAATATACATTCTGTGTATATCTAAAGTAAAAAGTAAATAAATAAATATTTTTTTGAGTTGGACATATTACATATATACATACATATTTTGATATATTAATAAATAAATAAATAAATGAGTAAATAAATAAACTGCCAAATTAAGGTAAGGTAAGGGAGGGGATAACGGAAAGGTTAGAATTTATGGTTCATATTTATTGTGAAAGGAAGTGCTTTTTCAATGATTACTTAAAGGTGAACAGCGAGCTAGCGCCTCTAATAGTTGAAGGAAGCTGATTCCACAGTCGAGCTGTATGTACGGAGAAGGAGTAGGAAAAAGAAGTGGTATTGTGTTTTGGGATACGTAGGATATTATTCTGACTTGAACGAAGTGGGAGACCATGACTTCCTAACCCGGTAAAAGCCTCGTTGAGGTAGGAGGGACATGTAGGATTGTGTAGGACATTATATAGAAGTGAAAGGATATGCTAATTTCTCCGGTCCCGTATACGAAGTCGTTGCAATTTTCCTTGGTACTCGAAAACATGGTCATACTTCCTCAGATTGAATATGTACCTTATGCAAACATTCTGTAGGCGCTCAAGTTTATCCAGTCTGCTTTCGGTGAGATCCAAATATGCGACATCGGCATTCTAGTAACGGCAAAAGGAGACTTTGAGTTATGGTTTGCTTAGTGCTTACAGGGAGGAATCTCTGCATCCTCCGAAGGCTATGAAAGCCATTATATATTCGCCTGCTTACTTCGTTGACTTGTGCTTGCCAAGAAAATTTCTCGTCCACGAGTACCTAAAAAAATCACTAGCTCCCTAACTATCGAATCTGCAAAGACCTTGTTGTTTTTGTGTTTGTGATTTTTTCAAGCATATGTGTGTGTCTAAATAAATATTACGTTTCATGACGTAAACATTTTTGTAAATAAATTAATAGTTGTAAAAAACACTAAAAACACGCTTTTGGGCTATGATACGATAATCAAATACACACGGCTATAATACGATATTCCATCATGGAATGCCAGTGCCTATCTTCCGGCTTCATCATCAGACCTTGAAACCTAATCGTGGTCAAAGTTCATTCCAAAACTTTTCTAACAAGTTCAAACACAGCTATGATACGATGTTCCATCGTGAAGTTCCAGTTCATATCTTCCGACTCAACTTCATATCCACACAAAACCGGACGATATTGACTCTGCCATACTTGATATGAACTCGGCTCTTGCCCATATATCTTCTTGGGCTAAAAGTCATGGCATTGTCTTAAATCCTACTAAGACCCAATCAATTATAATTGGCAGTCAACAATTACTGTCTCCTATTTCTCTATCATCTTTACGTCAAGTAGAAATCGAGGGCAACGTCATTGGGTATTCTAAAGTTGTAAAGAATTTAGGCATACTCGTGGACGAGACATTTTCTTGGCAAGCACAAGTCAACGAAGTAAGCAGGCGAATATATAATGGCTTTCATAGCCTTCGGAGGTTGCAGAGATTCCTCCCTGTAAGCACTAAGCAAACCATAATTCAAAGTCTGCTTCTGCCGTTACTAGACTATGCCGATGTCGCATATTTGGATCTCACCGAAAACAGACTGGATAAACTTGAGCGCCTACAGAACGTTTGCATAAGGTACATATTCAATCTGAGGAAGTATGACCATGTTTCCGAGTACCGATCAAAATTGCAATGGCTTCGTATACGGGACCGGAGAAATTTGCATATCCTTTCACTTCTATATAATGTCCTACACAACCCTACATCTCCCTCCTATACCTCAACGAGGCTTTTACCGGATTAGGAAGTCATGGTCTCCCACTTCGTTCAAGTCAGAATAATATCCTACGTATCCCAAAACACAATACCACTTTTTTTCCTACTCCTTCTCCGTACATGCAGCTCGACTGTGGAATCAGCTTCCTTTAACTATTCGAGGCGCTAGCTCGCTGTTCACCTTTAAGCAATCATTGAAAAAGCACTTCCTTTCACAATAAATATTAATCATAAATTCTAACCTTTCCGTTATCCCCTCCCTTTCCTTACCTTATTTTGGCAGTTTATTTATTTACTTATTTATTTATTTATTTATTTGTTAATATATCAAAATATGTATGTATATACATATACATACATATAATATGTCAAACTCAAAAATTTATTTATATATTTACATTTTACTTTAGATACACACACAATATATATTATATGCTATAATTTCAAATTTAATTTTAGGCTATAATTTGTTGCCTACTCTTCTTTTCACACCAGCATGTTGGTTGACTGGAAGATATTGCTGTAGTGTAGCAATAAGTCCGCCATTGTACCTTATTTTATTGTGCAATAAAGAGATTTTCATTTAATTTCATTTCATTTCATTTCATCATCGGATCAGTTCGACAGTACATACCATATTATTGTATTGTCATCAGAACTACATACAGCTGCCAATTTTCATGACGCTACGATCCTCGGAAGATGGTTAAATTAGTTACCTTAGATTCCATTACATAGTTACATACAGGTCGACCTAAAAAAAGCGTGTTTAAAAATATAAATTAGGGTATACCCAAGATAACCCTATTATTATTCGGTCGCATTATATAGATATTTTTTTTAATCCTATATCAAAATATTCTTATTAAATTGAAAAATAAGATCGAGACGCAATACCTGACCCAAATTCGAACGCGTTGGTTCTAAATAGCTACTATCTGAAAATCACTATAGTATTCGTATGTCCTCCGTCGTAAACAAATTTTACGGAACCTTTTCACGTTACGCGGAAATTAATTCGTATAGAAGTAAATAATAACACACATATAACGTCATAGCGCAAGTAAACATAGCAATATTTTTGTGAATGGTCGGCCCGTCTCTATTTCCGTGGGCGAATAGGCAAGATACGAGGCGATACTTGATGGCCAAAGTATTTTTATCGCCTTGTGGAATATTTCGAGTTTCTTTTACGCTGATAATACACAATTCAATCGATCCGCTAACTTCAAATATGGACTGAACTCAATGTCAAACGATCGCCGATTGCAAAAAAAATAAACGAGGTGACAATGGTTGTAATATTTCGAAACTATTTACAAATAAGTCACTACTAATTATGGTCAAAATATGTATAATTTTCAAGGTTTGAATACAACAAGGTTTCATTTATCATATCATCAAATACTTGTATCATCAAATACTTGCTTCAGATGCAGAAACACACCATCTGGCTTGATTAGTATTTCTTCATCAAATCTATATATATAAAACGAAGTCGGTTTTGTTCGAACACTTATAACTCGAGAACGACTCGATCGATTTTCATGGTTTTTTATTTGTTGTAATAGTCTCCGTCCCGAATAGCAGAGAAACTATAAAAACATTGGAAAATAAACGAAAAAATCAAATAAAAGAAAAACCATTTTCCCAAACGTTTCCGAAAAAATTTTAAAAAATAAAAATTCTGAAAAAATAAAATGAAAGAAAATACATTTCCCGAAAAAATAAAATAAAAGGAAAAATAATTTTCCCATACATTTTTTTTTTCGGAAAAAAAAATCCCATACATATTTGTTTTATATAATAGTATATCTATATATATACAAAACAAAGTTGGGTTTGTTCGAACACTAGTAACTCGAGAACGGCTGCACCGATTTTCATGGTTTTTGTTTTTTTTTCTCTCCGTGGTCTCTCATGGTCAGTTGTACGTGGCATGTTCACGTGTCGACAAATCATCCGCTTAATTTGTTCTTGCGCCTAATAAAAAAAACAAAAAATGTCGTATATCACAAGGTGCTTCAATGAAGAGAATTGGAAAAAGGAGAAACCGAGTGCATCCCATGCTGCACAATATGTACATAGTTTAATCCAATCATGTCTTGCTGATACGCGATTAATATACTTGATTTTTGTACTTTTATATTTCTTTTTGTGTTATTATCTTAATAAAGTAGTGAACTTAATATTTATTTTGTATTCATTGTATTACTTTCATAAAATCATAAATTAAGTTCAGCTAATCTGTAACACGACATTCATTGAATGTTAGGCGGTACGAAGTTCGCCGGGTCTGCTAGTGTTATTTAAATATTGTAATTATTAATGTGTACATTACATTATAATATATTAATTTGTATATTACCTATACTTTTTATATTTTATTATTATCTTGCCCTAGTATTTTACATAACACGGGCGGAACTGGGTATATTTTTTTATTTTGTTGTGTGGGGCTTTTCTAAGGTCTTTATGAGCCTTGTAACACTGCGACCATTGCTGATCTATTGTGTTCGCTACCTACTATAGTTCTGCGCTAAGCCTCGTGTCATTTAAGAACCGCAAACAGGCTTTTGGCGGCAGATTGTTTTACCTCCTCAGGTTGGAGGTAATGACCAGCCAAGTGGGTGTATCTTTTACGCATCAGCGGGCAGCACTCGCCCATGAGGTGCAGGGGAGTTTCCTCGGCCAATTTTGGGTATATGCTTCTAGCATTACATAATAGACTAGCTGACCCGTGCCCACTTCGTTGGGCGGTAAAACATTTTACTTGTGGTGAAATTATGAGTGTGGTTGGGGTAGTACTGAGTGCTATGATTTATTTCCTGACCGCCAAAAGAAGGGTTATATTTTTACTGCATATGTATGTATGTATTTGCATGCCAATTTGACTATATTACCGTTATTTGTGAGTGTCTTCTTGTGAGTGTCTTATTTGTGAGTGTCTTTATCTCTTTAACCATTTATGCAGTAAAAGGGAAATTAGATGCAGTAAAAGGGAAAAGTCTTTTGTTTTAAACACTTGAACGATAAATTTACTTATTTTGATAAGAATTCATAATTGTTGATAATATGACCGATAAACATGACCTAACGATTTAATTTTTTTTTTTTAATATAAAAGACTACTTTTTGTGACTTAAATATAAAAGTTAGACATAATAATATGCTGTCGCTGACTTTTTTGTAGGCATTATCAAGCTCTTCAACTTTTCTCTAGAACTTAATCATATATCTCTCATCGTTAAGGCAGCGTTAGTTAGAAACGTTTTCGTTCGAACTTTTTTCTCCGACTTACTTTGCAAATCGGACTACCACGAAAAAGTCTTTTTATTTTTCGGATTAATATATAGCCTATGACACTCACAAATAACGTGGCTTTCTATTGGTAAAATAATTTTCAAAATCGGTTCAGTAGATCCAAAGATTACTTCCTACAACGTCACAAACTTTACCTCTTTATAATATTAGTATAGATAAGCATATCAATTTGGTGAAATGTATACTGCCCTAATAAGAAATAGATGCAGTTGAGCGCAACGCCGGTGGCAGTGCGCCAAGTAACAGACACGAATCCTCTTCAAAAATACATCCAGTGACCCGAATTACTTACAAACCGCCGACAGAAGGCGTGGAAAGCAAACGAAATAGACAAATGTCGATTTGCCCATTGTCAAGTATTCTCGTAGTCGAGGTGAGCAGCTAGCCTTCGTTCGGAGCATACATAGGTTTTACATCCGTTTAAGAAATCTTATTTTTTTTTCTTAAAAAAAACACGTTTAAATTGGACGAATCGTAGTAAATGGTTTATTCAAAGTAATTGCCATGCTAGTTACACATTTTTTCCATCTCTCTGGAAATTTGTAGATGCACTCCCAGGAAAACCAAACCAGTAAGCCGAAGGAGAAATGATCATATACTTGCTCTCCTCTATCGTGTACGTAAGACCTTTCTAACAAGTCCAAACACGGCTATGATACGATATTCCATCATGGAATGCCAGTGCCTATCTTCCGGCTTCATCATCAGACCTTGAAACCTAATCGTGGTCAAAGTTCATTCCAAGACTTTTCTAACGTCTTTCTAACTTTTCTAAGTCCAAACACAGCTATGATACGATGTTCCATCATGAAGTTCCAGTTCATATCTTCCGACTCCGTCATCAGATCAGTTCGACAGCATATTATTGTATTGTCATCAGAACTACATACAGCTGCCAATTTTCATGACGCTACGATCCTTGGAAGATGGTTAAATTAGTTACCTTAGATTCCATTACATAGTTACATACAGGTCGACCTAATAAAAGCGTGTTAAAAACTGTGTGCATCGCCTTATTTTTCGACTGAAAAGGACGAGGTTTTTTCGGTCGTGGCTCATTCAGTGCACGTCATTCACTCGGTTGATGGCTGATTTGCATATCATACTCATAAATCCACGTTTCGTCTCCAGTAATTACCCGTCTCGTCTCCAGAATGATAGATGTTGGGTCGAATTCAGCCTTGAAAATCATGTCTTTTGTGACGTCAACGCGGTCCCTTTTTTGCATTAAATTCGGGTCTTTCGGCACAAGCTCTGCAGCGACACGTCTGAGGCACAAATCATTACCCACAATATCTTGAGCGGATCCATATGAGATGTTCCATATGAGATGATCCTCTGCAATCTCTCTGGTGGTCAATTTGCGGTTTTCGGTCTACATTTCTTTCAATTTTTCGACCTTTTTCTCAGTTTTCGATGTTGACGGCCTGCCACTGCGATCGTCATCTTCGAAGGACCCACGACCAGTTCTGAAGCGTCGTCCTACACATAAACGTTTGTTTTCGATAGAGTACTTATTTTATTTTTATTTTTTTTTATTTTACTGAGTAGGTATCTATCTATCTATTTACTATTATTATGATTTCGATTTTTATTTATTTACTCGATAATTTTATGATTATAATTTCAAATACTTCTTCATGATATTTTCTTTTTAACATGTTTAGTTTTTAAGTTTAGTTATTTTTTTTTTGTGTGCACAGGTAAAATATTTCCTGGTACACCTGCCTTAGTACAGGCCTAGGCCTAGTTAGGCGGTGTTGACGTAGTGACCAAGATACTGTAGTGTGATCTATTTTTCGCTACAGGTCCAAACCCCTTTTTTTCTGTAATGCTGCAGGAAATTATATTCTGTGCTTTACCTTTAATAAAAAAATATCAAAAATAAAAATTAAAAAAATTGCCGAAATAAGTTCTTCACGCGAAATCCGTTTTTCACACAATATTTAATGCAAACTCGTTGCTGCAAAGATAATTCCATTTTTAAAATCGTAAAAAATCGCCGACACACTAAAAGACAGATGCACTATAGACGCCGTAACTTTTACAAAATGTAAAGCTATCGAGCTAAAAATGTAACTAGATGTCACGGACAGACGTGCCAACTTAACAAAAAAAAAGATTGAAATCGGGAGACTGGGAGCGCCACACGGTGGTGATTCCTGATATTTTGATCAAGGTGGTATTTTATACCATGTGTTTAGAGCGCCACCTACAGTGCGCCGTCATACTGTTATACCACAAAAGTCACCATATTTCTGTAACTATGAGTGCCATCTACATGTTGCGTTTCGTAGTAAAATCCTGGTGGCCTATATTGTAGGACGACGTTGAACAATCTAATACGCTATTTATCAATGCTTGCGCAACTTTATAAATCTCGAATGAGCTACCTTGACGCAACAATAGCTAAGATTTGCAGTTTACGCTGCGTTGCTGCACTGCATGGCGTCAGCGGCGCCGGCATAGTCGACTAGGCTTTTTCGAAAGCTTCCCAATATCAACCATTCAAACTCGATATTTTCGAAGCTACACGTGTTGCGATTTGCCTGCCGCGTGCGTCACGGTGGCTAGAAATAGACGAGGTGATGGAAATAAAATATTGCTTAGGATATTCGCGCGCGGCAAAGTCGCGCAAAAGCCGTGATTAACTGCTTAGACTTTGATCCGGCATACATAATTCCCAGTCTTTTTAGTATCCCACCGTCCCGCCGACGAGTCAACTTTGCAAATTATCATGATATGTGTAAAATTTCAGTTTACAGCCTTAAAAACTCGTATATTATATTCAGAAAAGGTCGCGGAAATGGCCACAAAAGAACCGTTTTTTTTCTCTCTCGATTATCGTAGGCAATGGAAGATACGCTAGTAAAACGTGTGACAAGCGTACATATTAGAAATAACAAGCTCGAAATAGATCTCAAACCTTTGTTTCGAAAACAATGACGCTTTACTTATTGTATAACACAAGAACAATAACTTTAAAAAAATAAAAAACACGACCGCTCGTACAAAATGCGAAATTTTCTCTTTATTATTAGGGGTTTTAAAATTATGTCTACGCCCCTTGTGCTACGATTGTATTTTTGGTATAATTGTACTAAAAATACAATTTTAAACAATCTTGTTACTCTTAGCATGTATCAACGTCCCAAAATATGGATATACTACTACTAGATATAAAGGGAAAAATCATGTGTCTAAAAAAATCTACAGAGAGAACAAGTTCATGAACTTGGCGCAAGGGCAATGCTTCTAAGCCAAGAACCGTCCACCTCGTGCTCTATTTAACAGATTTTAACATCCATTAATGGAGGAGTTTGTCTCTTATACGTAATTTACTAATGAAAGCAGTGTAGACGTCCTCAAGGTTGTTGAACACAACCGAGACGTCAGACGACGCGAAAGAAGTGTCCGTCCGTTCTTGTTGACGCACGCTTCTTCGAAATTACTTCCGGATTCGAACTAATCATTAAAGTAGGAAGATGGCTCACAAAATTTACGTCTTTCGCCTTCGAAAATTCGTTTGTTTGATTGTTTTTTCCACTTTTTATTGAGAAATTTCACGATGGGCGGGTTTATCTCTTACGAGGAGACTTCTAAGAGTGCCTACTTGTAGGTCATAAAAGTTTAACAATTTGTAGCCCAAGATCTTCAAACAAAAATTAACGTTGATAATCAGATAGGTTCAGGCAAATAAAAAAACACGTATTTCTCAGAAATTCAAAAATATTTAATTTTAAATATTTATTTGACATTTAAGGGAATGTGACATTACTGTAACATTGAGTTGAAAGTATAAAAAAAACATTTATGTTGTATGGAAAAATTTGAAACAATTATTTTGTTTATTATAGCATAATGCTACACTGCATTTTTCTCAAATTGTTTGTGAAACGCCAGTACACTTGGGAATCTTGCAACGTGTCATTTTTTATCCCAAATCGGCCAATGACCGACCTGGTCCTGCCTTACTGCCAATGGAGGAATATGTTGCGCAGGGACCTTATGTTTTTTGGCTTGAATTTCGTCTTCTAAAGACTTTCGACTCTTGATGTTAGGCTGCAGGCCAAGCTCGCATAAGGTCTCGCCTATCACAAGTCTAAATTCTACTGAAGACATTTGTTTGCCGTTGAGATATTTTGCCTTCCTTACTCTTCGGTATAACCAAGAATTTGCCATAGTCAGTTCCAGTAAATGTTAGAACATCCTAACTTGCCATCTTTTGCTTCGAAATCTAGAATGGATAAAATTATATTCTTACCTACAGGTTACCACGAAAACCACACAATTGTATACACTTTTTATATTTTTTTATCAGTCATTCAACACCTGCCTTAGTTCTAATTTATCACTTTCATCAACGCGCTACATTTAAACTCACGTAAGTCGCTTAGTTACGCTATCTATGATTTTTACTCGATACTAAGTGGTAGGGTACAGTAGTGCTAGACGGATTCAAATGAACTAAATGAATTTAGTGCCTTATTTAGGGGGATTAGTAGTTTGTTACAGAAATGTCACATGAAGCTATAAAGGGTTAATATTACATACTCATTTTTCGCCATAGCTTCCCTGGACTCAAATGCATTTAGTCCTTCGATTAGTGAGGCGTCAGATTCCATCAGAGAAGAAAGTTTTCATCGTCGTCGTCGTAATGCGAACTTCGGAAGCATTTCTTCAGTTGTTGAAACAGGAAAAAGTTCCCACTCACCAGATCTGGCACCGACTGACTTTTCCGGTTTCAACAACGAACACTTGCGTGGTTCGCATTACGACGACTATAATGAAGATGCCCTTGAGGGGTGGTTTGATAGGTGTGAGAAAACTTTTCCTCTGATGGAATCCGACGACACATTTTTGCCCATTATCCTTTGGCATTGAAGTCTGTCTGTATGCTGTATCATCCCATTGAGCTGAAATTTGGCATGCAGGCATCCTTTGGTCACAGATGGGTACACAGATGCGTCGTTGGGCCGAAACTACATTGTGAAATTTTGTTTGGAATATATCTTATACAAGCGACACAAAAAAAAAACTGCCATATTTGAGGAAATACTACATTTTATTGAATAATAGCCATTTTAATTCTACAGAAATACTATAAAAATACTAAAAATATACTACATTTGCGATCATATTCACTTGATACAATCACTGTCAAGGGTGGGAGGGAGGGAGTGAGTCGGGAGGGGTGGGTGGGAGTGGGTGGGGTGGAGCGCGCTGGGGGGCTTGTCTGTTTGCCGGGAAACCCCTGGGGTGACACAACCGATTTAACAAGTTACTGTAATTAAAAATACAAAAACAAAAATTGGGAGCTAATGGGCCCTTGCTGAGTTGGCCACGAAGACCCATTCTGTTCAGGGTTGGTCACACTCACGGGTTAACACCCATCCGGCGGCCTCCACGCATGAAGTGCGAGCCCAGGCAGGACTCTGGCCTTAGGGCTAGTTTCCCCTAGGAATCAACCTTCTGGCGCTCCTGGACGGTCTGCGCACCGTGCGGCGTAAGCCAATCGATTGTGCACTCTGACTAACAGTAGGGGAGGCTGGAAGCAGTACTGTTTCATATATAGTAGAGCGGGGGTGGATGCGGACCTTACGGCGACTGCTCTTGAAACGACCATCGGCTACCCGATCCTGGGTGAACAGCCTGGCAAAGGATGCCGTGGTCCGCGATAGATTCGGTATACACTGTTCACCGCTTCGTAAGGGAGAGGACCGCGCATGCGACCTCGAACTCGTAACCAATCGAGAGTCCTCTGCGCTCACTTCACGGGAGATAGAACGACTAATCGTTAAAACTTGCTGAGGTGACGGGTTCGCCCGTTGTAGTTGACAACTCTATTTGTAATTAAAAATATAATAAGTAATAAGCACAAAGAGTGACCTGTGGTGGTAAACGTGTAATTAAAATTATACGCCCTGTGGGCAAACTGTATCGAACCATTTTGTACCTATAATAAACATCTGTACCTCCGGCATCTGTCTATAAAAAAATATCTAAAAAAAGGACTATTTAAATAGCTTTTAAATTATGTATTTCACACAAATACACTCTAGTTTCCCCATTATATTAATGCCTTTTTTCATGGGTGGATTCTTACATTTTTTATTACCGTGCTTTCAATTAAAACTGAGTTATTTTTGGCAATAGGAAATAGTTAATAATTAAATCAGAACAATAAAAATTAAGATTGTAATGATTATCATAATATTTCAACTCCTAATAAGACGAAAGCGCAACGTGTAACAACATTTAAATATTTTTTTAAGCAAATACGTAACACTGATATACTGATACGTAACACTGACACACGTCTAGCCTTCTCTTTCAAATTACCAGACGGGTCATACCGGTTTGTAATCGTGAACCGGTTTCCTTTTAAAACTTTACAATACCAATTTATATCATGATGTGACTCCATATCATAACTTTTAATATACTTGGTATGATCAAAAAGTAGCAACAATTTTGGAATTTAACGAGTTTCGATAATCGATATGAAGTTTTTTTAAGCTATTGCATAGCTTTTATCGCGGGCCTAGGCCAGCGCGGCGACCGAATGAAGAAATTTCTTAACGAAAATTAATGATTTTAAACTGATAATTACGTCTAAACGAGTAGTGCTTATGATTCGAAAAAAAATATATGTTAAACAAGAAAATTTTCCTAATATTCTTAGCTTTGAATATTTTAGATTTTGTTTATATTACATAGTGTAATTAATTTGTGAAATTAGGTCTAACCGAACACAAAAACGACTACTACGCAAATACTATCTGGCGTATTATTATGAAACCTGCACCATTTTAAAGACAATTTAATTATCTATCTTTTTATCTACGATTTTTTTCGAATAATCCGGTTTTTTGCTTTATCGAATAAAAAATTCGTGCGCGGCGCTCTATCAGAAGACGTTTAAATTATTCCGAATCATTTGCTTCCGCAGCCGCAAATAATTCGGAATAATTTTAACGATTTCCGATAGAGTGCAGTTATCTGATATCAGAAAAAATAAAATAAATAATTATAATTGCATAAGTTGTTAAAAATACTATGCAATAGCTTTACCGCGGCAGTCCCCGAGTGCCACCCGTATTTTTTTTAAGTTGGTAAGTTCGTTTGCAACGTTTTCACCAAGTTTCATGACGAACATTTGAAAGTATCGCCCTCTAAGGTGTTCAGCGTTTTATTCATTTCTGTTTTTTTTTTTCAAATTGATCGATCAAAGAATTTGCATTATGTTGTGAAGTAGTAAAAATGTTGAAGAAAGCATTTCTTGATGAAGTTATGTCGACTCAGGGGATTTACGAATGGTAAAAATTTACGAATGGCTATTTCTTTTTGACTCATAATCAGCCATCTCACAAACATGAAGTGTCCTCGTTTCATTAGCTACGGAGAGTTGATTTTTTTCTTGATTTCAGTTTACTGTTTTTACTTTTTACAGCCCACACTTTTTAGGTTATGTTTACAAAAACATTCAAATGTACCCCCTAAACAAAAAAAAAACAGGAAAAACAATTATCACACATTGGTAACAGGTTACTGACGATAATATTTGGACATTTACCTTAATTTCTTCTCATAACTTGCGTCATCCACAATGGAAAGTTTGGAGGTAAATAAATCACTCCTTAAATCAAAGAGTTTCAAAAACTGCAGTGTTGCCAATGGAAAATGTTGAATTTACACAAATATATTAAAATACCCTCAAATAAGGTTCAAACTATTTTTTAAGCACAAAAATACCCATATGGCTTTTGTTTCGCTTGTTCAGTACACAAATTATTAACTTTCGGACCAAAGTAACCCCGAAAGGACCAAAGAAGCCCCGTTTGACGGTACTGATCAATTACGTAGGATTTTTGCTAAAGTGGACTAGTAAACAATTGTAATTACTATATATTATTTAGAGCTTTATTGAAAAATACTTAAATTTCTCGCGGTGCGCAATAATTTTCAAAGCAACCACGACCTTGAAGTTGAAGCATTTGAGAAGGCCACAGTTTATTATCAATATGGACGAATAAACAACTTCTGGAGAAAATATAAAATTGTCGTTACTTTTTGATCAAGGTAGTACACGAGAAAAATATTGGATTGGTTCTTACATTACCATTATGCCATTACGGTTTTATACATAATAACGATGTTTCAATCGCAATTTGGTTGAAACTTCATTACTCGATTATACGCATCAACATTTTCCGTAAGGTTAATACAGAAGTGACAGCATACTGTAGTTTTAACATGATTTATGAGATCGACTACATCCGTACGTATTCTAATACATGCTGTCATGATAGAAGCTAGATTCGACGGTCGCGACGTAGTTAAATAACATTATGTTTTAACATTACGGCACGGTAACTACCGTCACGCCAGCACCGTTACGCGTCATGTTAATTCATACGTATGGACCACAATCCGAGTTATATACGTAATCCTTGTTGAAACATGCCTATTTCAGTGTATTACACCGTTATATTTTTCTTAGTGTATGATTATACCTATGTATTGCCTTGTGGGTTTAATTGACAGCGGCAAGTGCAGCGATCTGTTCGCCATTTAATATTGGCTAGTTGCTCAATGCCGCAACACAGCAGGGCTGTTAAATGTGTATATGCTATGAAAAATTGAAGTGCAGCTGGCGTGATTCGTAATCTCGTAACTCGTTTCAACACGGCATGACAACAAGAGTTTTCAACCGAATGTTGTGAACGTGAAGGTTATCCGAAATGCAATACATTACATTACATTTTCGTCATGTCCAATTGACGGCTAAAAACCGCTCTTGGACGTGTCAAAATAATTGGGTTATGTAGTAAGTGTCGTTACTACTCTTTACTGAACATACATAGGTAGTCAAGAATTAACTACTAGATTGTCAAACTATAAATATAAATAATCAAAATAGAAGCCTAATATTTGAAGTAGTTAGTAATTCGAAAAGATACATAGTAAAATTATTCATCGTAATATTGAAATTGTCAGTAAAATGTTTAATAATCAAATTAAATCTACGTTATGCATTTTAAACTAAAAGTAAAGATATATGACCATATAAAATAATCAGACAATAAGGCTCTACTTTTTTAAGTAATTTAAATGGGCACAATATTTGAAAAATCATGGCCCTCAAATTCGGCCAGATTATAGAAAGGGTGGCCTATCAGCATCTCCTTGATGTTTTTATTGAATGTTATGTCCTCCAGCTGTTTAAATTTTGTAGGGAGTAGATTATAGAATTTAATGCTAAGGTACAAGTACATAGCTTTTCTGTACTTTTGCCAGTCGTATTCGGGGTACGCATAAAAGGGAGCTAACGCGGGTATGATGCGAGTGAATGTCTGCATTAATTGGTGTTTCTGCTAGGTGCTGTCTAGCATATAATTAGAATCATGCTATCTAGCAATAATCGTGCTGTCTAGCAATAATTAGAATCATGCTAAGAAATCCAAGGCGTTAGGCGTTACCCTTCCAACGACCTGTTTGTTGTGGCGCAATTACTGGATTTGAGGCAGTTGTATTGCCTTAACCCATAGAAGGCCAGTCATGGGAATGAAACTCACGACGACATGTTTTCAACCCTCGAAAATTTGTTTGTAGGGTGGTGTCAGTGCACGCATAATAATTTATAATGATAGATTATTCAATGAAGGCGACTTTTACCACATTTAACAGCATAATTCTGCCCCCGATAGTGAAAAGGGCGCATCTAACATTTTTTTCCGAAATAGAGTTATATATATTGCCGTGATCAGCAAAAAAAGACGCATCTGCTCATATTTTTTAGCTCGACTGTACACGAAGTTACAGTAACGTCAAAGGACGCAAGTACATGTATTTTTCTACGAATACTAAGCTAAAAGGACGCATTGAATGTAAACTAAATTTAAAAGGCTTATTTGCGTATATGTGTTCTTTTCTTTTGGAAAATTTCCATCAGTTCAGAAATTGAAAAGACGCATTTTCTTCTGTACTAAGTAGGTAAGACGTTAGTGATCACTTGCGTCTTTGCAATCTATTAATTCACTAAGTAGTTTAAGCGCATGTGGCAAATGGGCCTTTTATATTTAGTAATTTCTTTAGATGTTTGGATGCTTCTGCTAAATGCCCCTTTTCTATCTAGTATTTCAATAACCTTTTTGGACGCATCTGGCAGAATAGAATATTGCAAGTATAACCAATACTACTTTAAAAAGGCGCAAGTAGCCATTTGCGACCTTTCAACTTAACCCGTTGAGTATGATACGACCAAATCTGGTTCTGAAACAATTATCCGTTGAGTATGATACGACCAGATCTGGTTCCGCGTTTTTTTCACTTCTTTGACGTTCTCATATTTATTAATAATTATCTAATTGTTTTACAAAATGATATTTCAATATTCTATATTCGAAATTTCAATGCAATCATTGTGCAGTTGTTCTTTTTATGATTGGTGTAGTAGTTTCGTAGTTATAGTACTTTAAGATCAATGTCGCCGAAAATCCTGCAAAAGAGACAGATGCATCCATGAAAATACCCATTTACTCCAAGGGTTAAGGAAGAATCTAGTGAGAACTCATGAACACTAAAAATAAAAGCAGTTCATTTACTATGCTTAGTTGAAAAGACGTAAATGGCTATTTACGACTTTTCAACCTATTATCAAGTATTTTTCTAAACATTTTTTACTAAGATGAAAAGGAAAATTGTTATTAATTCAATAAATTAATATAGAAAAATTATAAATCACACATTATAGTTGAAACGCAAACCCAATTTATTGCATTAACAGAATGTGTCTATAGTTTTTCTTTATGAGACAGCAAGCATTTAAATATTTTTTACACAAAACATTTTTTATCTCGGTTTAGACTTTATGCTACATGCTCCCTTCTTATTATCGGGGGCAGAATTTTATTAAGACGGGGATCGGCAAATTGTCGCAACAGAAAACCACCGATCGGTGGTATTGGAATTCTAGTGGTTAGTTATAATTCATTTCAAAAATACCACTAAAGACGAATATTATGTATTCCGAAAAACAGTGAGATAAGAGGTTGTTATAAGGAAAACTTCAAAGTACCAAAACGTCTATTGTTTCCAGACAGCGTCACTGAAGCTTTCTTGCTCCAAGAATTTCTAATATTACGAGTAAAAACATATTGGGAATAAGCAGAAAAAAACAAAAATATATCCTTACATTATGCCTGATTAACCTTGGTATGAGAGACGGAAAATCATTATAATACCATATTAAAATAAATATAATACCAGGGGGTACCCAAAAGTAACGGTTTTAAGTATTTGCCTCCCCTATACAGGTATGGCGGTCTTTAAATATTATTTGTGTCGCTTGCATGTGGGATATTCCAACCAAAATTTGATAGTGTGGTTTTGACCGAACAAGTCCAGTACTAAGTTTCAAGTCCAATATATTGAGATTGAAGTATGACTAGCGCGCCCTCTGGTGGACCGATGTCAACCATAATCTTTTCAACTCTTGCCATGATAAAATGATGCCTGAAGCACTCGGAAGTGAGTTCACAATACTTTCCCTCTGCCGGGAAAGGAAAAGGTATAGCGACGTGAAGCATCTGTCTCGCGTCTGTACTACGCATGCCCAAAATTCTATATATACCGCTTAATGACAACAACAATAATCCCTTCCAGCATATATACTTGTTTAACCAGTAACATACGCCGATGATACTATTCTCCTTGCCAGCTCTATCGAAGACCTACAAAGTCTGCTTAAACGGGTTGAGTCGATCAGTGCACAAAATGGTCTGAATATAAACATCAAGAAGACCAAGTTCATGGTTGTCGGGCGTACATCGTCAGCTGACACACCCTCTACATCAAGAACTAACCTCTGAAGAGGGTTCGCGAATATAAATACCTTGGCTGTATTGTGAATGATCAAGAAAACCATAGTTTGGAAGTCAGATGTCGCATCGAACAAGCTAGAGTCATAATGAGCCAACTTTTCTACAACCGTAGTTTCAAACTCTTCACTAGACGCCGCCTGGTGCGGTGATACATATTTTCAGTCCTCCTGTACGGAGTAGAAAGGTGGACATTACATTAACCCAGACTTTGTGTAAAAGGTTAAAAGCTATCGAAATGTGGATTTACAGGAGAATATTGAAAATATCTTGGACGGATAGTCACAAATGAGACGGTGTTGCAAAGAATGCACAAAGGATTGGAATTACTGAAGACCATAAAGAGAAGGAAATTACAATACATGGGCCACATGGTATTTGCGTATAACAAATACCATGTGGCCGACTACATAATGCGTAGTAACAAATACCACCTTCTCCAATTAATCCTGCAAGGGAAGATAAAAGGCCGCCGAAGACCTGGCCGAAGAAGAACCCACTGGCTACAAAACCTCGTTGAATGGTTTAACTCAAGCACCACCGAAAGTCAAGCTGAAGAAAACTCATGGACCCTGTCCCATTTACTTGGGGTCGGCCTTCCGTGTTCTTCTCCTTCACTGAGCACGATCTTGTACTGTGTCGGCGTCGAGTTGAGCTTCTCTCGGGTCTTTATCAACCGTCGTCAACCAGGTAGCGGATGGTATTCCAAGAGTACGTTTCGTCGTTAGCAGGTCTAGGGCAAGCTTCACTATGTGATCATCTGGGAGTCGCTGGACGTGACCGTACTACCGTAAGCGTCTTCCTTTGACTTTATCAATTATCGGTGCGACTTTAAAACTTCCCCTTAAGTACTCATTTTGGATTTTGTCTAATAGTGTGACACCCGCTGACCAGTGTAGCATGCGCATATCTGTTGTATGTAGTTTATTAAGATGTTGTTTCTTAGTCGCCCAACATTCTGATGCGTACAAGACAGAAGGTCTAATGACTGTCTTATACATTTGCCCTTTGATCTTAAGAGACATGTTTCTGTCGCACATAACGCCTGTTAGTTGTCTCCACTTCATCCATCCTGTTGTAGATCTATGTGTAACAAACATCGTTGTCAATTTTGACATCATTGCTTAGTATTGAATCGATGATTTTAATAGATTGAATCAATGATGCCCGTTGAATCAATAGATAGGATAGAAAACGAATTTACCGCGTGAAATTTGTCTACCCTGGACAACGGCGGCTGCAACGTCGCCGAAACGTCGGGTGCTACAAATTTCACGCGGTAAATTCGTTTTCTATCCTATTTATAATGTCAAACAACCGCGATAGTCTTCGATTTTAGATTTTAATAGATTTCAACAACAACTAGAATCAATGATTTGAATAGATTTTAACTTAAAGTATAAAAAAAAAACATGAAAACATGGTTTCTTGTTAACCGTCAAGACCAGACTCCCCCCTTAACTCATTAAAAATATTGTTGAAAACTGTCATCGGCCAGAAAATTTGTTATTGTAATATTTTTGTAGCGCTGTATGTTTTCCTTATTAAATTAATTAAATAAATAAAGTATAGGCCAAATAACACCTGTCAGTTTCTTTGAAGGCGACTGTCAGGTTTTTCTTTTAGCTGTAGCTTTTTTCCTACAATGATTTCAACTGACCGTCATAGTAACAAATGAGTCATGAAAGGAGCTTTCCAATGACATATTTATGGTAGTAATTGCTCGATGGGGACGCGTCCCACACATTTTTACCCATCCCTCTTTCAAGTAAGTACGTTTATTGGAGGATCTACTTTCGTATTTATTCAAACAACGCGAATCGCTAATCTAGGATTATCATGATCAATGATTCCGCCCACACAACCGGTATGACTATTTCTGTCTGTGTAAAGTGTAAACGGATTGCGCATTGTTTAATCACGTGTATCTCCGAACGTAGCATCTGATAACGCCGCGATATATTGTTATAAGCAAAATGCGTTTTTAACACGCTTTTATTAGCTTGCTTATTAGCTTTTGACTCGCTTTTATTAGCTTAACTATTGTAAGCAAATATTACGACTCACTATTCACCCACTTCTAATTGAGGACCGTTTTCTCTAAATAATATATCAGCAAAAATCTTTTTTTACAGAAATAACATTTCCTTTCCTAATAGCCAAGAACCAGCGACAAAAAGTTCAAGTATTTGGAAAAGCTGACACTCAGTTCAGACAGTATTTCAGCCATAGAATGAAGGGGTACAGTCAGCAGACCAGATTCCGGGACACCGGGCGCTGGCGTACTAGGAAAAGTGTAATTTTAATTAGTACCCTTAAAGTGTATTGGAAAAGCTAAAAATTCAGCAGTAGACAGTGGATGCAATAAAGAACTCTAAACATATGGCCAGACTGCTTTATAATCGAACGCGTAGCGTCAGCATCTCCATACTATTATATTGCGCCATTGTGACAATTATATTGCGATGCAGTTTACCGATGCGTGACATGTATGGATATGCTGACGCCACGGGTTCGATTATGAAACAGTCTGACCATATACCAGTCCAGTCCAGACCAGTCTACTTATGAATTTTTAGGTTTCCCAAAACATTTTGGGGGTACTAATTAAAATTACACATTTCTAAGTACGCCAGCGCCACGTGTCCCGGAATCTGGTCGGAGACAAATGGCATCGGAAGCGCGGATACGAGGGCGGAATTGGGAGGTTTGCATGAGAATTAGTTAATCGCTTGTGCAATCCGGCGAATATGGGGAGTCTGGAAATATACGTTTCCTAAGAAGCAGGGGATAGTTGTTGACCTGGACTCACCTATCCCTAGAAAATATCTGCTGGCGCTCCGATCCGGAGTGAACCTGACGGGCAAAGAGCGATTCGGATCCGCGACAAATTCGAACTGGCCGCTAGCGTCAGGTAGGTGCCGCGCAACCAAACTGGAGGATGGAGAAATCCGTCCAAATCTGGTAGTAAGTGCGCGACGAAGCCCAAATCCGCAGTCATCGGATACGGCACTCGAAGAAGAAGAGGACTAACTCATTATGCACGTCCCTTCACCTATAGCCGCGAGCCCTAACATTAAATATTTAAATATTCCGAGCTTATTTCTGACGATCCAAGGTACGACGACAATGAAAAGGTTGACGTGTTGAGGTCAACCGGCGAGCGGCCCGGGCGTGTTCGCCCGCCTGTCACTTGACCAGACAGCTCGGCGTCGGCTGACGTTAAAATATATAAGTCATTACAGAAGTCACAATCAATTTACGAGAGTATTTACTTTAAAACTGTATTACACATTGATCATTGATCATTTGGGAGCTAACGGGCCCATGATGAGGTGGCCACGATGACCATGTGTTCAGGGTCGGTCACACTCACGGGTCAACACCCATCCGATGGCCTCCACGCATGGGGTGCGAACCTGGGTAGGACACTGGGTCAACCAGTCTCCCCTGGGAATCAAACCTCTGGCGCTCCTGGACGGTCTGCGCACCGAGCGGCACAAGCCAATCGACTGTGCTCTCCGACTAACAGTCGGGGGAGTCTGGGAACTGTAGTGTTTCCTATAGAGCGGGGGTGGTTGCCTACCTTACGGCGACTGCTCTTGAAATGATCATTGGCCATCCGATCCCGGTTCAGAGTCGGGCAAAGGACGCCTTGGTCCGCGATAGATTCGGTGTACACCGTTTCACCGCTTCGTAAGGGAGAGGACCGCGCAAGCGACCTCGAACTCGGAACCAATCGAGAGACCGGAGAAATCTGGTCACAATTGGAAGCAAGGGCGCGAGTGTCGGCCCGCCAGGTAACATTACTGGCTATCTCGCGGTAAAGGCGTTGGTCTCTTGAGGGTTGTGGCGTAGCTAGACGTCGGATTTGTAATGTCCAGTCTTCTACGCTCACTGCACGGTCGATAGAACGATGAATCGTTAAAACGTCCTGCGGTGACGGGTTCGCCCGTTGTGGTTGACATCTCAATATGATCATTCGGCATTCGGCGGAGAGCTAATGGGCCCTGTTGCAGTTAGGCCACTGAAACTGACGTGTTTAGGGTCGATCAAAATCACGGGTCAACACCCATCCGGCGGCCTCCGCGTAGAAGTGCGAGATCGGGTAAACCGGCCTGCGGGCCAGTTTCCCTTAGAAGTCAACCTTCGGGCGCTCCTGGACGGTCTGCGCACCGCGCGGCGTCAGCCAATCGATTGTGCATTCCGACTGACATCTGAGGGAGTATGGAAATAGTACTGTTTCATATAGATCGGGGGGTAGTTGTAAACCTTACGGCAACGACCTTACGGCTGTTGAAACGACCAATCGGCTACAACGAAATGGGTGAAAGTATTGTCGAATCAGGGCGAAAGTGTCGTCGAATCAGGGCGAAAGTGTCGTCGAAAGGGGCGAAAATATCGTCGAAAGGGGCGATAATGTCGTCGAAATGGGCGAAAGTGTCGTCGAATCAGGGCGAAAGTGTCGTCGAATCAGGGCGAAAGTGCGTCGAAAGGGGCGAAAATGTCGTCGAAAGGGGCGAAAATGTCGTCGAATCAGGGCGAAAGTGACGTCGAAATGGGCGAAAATGTCGAAAAGGGCGAAATTGTCGTCGAATCAGAGCGAAAGTGTCGTCGAAAGGAGCGAAAATGTCGTCGAAATAGGCAAAAGTGTCGTCGAATCAGGGCGAAAGTGTCGTCGAAAGGGGTGAAAATATCGTCGAAAGGGGCAAAATGTCGTCGAAATCGTCAAAACGCGTTTTTTATTTAATTTCCCGCATTTAATATTATTTTTTTTTATCAAAATATCAAAGTAACCTTTACGCTTTAGATCTTTACTATAAGTTGCATTTCAATGCTTTGTCAAAGAAACCCCTCCCGATAACTTTGACAATTAAAAAATATATAAATATTAAATGGTGGGGGGCTAATGGCGCTTCATATTAATACTATGAATTCAAAAGCCAAAGGATACATAATTCTGTACGAGCAATAAATATATATTATTTTTTGATATAAAAGTATACTTTTTATACTTTATATAAAAGTAATTACCAAAATTCTACCAAAACATTTGCAAAGTAGCCCCGTTTCATGGTATTTTTAAAGTTTTGCGGGCACAAACATAAGCAGGCTGAATTTTTATACATAAAGATAGAAAGCTTGAATTATTTTTGGTCGGGTTTTTTTCCAGTTGGAAATGTCGACTTTTTTAAACCGGTGTTTACCATCCCCGGTATGCTAATTCCCTGTTCAGCGAGTCGGCCAGCTGTGCATATTTGCGGTCGTTAAGATTGCCACATGACCCACTTTTCGACCGGACAGTCGGCTGTATAATCGCTATAATATACGTAATTATCACTCCCTATGAGAGGAGAAACACGTGAAAGAGTGTGACACAACACATTTCTGAGTGAAATGAGGAAAACTACGGCAGCGCGGCGTGAAATGAGGAAAGAAACTGAATACACAGGGTATTCTACTAATAAAACTATTGTAGTACACGAATGCGATAGCGTAGAGTCTTGTAACTGTCAGCCTCTGCAAAGAGAAATATCTTGGAAATATCTAAACAACACTCTAGTTGCTTTCTCCGTTGGGACTCTCATAAACATAACATGGCTACGAAGGTGCGAATCCTTGGATATGATTTTAAAAAACTGAGGAATACTAATAATAATAATAATAAACTCTTTATTTGCACTTAAAAAAGTATACAAAAAAGGCGAGCTTATTGCCACATGGCAATGTCTTACAGCTAACCTAAACATAGTGGTACATGCGCGCATAGTGAAAATAAAGATTATTACATAACATACAGACAAGTGGAAGAATTTAAGACTAATAGTGCCCGAGGAGAGGAAATTGGGAGAGGAACAGGAGAGAAAGGGAAGAACTGGTTACTTCTTCGAAAGGTAGTAATCCTTAAGGTGAGTCTTGAACGATGGTAAAGAAGGCGAGTTTCGTATATTTGCTGGGAGATCGTTCCAGAGTCTTGCACCATGGACACAGAAAGAATAGGAATAGAAATCACTATTATGACTCGGAATTTTTAATAAACTGTCAGAGGCTGACCGAAGTACGAGACCGTGGGAACTTAGTGGTTCAAAAAGCTCCTGGAGATAGGATGGTGTTAATTGGGTGAGTACACGATATAGGAGAGCCAGTATATGAACATTTCTTCTTTGGCGTATTGGCAACCACTTTAACTGTGCCCTATAGTCGGACACGTGATCATACTTACGTAGACATATATACGTACGTAGACAATATTCTGGATTCCAAAACGCTAACTACTGTTTATCATGCTTTATGTGAATCGCTTATTACTTACGGCATAATTGGATAGGGTGGATGTGGTAAAACCCTGCTAGAGTCATTGCAAGTTGCGCAGAAATTTATACTAAAAAATATCATCCACAGACCATATCACCATCCCACCAATGAACTTTATATGGAAGCTAAAATCCTTGATTGTAGCCAACTTTTTATAAAAACTTCCCTCTTGAAGCTATTTTTGGACAGTAATTTAAATATAGGAATAATTCAGCACCCAAGACCAACGAGACAAGTTTTAGAAAATATCTTAGTAATACCCAGGATGAAAACATAATTTGGACAAAAACAATACTCCGAGATTTGACAATCTGATCAATATGGAAATAAAAATGAATTTGACATTTAGGGAATTCGAAAATAAAATAAAGTAATGGTTATCGAGTCATGACATACTAACCATCCATCAAATGTTTGAAATTATAGTTTAATAACATTAAGTCCACACATTATTAATATATTTTTAAATATGTATGTTGATTATATTTTAACATTGATCTAACTAGCAAAAAATATTTAACTTTGTTGTTATATGTATATTGTTTTGACAGCGAATTGTACCTTTTTTGACTAGGTATTTTTATATTTAATTTTATATTACTTAACATATATTAAATATTAATGACTTTTCTTTCTTTTCTTACTTATACATTAATTTTTCTCTTTATTTTAGTTTTAAGACTATTCTGTTCGTCGTTCTCGAATGTTATGATCCATTTAATGGCGATTATATAATGGAATCGCCTTTTATTTATTATATTTTTTTCTGAGGACCACATTTTAGGGCAATATAGTTTTATTAGCATGTTTTACTAAAACTTTTACATCATTTATTGTAATATTAGAGTCCTGTCCACCCTAAAACGGGCTAGTTCCAGTTGGGTGACAGAATCAACACTTCCGAAAACTAGGGATATTGTAGTAGTAGTAGTAAACGGAGTGGGGGGCTTGTTTCCAGCCCTTGATGTCACCTAGATCTATACGATCTTTTGTAACTACCCACTATGTGGTTAGGTCAGTGGTCAGCTAGTAGCCCAGTACTTATTACCAGTCCAAGTAGATCACTGACCTTTAAGTTGGGCAGATCGCTGGGTTCGAGAAAAGCTCGTCCCAGTAAACTGTGTCTTTTTGCGGCGAGGCCTGGGCAGGTACCAACGATGTGTATGCTGTCTTCAGGTTCTTTGCCACATATTCGGCAGTCCTTGCTCTCGGTCAAGCCAAGGTTGAATAGATGTGCTCTAAGGGTCGTGTGTCCGGTGAGGAGACCGATAGTGGTTCTAAGGTTCTTCTTGCTCATGTCAAGTAGGGCCTTGGTTTTCTTTTGTAGTGGTTGCTCCATCATGGCTTTTGCCTGGCGACATCCCTGGCTGTTTCCAGGATGCCCGATGTTCGTGCTCCAAGCAGTCCCTGATGATTTTCTTACCTGTAGCGAAGGGGACCCCAACAACTGGCTCCACCGGGCATTCCAGTGTGCCCAGTTTTGCCAGTCTGTCGGCCTCTTCGTTGCCGGGTATGCCTTGATGACCCGGTATCCATTGGTTGTATATACGGTCGCATATACAGTTTATCTGGTTGCATATACGGTCAATATCCAAGGGATATTGACCGTATATGCAATTTCTTATAAAGAAGCTCTTTGCGAATTCTACTGCAATAAAAGCTCGGCGATATCCCACGCGGAAGTACATCGGCATGATACCAGGAATAAAACCCATTACTCCAACCTATCATACTACGTATGGCTAAGTTCCAGACGTCTATTATTTACATTTGACTTACTTTTTAATAAATTGCCGGATCATTTGAAGACGATTAAAAACAATGATATTCGCAAGAAATCCATCCGGCCGTATCTGCTTAAAACTAATATGTATATGCGCATAACGACATTTTAAATTACTTTGAAAAATACCATCGTACTTACCAATATAAATTAATGTACTATTTTTAACGTCAATTGTTATATTATAGTCTTTTTCTTGATAACTAGAATAAATTTAGAGTAGTTTACTGTATATCATTTTTTGTCGAAATGAGTAATTTAATAATTTTAAGATTAATATTTTTTGTCTTTTCTATTGATACTTGTGAAAAGTTATGGTATGATATAAGAGACGTAATGGAAATAAATAAATACATGAATAAATCCATTATAAATTCGGGTCCGAGTACTTTTCTACCCCTCTGTGTAAACGGGCCTCACGTCATGTTATTTATATTATTATGACAATGACATTTACTGATATGAATCCAAGCATCGTTGACACTGCATTATAAAATGCAATATATTACTTCACAGATTAAGTAAAATTCCACTGCACTTCAAGTGACATAAATCGCATATCAATTAGAGCGCTTCTATTCACAACAACATCCATGTTATTGCGTAATACAGTCATTAAAAAGAAGGTCATGGGCAAGCAACGGTTCTATACCTTCAGCTCTTGCTAGATCATTTTTGGGAATTTTAGTACAACTGGGTTTTTTGTAGTAGTTTTATTCATGAAAAAATACAAATTACGTCACAGATCCCCACTATTAAGGCTAGTGCCTTTTCAGTGGGTAACTAACATACAGTAATGTGTCCATATTTGACGTATATTATATATTACCCGTTATACTTATATTATATAGTATAACTTAATTTACCCTAAGTAAATGTACTGACTTCCTAACCTAAAATATTTTAACCCATATTTCCTTTAATAACTAGCTAGATTTAGGGCCGATTTTTCAATCGTCAGATAAACTGTCTAATAAGTATCCAAGGAATTATTTTATCTGTTGATTTATTCGTCGAATAACATTGGCGAGTTTTTCAATCATCAAATAACTGTCAAATAGTTATTGGAAGATTTTTCGCTATGTTGGCAGCACTAACTTCAGACAATACACGAAAAGCGAGACAGCATGATTGAACTACTCTATATGCTAGAGCGAGAAGCTCTTAAAAATATTTATTTGACACTTGCTTTCAACATAACCTAGAATTGCGCGCTTCGTCTGTTCGTCGTGTGCGTCTTTTGTGAATTTGCGAGTTTGTAGTTTAAAAATGGAAAGTATAATGATAAAACGAGATAGGTCTGTTAATTTCACGAGGGCAGAGGTGGAAATACTTACGGATACAGTCTGCAGATTTCGGCATATTGTGGAAAACAAAAAGACGGACTCTACAACAAACAAAGAGAAAGAAGAAGCATGGCAGAATATAACTGAATCATTTAATGCTGTCAGCGGGGTCACAGCGAGATCGGCGAAAACCCTCAAGCTTAAATATGACGGGGTGAAAAAAGAAATTAAGAAGAAGGCATCGCAAAACCGTCAGGAACTTTATCGAACAGGTGGTGGGGGGCCTGCAGCAGTTACCTTCACTGATGTCGAGGAGAAGGTGCTAGGCATATGCTCCAACATAACAGGGTTAGATGCACGATTTGACAACGATTTAATTCAAGGTATGTAATCAAAATTTTACATTCATATATCTTCATTAATTTTGATTTACAAAAACCAAAAATTAAAGTCTTTTATATATTGTAACACTTGTATATTCATATCTTATATATCCGCTGAGTTCGAGCCAAGCAATATATAGAGATAGGTTTATATTTCAATCCCGCTTCCTGCCGTGCACATTCCTGCGTCACAGTATACCATGCTGTCAGTCAAACTATATATAATACAATTCAGTGCATTATGTTTGCAGGTCCAGAACTACCAGTGATTTTGGACGAAATTGAAATTGTGACGACGAAGGCACCATATGATAATATACAAATCATAGCGGAAGAGGATGCAAAGCTTGAATCGGATGCGAGGATGCAAAGTTTGGAGATTGGATCGGGGGAAGATGCAGGTGTCGCAGAAGGTAAGATTTTATTTTAATGTATATATGTAGTAAACGCATAACTCGTTCTCAATTTGGATTGTATTCTATGTTTGGATCATAGCAAGCTCTAATGTTTTATCATAGCAAGTGCGAGCTAATTGCCGGAAACGATTTCTTCCAGCCAACCCCTTTATATATACTTACTTGAATTGATTAGTGTATAGATTTTCTCACAATGTTTTCCTTCACCGGACTAACCAGAAGAGAGGAGCAAATATATATGCTCGAGTGGGAATTACTTTAGGTTATGTTATTTTTGGTACTACCGCACTGCATGAACGATTGTTATTATCAGGCTAGTGCTATAATTCAATGTAGCAGGATAAAAGAGAAAAATCCTGACATGTCCGTGATCATTCTTATTTTAACTTTTTCAGGTAAACCTGATACAAAATGGCAGACTTGGACTCCACGGTCGCTGAAATCAAAAGTCTCACCGCTTCTGAGACCGAAGGTCACTAAGGGCAATGTAACGGCGAGGATCGATGACCTGACGACGGCGCGCTTGGAGTTGGTGAAAATCCAGATCGAAATAGCCCAGAATGAACTAAAAAATAAGGACATTTTGGCTAAGAAGGAATTAGCGTATAAGGAGATTGAGCATAAATTGCGAATTACTCATATGTTAAATGAGGAAGAAAGGAAAAAAGAAGCGCATGAAATGAAAAAAAACCTTATGCTTTATAAATAAAGTAAAACACATTTACCGTGTCAACTTTATAGCAACTGATATTTCGGCAATGTTTCAACCTTTAGTTTACCCTGGACGACGGCGCTTACAACATTGCCAAAATGTTAGGTGCTGTAAACTTCTTTGTATTTTCATATTCTTCTTCTGTATTTTCATATTAATAAAGTTGTCTCATTTTATTGGTTTTTTCTGTCCCATCACATCATAAACCTGGTTACAGACATGTATTTTATTTATTTATTTATTTCATTAGCAAATCAACTTAACAGTTTATACCAATCCGTTGATATGCAATACACACATAAATATAAAAATAATAGAAAATCGAAGACTATCGTTGTTGTTTGACATTATAAATAGGATAGAAAACGAATTTACCGCGTGAAGTTTGTAGCACCCGACGTTTCGGTGACGTTGCACCCGTTGTTGTCTACCCTAGACAACGGCGGCTGCGACGTCACCGAAACGTCGGGTGCTACAAATTTCACGCGGTAAATTCGTTTTCTATCCTATTTATAAAAAATAATAGAATTCTTACAAGTACATACACAACATGTTTAAATAAGCATTAAATACAAATACAGGCAATAATAATTTAAAAAAAACTTACGGTACATAAAGAGTGTAAACAATTTATTTTATTCTGACACAAACAAGTAGCGCAATGCCCACCCCTTGAAGAGATGCGGGCTCGCTGTAAAAATATCAAAGTCTGACGCTGTTAAACATAGCGCATTTATGTGACGCAAAGCACGGGTAAGCAGACTCCATCGACTTAGGTTGGTGTGCGAGGACGGCTCCGCAAATAGATTATGAGTGCGAGCACGATTATAATTGTCCGGAACAAAGAGACAAACCTTCGCTAGCATGCTAGGATTATCAACTCTTCCCCGGATCAGTTTGAAAACGTAGGCCATGGCGAGCATTTCTCTAAGCAACTTAAGAGAGTTATAGCCCACCATGCCTAGTAGAAAACTGTTCATTATGTGTTCAAATTAACTTCGTGATAACACTCACTACTGTTGGTCAATCAAAGACTGAAAATATTCCAACAATAAGTCCCTCGTCACATTTCTCCCTGGAGCCGCTGGCGGTATATTTTCAAATACTGGGTCCGGTTCGACATGCACATCAGGGTCCACAGGTGGCTCTTCGTCATTCCTGTCTACTGCCAGATTATGCAGTACTACAGTTGCTACAATAGTGTCTTGGACAAGTGGTAGCTTACATCGCATACCAATGCTTAATACAGGAAAACGTCTTTTCCAAACACCAAAGCATCTTTCAATGACATTCCTTGTCCTTATGTGTGATTCGTTGTACAGTCTTTCTGCTGGCGTATGTGGATTGTTGTAAGGAGTGACTAGGTAGTGGTTATTAAAATATCCACTGTCACCTATAATAATGCCATTTCCATAAGCACGGTTATCAAAGTTGAACTTGGCCGAAGAATTTGAAAATATGAGGCTATCGTGTGATGAACCTGGCCATCTTGCAACAACATCCAAAAATTTTAATTGAGCGTCGCACATCGCTTGAACATTCAGCGAAAAGTAGCCTTTTCGATTTCTAAAGTTTTCCGCTGTGTCTCCACCTGAAATTAAGTTGAATATTTAAGAGAAGAGTAGTGGCGGGTGGCCTAGTGGTAATATGGGTGGGGTGCTCGATTTTACAATTCTTTTTTATCACATAATTTCGAATAATACGGATCAGCGTGCCCTGTCAGGTAAATATAAGTACAACAAATGTGAGATTCATGACAATTGAGGTGCGTGCTATGGCATAATAATAAAAATATATCACAGTTGAGCAATACAAACCTGGTGACATTATCCGGACATGAGAACAATCGATGGCAGCTAATGCACGAGGGAACCGAGCTATTTTATGGAAGTCTTGCTGATTTCTAACGATGTCCGCTTGCCTTCTGGGTATATTTACAAATCTTACTCTCAACGAGGCTATAGCCGCAGTCACTCTCTTAACAATAACGCATGTTGTGGAGTTATGTAGGCCAGAGAAATCACCAACCGTGATATAGAAACTTCCAGTTGCATAAAATCTCAAAGCGACGAGTAATTGAATCATAGGCGGTACACATTGATTCCTATAACAAACAAAAAGTATTTTTTTGAGGTTGGCCCTTTTTGTGGGACATAATGTAGCATTGCAGAATATAAAGGTACTATACCTATACTTGAAGTATGTACTTAGTAAGGGTATATGTATAAGCATGAACTAACCTTTCTGTATTGTGTTTGATTTGGTCTTCAATCAATGTCAGCAGATACTGGACAGTTTCTTTTTGTAGTCTGAATCTTCGCTTAAATTCCGCATCATCCCATTGTACAAAATTGTCAGGTCTGTTTCTCGCTACTCTTTGTTTTCTCATAACCGGATTTAAGTAATTATACATTTCTGCTTCTTCTTCAATAGCGACGTCATCTAACACATCGAATAAATCCATTTCTCAACGCAAAAGATCACTAGAAATTATCACAACCTAACCTCAAACTGTCAAAATCAGTTTGACGGATCAATTTATTGGATGAATAACTCGTTATCTGACCCTCGGAGCAGCGGATAACTTTATTCAGCGAATAGTATGTTTATCCCTTTGATAACTGCTAACTGACTATTGAAAAATTCAATTTTGTACTATCTAATGAATAAGTCCTATCCGACTGTTTATCTGACGATTGAAAAATCGGCCCACACTTATAAATAATTACTCTAAGGGCCGATTTTTCAATCGTCAGATAAACTGTCTAATAAGTATCCAAGGAATTATTTTATCTGTTGATTTATTCGTCGAATAACATTGGCGAGTTTTTCAATCATCAAATAACTGTCAAATAGTTATTGGAAGATTTTTCGCTATGTTGGCAGCACTAACTTCAGACAATACACGAAAAGCGAGACAGCATGATTGAACTACTCTATATGCTAGAGCGAGAAGCTCTTAAAAATATTTATTTGACACTTGCTTTCAACATAACCTAGAATTGCGCGCTTCGTCTGTTCGTCGTGTGCGTCTTTTGTGAATTTGCGAGTTTGTAGTTTAAAAATGGAAAGTATAATGATAAAACGAGATAGGTCTGTTAATTTCACGAGGGCAGAGGTGGAAATACTTACGGATACAGTCTGCAGATTTCGGCATATTGTGGAAAACAAAAAGACGGACTCTACAACAAACAAAGAGAAAGAAGAAGCATGGCAGAATATAACTGAATCATTTAATGCTGTCAGCGGGGTCACAGCGAGATCGGCGAAAACCCTCAAGCTTAAATATGACGGGGTGAAAAAAGAAATTAAGAAGAAGGCATCGCAAAACCGTCAGGAACTTTATCGAACAGGTGGTGGGGGGCCTGCAGCAGTTACCTTCACTGATGTCGAGGAGAAGGTGCTAGGCATATGCTCCAACATAACAGGGTTAGATGCACGATTTGACAACGATTTAATTCAAGGTATGTAATCAAAATTTTACATTCATATATCTTCATTAATTTTGATTTACAAAAACCAAAAATTAAAGTCTTTTATATATTGTAACACTTGTATATTCATATCTTATATATCCGCTGAGTTCGAGCCAAGCAATATATAGAGATAGGTTTATATTTCAATCCCGCTTCCTGCCGTGCACATTCCTGCGTCACAGTATACCATGCTGTCAGTCAAACTATATATAATACAATTCAGTGCATTATGTTTGCAGGTCCAGAACTACCAGTGATTTTGGACGAAATTTAAATTGTGACGACGAAGGCACCATATGATAATATACAAATCATAGCGGAAGAGGATGCAAAGCTTGAATCGGATGCGAGGATGCAAAGTTTGGAGATTGGATCGGGGGAAGATGCAGGTGTCGCAGAAGGTAAGATTTTATTTTAATGTATATATGTAGTAAACGCGTAACTCGTTCTCAATTTGGATTGTATTCTATGTTTGGATCATAGCAAGCTCTAATGTTTTATCATAGCAAGGGCGAGCTAATTGCCGGAAACGATTTCTTCCAGCCAACCCCTTTATATATACATACTTGAATTGATTAGTGTATAGATTTTCTCACAATGTTTTCCTTCACCGGACTAACCAGAAGAGAGGAGCAAATATATATGCACGAGTGGGAATTACTTTAGGTTATGTTATTTTTGGTACTACCGCACTGCATGAACGATTGTTATTATCAGGCTAGTGCTATAATTCAATGTAGCAGGATAAAAGAGAAAAATCCTGACATGTCCGTGATCATTCTTATTTTAACTTTTTCAGGTAAACCTGATACAAAATGGCAGACTTGGACTCCACGGTCACTGAAATTAAAAGTCTCACCGCTTCTGAGACCGAAGGTCACTAAGGGCAATGTAACGGCGAGGATCGATGACCTGACGACGGCGCGCTTGGAGTTGGTGAAAATCCAGATCGAAATAGCCCAGAATGAACTAAAAAATAAGGACATTTTGGCTAAGAAGGAATTAGCGTATAAGGAGATTGAGCATAAATTGCGAATTACTCATATGTTAAATGAGGAAGAAAGGAAAAAAGAAGCGCATGAAATGAAAAAAAACCTTATGCTTTATAAATAAAGTAAAACACATTTACCGTGTCAACTTTATAGCAACTGATATTTCGGCAATGTTTCCACCTTTAGTTTACCCTGGACGACGGCGCTTACAACATTGCCAAAATGTTAGGTGCTGTAAACTTCTTTGTATTTTCATATTCTTCTTCTGTATTTTCATATTAATAAAGTTGTCTCATTTTATTGTTTTTTTCTGTCCCATCACATCATAAACCTGGTTACAGACATGTATTTTATTTATTTATTTATTTCATTAGCAAATCAACTTAACAGTTTATACCAATCCGTTGATATGCAATACACACATAAATATAAAAATAATAGAAAATCGAAGACTATCGCGGTTGTTTGACATTATAAATAGGATAGAAAACGAATTTACCGCGTGAAGTTTGTAGCACCCGACGTTTCGGTGACGTTGCACCCGTTGTTGTCTACCCTAGACAACGGCGGCTGCGACGTCACCGAAACGTCGGGTGCTACAAATTTCACGCGGTAAATTCGTTTTCTATCCTATTTATAAAAAATAATAGAATTCTTACAAGTACATACACAACATGTTTAAATAAGCATTAAATACAAATACAGGCAATAATAATTTTAAAAAAACTTACGGTACATAAAGAGTGAAAACAATTTATTTTATTCTGACACAAACAAGTAGCGCAATGCCCACCCCTTGAAGAGATGCGGGCTCGCTGTAAAAATATCAAAGTCTGACGCTGTTAAACATAGCGCATTTATGTGACGCAAAGCACGGGTAAGCAGACTCCATCGACTTAGGTTGGTGTGCGAGGACGGCTCCGCAAATAGATTATGAGTGCGAGCACGATTATAATTGTCCGGAACAAAGAGACAAACCTTCGCTAGCATGCTAGGATTATCAACTCTTCCCCGGATCAGTTTGAAAACGTAGGCCATGGCGAGCATTTCTCTAAGCAACTTAAGAGAGTTATAGCCCACCATGCCTAGTAGAAAACTGTTCATTATGTGTTCAAATTAACTTCGTGATAACACTCACTACTGTTGGTCAATCAAAGACTGAAAATATTCCAACAATAAGTCCCTCGTCACATTTCTCCCTGGAGCCGCTGGCGGTATATTTTCAAATACTGGGTCCGGTTCGACATGCACATCAGGGTCCACAGGTGGCTCTTCGTCATTCCTGTCTACTGCCAGATTATGCAGTACTACAGTTGCTACAATAGTGTCTTGGACAAGTGGTAGCTTACATCGCATACCAATGCTTAATACAGGAAAACGTCTTTTCCAAACACCAAAGCATCTTTCAATGACATTCCTTGTCCGTATGTGTGATTCGTTGTACAGTCTTTCTGCTGGCGTATGTGGATTGTTGTAAGGAGTGACTAGGTAGTGGTTATTAAAATATCCACTGTCACCTATAATAATGCCATTTCCATAAGCACGGTTATCAAAGTTGAACTTGGCCGAAGAATTTGAAAATATGAGGCTATCGTGTGATGAACCTGGCCATCTTGCAACAACATCCAAAAATTTTAATTGAGCGTCGCACATCGCTTGAACATTCAGCGAAAAGTAGCCTTTTCGATTTCTAAAGTTTTCCGCTGTGTCTCCACCTGAAATTAAGTTGAATATTTAAGAGAAGAGTAGTGGCGGGTGGCCTAGTGGTAATATGGGTGGGGTGCTCGATTTTACAATTCTTTTTTATCACATAATTTCGAATAATACGGATCAGCGTGCCCTGTCAGGTAAATATAAGTACAACAAATGTGAGATTCATGACAATTGAGGTGCGTGCTATGGCATAATAATAAAAATATATCACAGTTGAGCAATACAAACCTGGTGACATTATCCGGACATGAGAACAATCGATGGCAGCTAATGCACGAGGGAACCGAGCTATTTTATGGAAGTCTTGCTGATTTCTAACGATGTCCGCTTGCCTTCTGGGTATATTTACAAATCTTACTCTCAACGAGGCTATAGCCGCAGTCACTCTCTTAACAATAACGCATGTTGTGGAGTTATGTAGGCCAGAGAAATCACCAACCGTGATATAGAAACTTCCAGTTGCATAAAATCTCAAAGCGACGAGTAATTGAATCATAGGCGGTACACATTGATTCCTATAACAAACAAAAAGTATTTTTTTGAGGTTGGCCCTTTTTGTGGGACATAATGTAGCATTGCAGAATATAAAGGTACTATACCTATACTTGAAGTATGTACTTAGTAAGGGTATATGTATAAGCATGAACTAACCTTTCTGTATTGTGTTTGATTTGGTCTTCAATCAATGTCAGCAGATACTGGACAGTTTCTTTTTGTAGTCTGAATCTTCGCTTAAATTCCGCATCATCCCATTGTACAAAATTGTCAGGTCTGTTTCTCGCTACTCTTTGTTTTCTCATAACCGGATTTAAGTAATTATACATTTCTGCTTCTTCTTCAATAGCGACGTCATCTAACACATCGAATAAATCCATTTCTCAACGCAAAAGATCACTAGAAATTATCACAACCTAACCTCAAACTGTCAAAATCAGTTTGACGGATCAATTTATTGGATGAATAACTCGTTATCTGACCCTCGGAGCAGCGGATAACTTTATTCAGCGAATAGTATGTTTATCCCTTTGATAACTGCTAACTGACTATTGAAAAATTCAATTTTGTACTATCTAATGAATAAGTCCTATCCGACTGTTTATCTGACGATTGAAAAATCGGCCCTAAATAAATGATTTACACAAGATTAATATACTTGGCAGGGTTGGCTTGATTTTCCCCGACCCGAAAAAACCCACTGGGTTAAATTGGGTAAAACCAACCTGAAAAAACCCGAGGGTTTTTGACGAATGTGGGTTTTTTTTTAAAATACTTGTTTATAATAATTAAATCGATGAACGGATATAGCATTTATATTATATTTTATCAAAAAGAAAAAAAAGGATGTATTTGTGACACACCCAGTCTGTTCCGTAATTTACTCCAGTCCATTCCAATTGTTGAGAAGTCGTTCAATTGATGCAGAACTGGCCGGACAAGTGTAATAACTTATGGATAATATTGTTACGTGGATAGGCAGCAGATGCAAAACACGGTAGAACACTCAACTTGATTTATTACAAAACTATTACAATACTCTTCAAGCGACAAAGACCCTTATACATACACACTTCAATATAACTATTTAGTTCTAAAATCGTTTGCACTACTACTCAATACTTTCGCGCCGAAACAGCGCCACTAGCGGTCGTGTGAAAATAAAGGGAATCTCCGCGACAACTGACAATAACGATTTTCGGCGGAATTCTCTTCATGGTAGTGTTACAACTTTATTCAGTAGTAAATAGATTTGGATTATGAGAAAAAATGCAATAAAATGGTAATAAAATAAAATAAAATGTAAAATTAAAATATAGGTATTAATTTAAAATTCTCATTACCTCCGAAAAAACCCGAAATTCCCCAAAAAAGCCCGAAAATCCCCGAAAAAACCCGAAATAACCCAGTGGGCAGATATTTTTTGATAAAACCCGGGTTTTTGGGAACCCTGATAAAAATGCTCATACTTCCTAACCTATATTGACTATCTTGGTTGATATAAATACTTATACTTCCATTAACTTCCTAACCTAAACTAACCTAACAAAACCTAAACTATAGTAACATCTTGGTTTACACTAAATATGTGTACTTACTTTGTTTAATTAAACGATTACAGTAATAAATGATTACACTAATTAAACGACTTACACTAGACAGATATACTTTGGCCCTAACCTAACCTAACTTGTATTATCTATATAACTATTGTATGCACTTACTTCCCCCACCCTAAGGCAAATAAACGCCACCCTACTTAAATTAACAAATCGATTCGAAACTATAGCGAAGCCGTTGGCAACCGCTAGTTCTGTATGAAACCCTAATAACAAAATGGTAATAATCAATTCAATATTTTTCTTAGTGTATGGTCTTAAGATATTGCCACTTGGCAATAGGCCTACCATGTTATAAACAAAATAAAAAAACGAATTTAACGCGTGCATTTTGTAGCACCTGACGTTGCAGCCGCCGTTGTCTAGGGTAGAATGAAAGAGCGGCATGCGGCCTACCCGATGTTCCGCGGGTAGGCCGCATGCAGCTGCCGCCACTGCGTAAATTGTAACGGCGGTGGGGGAGGGGAGGGGAAGGGGGGGGGGGGGGTGCAACGTCTCCGAAACGTCGGGTGCTACAAAATTCACGCGGAAAATTCGTTTTTTATCTTGTTTATAATGTCAAACAACCGCGATAGTCTCCGATTTAATACCACCATGTTATGCTATATTGTGTGTGAAATAACTTTTCTCAAACAATCAAACTCCTCATGAGACTAACGTTACGTCACCCTACCAACGAAACGTTCTCAGGTTTCTCTAATGTTTATATTTATGTACGGTAGAAAAAGGCGATTATCGCGCATATCGAGGTCAGTGGGTAATTTCAATAAAATGACAAACAGCGATAAGAAATAACGAAAAATACAGACTGCAATACAATTTCAAATGCGACATATAATGGGTATAGCAACTATAATCGAGTTAAAACAGATGTTGTGATGTGATAGAACTAACCGAATTTCAGGACAATGACACAGTTAGCCACAGTTACCGTTACCAGACCGCGTAAGTTGTTAAGTATCATACATAGAAATTTTTCATTGGACCTTTTTTTTAAACATAACATCTTGGTCTTGGTCTAATTATCGATAAACATACCTACTT
This sequence comes from Micropterix aruncella, assembly GCA_944548615.1. Taxonomy (NCBI): domain Eukaryota; kingdom Metazoa; phylum Arthropoda; class Insecta; order Lepidoptera; family Micropterigidae; genus Micropterix; species Micropterix aruncella. The sequence continues at coordinate 25,297,258 of OX155970.1, forward strand.
ATCGATTACATACATACTTAAAACCACAGTCAATCAGAAAATTACTTGAAATGATATTATAGCAAAACAAAAAGTATTAACTTACTTTAGAACCGTTTTTCAGGAAGTTCGTGTTAGTGCGAGACCTCAAACGTACGAGAATTGCGAACCACTCACGTTGGTACGAAAAGGCACAAGTTTTTAACAAGATATGGACTGTCTATAGTATTGTAGACTGTCTATAGTATTGTAGCCTATCTATAGTATTGAAATCCCAGTACGCATAGCCAGAGCTGCCTCCGCCCTCGGCAAACTAAACCAACGTGTCTGGAAATCGCATGATTTGAAACTGCAAACAAAGCTGGCCGTCTACAAAGCGATTGTCCTACCCATATTGTTATACGCATCCGAAACGTGGTACCTCTGCAGAAAAAGAGATTAAAAAATTAGACGCCTTCCACATGAGGTGCCTCCGAAACATCCTGAGGATAACATAGGAAGACCGTGTGTCAAACACAGAAGTGTTACGACGGACGAAAATGCAGAGCATGGAAGCTATGGTCATGAAAGCTCAGCTGTGGCATGTAGTGCGTATGAAAGACGACCGCCTCCCGAAAGCCGTGTTTATGCCCAACTCTCAAAAGGCGCACGCAAAGTCGGCAGACAGCACCTACGCCACAAAGATGTATTAAAAAGGTACCTGAGAGCTGGGAGAGGGTTGCTCACAAACGCAGCGAGTGGCGCTCCACGGTGACCACAAAAATTAAAGAGTGTGAGGAAGCCCGGCTTGTAAACCTCGACTCAAACCGCCAACAGCGCAAAACTCATCCGAAGCCCCACTTACACATACTCTTACAACTGCGGTGAACGGTACACTGAGAGAAATATCCTGACTTACCTTCTGATTTTGTCCTTCCAAAAGCGTTTCCTTTCAAAAAGAAGGACTTTTCCTTCCTTGTTTACCGTCCGAATCGGAAAACTGCAAAATTCCTTCCAATATTTGGAAGGAATATTTTTTTTCCATCTAATACAGAATGAAATAAGGGAAGGAAATTATTTGGAAGGATTATACCAAGTAGGAATCACCTTCTAGTAAAATATTCCCACCAAAATAGGACGGAACAATATTTTTCCTTCCACATTAATCCTTTTAAAACGGTAAGAAATTTTTAGTGGGATAAATAACACCACTTTTCCATCTAAAATGGAAGAATTCGCTGATTATAACCTTCCATATTAGAGGTATTTTATTTGGACGGAATATCGCGATGAAAATCCTTTCAAATTAGATGATAATATCCTTCCAAATTGATTGTAACTGCTTGGTAAGAAAATTTAAAACGGATTAACCTTCCGTTTGTGAAATTTTTATCCAATACAGAAGAATATGTGTCTTCAAAATCAGCGGGAAATAATTGGTAGGTAAAATGTAACCGATTAACGTCCAAAAGTGTAAAAGTACACCCAATTCAGAAGTTACTTACCTTCTAAACCAGTAGATAATATCACCGGGAGAATATTCCTACTAAATAGTGGCGGAACAAAATTATACTCCTTCTAAGTTAGTACCGTTTAATTTGTCCGGTTCTCGAAATGGTCGGAAATTTTAGAAGGGATAATCTGTATCCTTTTAAGCCAGTGGGAAATATCAGTGATAAAAAGCGTTCCCACCAAAAAGGTCGGAACACTATTTTTCCATCTACATTTTAACCTTTTAAAACATTGAGAATTTTTCAGCAAAAAAAATAACATCCCGATTCCATCTAAACTGGAGGATTTAGCTGATGGTAACCTTCCAAATTAGAGGTGGATGGAATACCGTGACGAGAATTCTTTCAAATTAGACCATAATATCCTTCCAAATTGATTGTTGCCGTTTGTTAGGAAAATTTAAATCGGATTAACCTTTCGTTTGTGAAATTTTCATCAAATATAGAAGAATATGTACCTTCAAAATCAGCGGGAAATAATTGATAGGTAAAATGTAACCGATTACCGTCCAAAAGTGATAAAAGTGCGCCCAATTCAGGAGTTACTTACCTTCTAAACCAGTACCTTCATCGGGAGAATATTCCAACTACATAGTGACGGAATAAAATTATACTCCTTCTAAGTTAGTGCTGTTTAATTTGTCCGGTTCTCGAAATGGTCGGAAATTTTAGAAGGAATAATCTGTATACTATTAAGCCATGGTTGGATATATCAGTGATAAAAAACGTTCCCACTAAAAATGGTCGGAACAATATTTGTCCATCTATATTTAACCTTTTAAAACAGTGAGAAATTTTCAGCAAAAAAAAATAACATTCCGATTCCATCTAAACTGGACGAATTAGCTGATGGTAACCCTCCAAATTAGAGGTGGACAGACTATCGTGACGAGAATCCTTTCAAATTAAACGATAATATCCTTCCAAATTCATTGTTGCCGTTTTTAAGGAAAATTTAAAACGGATTAACCTTCCGTTTGTGAAATTTTCATCCAATATAGAAGAATATGTACCTTTAAAATCAGCGGGAAATAATTAGTAGGCAAAATGTGACTGATTACCACCCAACGGTAATAAAACTTCACCCATTCTAGAAGGTACTTACTTACCTTCTAAACCAGTAGTGAATATAATCAGAAGAATACTCCTACTAAAGAGTGACGGAACAATTATACCCTTCTAAGTTATTATCGTTTAATTTAGCAGGTTCTTGATTTGGCCGGAAATTTTAGAAGGAATAATCTGTGTCCTATTAAGTCAGGGAGAAATATTCAGTAACAATAGATGATCCTACTAAAATAGAACTGAATAATATACTTTCTTTTGTATTTTATCCAATTAAAACAATAACAAATTTTCAGTGTGAAGAATAAAACCCTTTTCCATCTAAAATGGAAGAATTGGCTGACGATAACCGTCCAAAATAAGATATTTTATTTGGAAAATCTTTTTAAATTCGATGATAATATCATTGCGAATTAAAATCTTAGGTATAAGTTAATTTTTAAAATCACGAACTTCTTCCTTATTAAGGACAAATTCTGCGGCTTCTTGATCCACGATGTTTTGGCCTCTGTGAGTCCACGTCTGATTCGTATTCTTGCAAAATATTTTGAATAGCTTTAACACCATAATTTCTGACTTTCCTATGCCCCATGTTCTTGACCTTCTTTTTTGAAAAATCTGAAATAGCTATGTGCTTAAGGAAGATACCTTTAGTTACAGTATTTTTTTCCGTTGGCTAACACTATCTGTTATTTCACTACGGTTCAAATATTGCCAAAAATATAATTGTCAAAGTTTACATATACATCACCTTAACGGTGTGTGTGCTACAATTGCGTTCTGAAGTATTCCCGAAATATTCTGAATAATTTCTTCATGTCAGGGGTGTACGCGTGGTCTTCATGGGCTGCCTTGATTGGGTTATGTAAAACGCTTGATTGGGTTATGTAAAGTAGCCATAGCAAAACGTTCAAAAAAGTAATCTGTAAAGTAATGAAGATAATACTCAGGGAGATATAATACTCAGAGATCACTGTCAACCTTCCGAGTTCCGAGAACTAACTTAAATCCCTTTAGTGCAGGCTACCGGATAGGAGCTGACCCGTGAGTTAGGCCGACCTAAGATCACATAAGCAGGCCATCAAGCGCCAAGTTGTTCGGATCCACTAGAATCCAAAACCGGACAGACAGACAGACTTTCGCTAGTTGTAGGTACATACCTTTTGTAAGTACATAAACGCTCGAAAACATTACCCTATCTTTTTACTTTTCCTACCGATTCGTCAATCTGATGGAATTACCCGTTTTTCCTTCTAAATATGCCTGGCTGGCAAAGAGAGGCCTAGAGATGTACCACCTATTTTTTACTTTTCCTACCGATTCCTCAATCCGAGGGAATTACCCGTTTATCCTACTAAATTTGACTGCGGGGCAGATACAGGCTTAGAGATGTACCGTCTGACACATTAATATCGAACGATCCCAAAACATCGACTCGAAATGGGTTCTTACTTTTCAGTATACAGGATGTTAGAAACGACCAGGCGTATTTTTAAGGGGTGATTCTGTACATCAAACTAAACAAGATTTTTTTTTTCATTTTGACTTTTTTATGAAAAAACATTTTTTTGGGTTTAAAAAGATTTTTTTGTATAAGAAATTATTCTACGTGATAAACGGAGTGGAGAATCATCTACAACTTTTTTTGATATTGATTTTGATTTTGATATTGATATTGACATGATATTTTTTGATGGTGGTTGTTAATGGGAAAAACAAACCTGAATATACAAAAGTTAAATAAAAAAATATTTTCCTATGCAACCAAGGCTTGAATCAAAAAAAGTTGTAGATGTTTTTCAACTTTAATGTTCACTAGAAACCTATCTATCGGGCCTAGCTCAGTCTTTGATTTCTAGCGTTCTGGCTACACGTATCGTGTGTTCTCCTGAAAAGTTATTTAGCAACGATTACCTAGACCGTTATGGCACCTGCACATAAAAAAATAGCCCTAGCCGCGTACTTTGACTTCTATAGTTCTGGTTACACGTTTCGCGTGTGCTCCGTCAAAGTAAGTTTGCCACGAGTACCTAGACCGTTATGGCACCTGCACTATCCAAACATCAAAAATAGGCCTTGCCGGGACTATTGTGGTCGCTACCATGAAAATTAAAAAAAGAAGAGGAAGATGCGAGTAAGGCACTACTTGATATTATGGGAAAAGTTGTATAATAAGTTGTCAAATATTAAGTCCACTGAAGCCATCAGATTTGTGAAACTACCGGCTACACAATTTGAAGAAATTTTAAGATTAGTAACTGCTTTTATAAAAAAAAAGACACTATTCTATCACAAAGTGTCACTGCAAAGAAAGGATTGGTAGTTACTTTAAGATTTCAGTTCCTTGATATTATATTATATATAACATAGAGATTGTAAGATACGGCTTGGACCTACAATCTCTACATAAGGTTTAACAACAACTCTTGTCCTTATATTTTCAGGGGAGCTTCTGTCTATCAAACAAAATGTAAAAATCGTTTTTTATTGTAGTTTTTTTTTATGAAAAAACATTTTTTTGAATGTTAGGAGATTGTATTGTACAGTAGAATATTATACATAAAAAATAACTTAAATTCATCAACAACTTTTTTGATTTAGACCTATGTTACTGAGAAAAAAAGCTGAATATTCGAATGTTGAATATAAAAAAATATTTTACAAGGTAACCAAGACTTAAATCCAAAAAAGTTGTAAATGATTTTCCACTCAGTTTTTAATGTGAAATATTCTACTGTACAATAAAATTTCCTAATATACAAAAACATGTTTTTTTCAGAAAAAAGCCAAAATTAAAAAAAAAGCAATTTCCTTGTTTAATTTGATGTACAGAAGCTCCCCTGAAAATAATAAGGATAAGTTTTGTTAGGCCTAATATACATAGGTATTATTGTAAATAAACTGTGTAATGTTTTATGTGTTCAATAAATAAGTATGAATTAAACTGAGTTTGTCTATTCTGAAATCGTGCAGTATAGTTATTTAAACTATATATTTATAATTTATTATTAACGTATAACGCGTAAAATTAAATTAACAGTAGGGAATTTTGCTCTTTATACATAAAAAAATCAAAACGAGTTTTATATGGCCACTTTATATTTAAAAAAAAATAAAATGTTGTTATATCCTAACAGACAAGCCACATATCCTGCAATAAAAAGGACTCAAGCCACTAAAATGTCTATTTATCTATTTTGGTGTAGATTCATCACTTTTACTTGAACTAGTGGAGAATTTTCCCTATCGTTTACTGAATCGTCAGAGCCAATATCCGAACCTGAACCATACCGTCTATTTCGTTATAAGTCACCTGTTTTCGCTTTAATGATATTCGATCACCTGTCGCCATGTTGACTGTTGTGGCTTATGATATTCTTGTTTTTTAAAAAATCCACTGGTTTGCAAGCCAGCAACAAGTTATTTATAGCTTGGTGAGGACATCTGTCGCGCAATAGCCGTACAACGGGGATATTGGTCTGAAACCTTCTTTACAGATGCCATTTCACTAAAATCGTGAAAATTCAAAAATTGTGTAGATCCGTTATTGCCCCGACCTCTTCAATTATTTGTGGTGACGATGAAACATGCAAGGTTTCCTAGGTGTGTTGCGACTATACAAATAAGCTGGACGCTGTACACTCACTAAATAAAATATCCGCCCTATCATACCTATTTAATAGACTTTAGTAAATACTGTCGATACTTTATATTGACATCATTTATAATCACAATTATATATATTTTTTAAAATTAAAATTCAAATTTGTATATCAAAACTATATAGTTTATTTTATTTACAAAGCCGTCCTAATTAGGCCCCGCCTATACTACGGTAGGCTTATTGTAAATGTATTTAGTGTAGATTACTTGTTTTACGGCATGATTTTTTTATATACATAGTGTCTAATGAATAAGAGTAATATATTTTATTTAGTAAATCATGTGTAGGTACATAATAATATAACAGTATGTGATAAAATAATATTTAAATATACATACATATAATAGATAATATATACATACATATATAGATATACACATATACATACACATATACATACATATACGCATATACTTTATAGATAGATATTTAATATAGATAGATATTTAAAATGAAACTTCGTCATTTATTTTATTATATATCTTATTAGTGTCTCCGTTTCTTGTCGACCCATAGTCAAAAGTGACTTTGTTGGGTTGTATAATACATAGGTTAATAGACTTATCGATCATCCGAGTAATCGATTTACGTCCCGACTGCCGTGACCCTATCCGGCGACCGCCCAGCTTCGCAAATCAGTACATTGATGTAATTACGAGTGATTGCAATAAGTGCGCGCATCGTTGTCAACGGTCAAAAAGTAATGTTTATTCGGAAAAGACAGGTTCTTACTCGATTGTGAAAAGTGCATTTACACAAAATCTAGCGCATCGGAGGCAATACAAGGCCACTCAAGTTTAAATGGACGTTCAGGGACGGCTTCCAGGCATTGAAGTAAATATAATAATTATTATTATTATGTTATATAAAATAGTAACGTTGTCGGTGTCTCTCTCAATTTTGCAGCAATTTAATATATGCAGTATAGGAACCTCTCCTAGATTGTTGATTTTTTAAAGTCACCCGTATATATTTAATACGCTGATTTCGAATCTGCAATAATATTTATTCGGATTCAATAAATAAGCGAGATATAGGCACTTCTAAAGTGTTAAAATCATACATATTGGTAGGTTGTTAGTTTTTATCCTAATACCTATATGGCGGAAGCGATTAGATTAGTTGTTTTAAAAAAGAATAAATTTTATTTTTGGTATTATTCTAGTTTAGGTACCTCTTCTAGTTTGTTGATTTTTCTATATCACCTGACTATATTCACCACGCTGATTCCTAAATATATATTTTTTTGAAATTAGTTTTTATGTTTTAACTTAACCTACTGTCATTTAGGTGTTGATGAATTGTTTAAAAAAAAACTAACTTAAACTACCGAAATGTAGGTGTTTGACACTTCCTTAAATGCCTATATCTCGCTTATTTATTTAGTCCGAATAAATATTATTGCAGATTCGAAATTAACGTGGTGAATATAGTCGGGTGACGTTAAAAAATCAACAATGTAGAACTTGTTCCTATACTGCATATATACCAATACCTTTTTATTATTAGGCATTATTTGACTGGAGAAATCCGACAAAATCTGGGAGTTAGGGGGTGAGGCTAGCCCGCCGTGCAGCTTGCTGCCCGGTCTCTCACTCTAACGGGCCGTGGCGTAGTTTGATAGCGGGTATGCATCGTCAAAATTCTGTACATTTCACTCTGGGGCGATTAGCGATAAAGTTCGTTGAAACGCCGTGGGGTGATAGGCTTGCCCATGTATAGTTCTCAGGACTATCGTAACTGAGCTCAGTGGCGTACAGCGCCAAAATGTCGTAATCAAAAAATAGCCGCCTGTCCTGTGGTAATAATACAGGTCATGATTTATTTATAATGTTCTTTTTAATGTCATTTCAGAAAATGGTTATTCTAATGTAGACGACCTGAAGGGCATCACTGGCTTTGAGCTAAAAACTGTTATACCGAACGTATTGCATAGAAAAAAAATCTCAAAAGCATTAATTCCCTGGCTAATTTTACATCAGCAAGAAATCGACGAAGAAATGCCACTGACTGCGGGTCTTCATCCTTCTCAAATCAGCACAATAATAATCCCAGGAAAGATTTTATACTTAAGTGTTGTAGTTTTTGGATTAATATATATTTCATGATGAATATATTAACAGTTGTTTCATTTTGTTTTAATCCCAATGTATGTTTAATATGATATGTAGAAACTCATCAAGAGAACAGTAATATTGTGTAAGTATTTGGTGGGTTGCAGAATACGTTTAGTGGGTACTTTCATAACTCTTTCCTTATTTATTTGCAGGAAGGACATTCGAGTGAGTTTCTCCCTTGGAATATCTAAATTATCATCTTGTAACTGAAAAAAATGGAAGGTAATAGTTTCTCTCATATTTACTTTCATTTTTAGGTGGTAATTTCAAAAGTATTTGGAAGGCCCGACCCGTCGAATTATACATGCACATTGCACCTGCAACAGAGAGGAAAACCGAAGGGTAATAAATTTCCTGCGGTAGTTACTTTCTGAGGTGGTAATTCTAAATATTTGAAAGGCTTGTCCATTCGAACAGTTATTCATTGCAGTTGAAGGTTAGAATCAGGAATATTTTTGTTGCAAATGAATAATTCTGATGTTCACATGGATTACCTTCAAAATATTTAGGCTTATGGCCAACAATAGAACGTAATTACAGCAGGAATACCTTCCGTTTTTTCTTTCTGTATCAGATGGCGAATCCGGATTTTCTGATAAACAAATCCTCCCAAATATATGAAATTACTACCTAAAATAGAAGGTAATTATGGCAGCAAAAACTTACCGTCTGCTTTTTCCTTTCTGCCGCGAGAGAATAATTAAGATATTCGAAAGGAGTTATCACCTACAACAGGATGTAAAAACGGGAGGAAATTTTTTCCTACTGGAATTACCTTCTGCTTAGAAGGAATATCCTCGAATCGCCTTCCTAAATTGGGAGGAAAAGGCACAGATTTTCCTTCTGATACTAGGTGGGTATCAGAAGGAAATTCTGTATATATTGGAAGGTAAAACTAAAACAGTCAACTGAAATGGAAGACTATTCCTACTATATGCACCTTCTCTTACGGTAGGATATTTTAAATTTTAGAAGGAAAATATGCGATTAACCTTCGTATTTAGAAGGCAGAATATTACACATTCCGTCCATATTAGAAGGTTTTTTTGGGATTTGGGAAGATTAACCTTCCGCAACAAAAGGTCCTAAAATGCTTCGGACGGAATATCCACCTATAAACAGAAGGTCCATGTTCAAATATTCCATAATTGCCTTCCATTTAGATAGGAATTAGAAGTAAAAGTGGTAGGAAAATGCAATTCCATCCAAATATATCATCTTTGTTGGTAGGATTTTTTGGAGGGTAATATGCCAAATAAGAAGGAATTAGAGGATATTACTTCTGCAAATTTTCCTTCCTTTTTGACAGTTCAGAAGGAAATATGGAAAGCAAAGTTACCTTCCGAATTTTACCTTCCTTTTTGACTCAGAAGGATATTGAGGAAGGAAATAATTTTGATAGGAAATAGGAAATCGGAAGATTAATTTGTATACGTATAACCTTTCGAAATGGAAGGTAAAGTTGGACGGAAAATATTTGGAAGGTAATTTTGGATGGAAAAAAAAGTTCAAAATATCCATTTAAATTAGATGGAAATTTTCCTTCTGAGTCAAAAGGGACGTATCTATCTTCCAATTTCAGAAGATTATTTCTCTCAGTGTAGTCGTTGAAATGTAGTTGTTGTAATCGGACCTTCAAAAACAAACTGGGATTCACGAGTCACTTCCGCGCGCATCTTCGAAGAAGTCCTGTCAACCAAGAGGTCGCCGTCGGATCACGATGAGGAGGACATCATCATCATCATAGTATTGTAGCCATATCAGCCACTATGCGTCGATCTTTTCGAGAATTTATACCGAAGTGGTCCAGTCTGCTCTCGTACGTCGGAAGTCCTAAGCGTCCGCGATTATTACTATTACTGTTTGCAATTGCCGGATTTTCATCGACTAATCAAACCGTTGGCCCGGCGCCCTCTGCGTAATTGTATCCGTATTTCAAATCCAACAACAATTACCATAGCAGTCACAGATAAAATTTTCAGTTCTCTCCGCTGATGACTGACTATTTATAAACCACCTAGAAGAACCGCGCTGTCAAAAGTTATTAAACGATTGCCGGCGCTTGGCATTGCTAGGTATTTATTATTAAACGAACACGTAAAGTACTCTCGTAGTTATATCTGTTTCATTTCGTAGTTATACAAGAACCGCCTTGATAGACTTATCTTGGAAAAAAATAATTGCAGCTGTTGTTACAAAAAACACTACAAGAGAAAATATACACAAAGATTAAAAATTAAAAATGTAAATAGACAGAGACTATGTTCTAAAACTACACACGCTGCAAATTAGGGGTATCCTCCGGATATCTCTTATCCTGGTTTTCAGGACATACCTATTTATTATTGGTATTTAGAGCAAAATTCAATTTAATGATATTAAAATAAAATAAAGAAAATCTAAAAATCTAAAATAAAAAATATAAATAATCAAAACCAAATAAATCCAAAAATCTAAATAATCAAAATCAAAATAATTAACATAATAATCGCCATGCAGTGGACCGGAGAGCAATGCACGTTTGCTGTCGAAGCAGTCTTTTCGAACGGCCGCTCCATTATCGCCACTCAACTTGCCTTCCGCACTCAGTTCAATATTCGATCTCTAGGTCGGGTGAGTCTGGGGAGTCTGGAAGCAGTACTGTTTCCTATAGAGCGGGGGTGGTTGCGGACCTTACGGCGACTGCTCTTGAAACGGCCATCGGCTACCCGATCCTGGGTGAACAGCCGGGCAAAGGACGCTGTGGTCCGCGATAGATTCGGTATACACCGCTTCTACCGTTTCACCGGTATATACAGTGTCGGCCCGCCAGGTAACATTCCTGGCTATCTCGCGGTTAAGGCGATGGTCTCTTACGGGCTTGTGGCGTAGCTAGACGGTGGACTGTTTTGTCCTCAAGTCTTCTGCGCTCACTCCAGGGAGATAGAACGACTATTCGTTAAAACTTCCTGAGGTGACGGGTTCGCCCGCTGACGTCGACAACGCAAGTTGTGCATGTATCTAAGTCTGGGTATGTCGGACCGTTTATTGGCCATGAGAACAAGGAGATTGGCGCAATAATTTCCGCGCCTAGCAAAATTCCACAAGCAATTTCCTATACGCTAAACGTCGTAACTACTATAAATAAATAACCCCGAATGACGGCGCTAAAAAATATTAGCATCCGTCCGCAGTTGAATCATTACTACAGTTGTCCGCTTCTTGTATTTGCGTTACAGACACCCATCCAGACAGATCTAAGACAGCCCCCAAAAAGCATACGCCTGTCTGTCGGTCAGTATGGCACATCAACAGTGTATTCAACTGAAGAAAAGAACCATACTTGCGATAGTGGGTATTAGTCCACGGCAGTCATGTCGTGAACACTTCCAAAAACTAAGGATATTGACCGCATTTTCAATTTTTGCTCATGTAGCACTTTGCGAATTCTACTGCAATAACAAAATAGATAGAGTTGTCAACTACAACGGGCGAACTTCAAGAAGTTTGAACGAGTGGTCGTTCTATCTCCCGTGAAGTGAACGCAGAAGACTTGGACAAAACAGTCCACCGTCAAGCTCCGCCACATGCCCGTAAGAGGCCAACGCCTTATCCGCGAGATAACCAGGTAAGTTACCCAGCGGGTTTACACTCACGCCCTTACTTCCAATTGCGACCAGATTACTCCGGTCTCTCGACTGGTTACGAGTTCGAGGTCGCTTGCGCGGTCCTCTCCCTTACGAAGCGGCGAAACGGTGTAAACCGAATCTATCGCGGACCACGGCGTCCTTCGCCTGGCTTTTCACCCAGGATCGGGTAGCCGATGGTCGTTTCAAGAGCAGTCGCCGTAAGGTCCGCAACCACCCCCTCTCTATAGGAAACATCTTGCGGTGTCGACTACAACGGGCGAGCCCGTCACCACAGGACGTTTTAACGATTAGTCGTTCTGTCGCCCTGCAGTGAACGTAGAAGACTTTGGACAGTACAATCCTACGTCCAGCTATATATACGTCACAACCCGTGAGAGTCCAACGCCTCTATAGGAAACAGTACTGCTTCCAGACTTCCCCGACTATTAGCCAGAATGCACAATCGATTGGATTACGCCGCACGGTGCGCAGACCGTCCAGAAGCGCCAGAAGGTTGACTCAAGGGCCCATTAGCTCCCTATTGCAATAACAGCTCGGCAATATCCCACAAGGAAGTACATCGGCATGACATGGCATGAGTAAAACCCATATCCTCCAACCGATCATACCAAGAACGGCTAAGTTCTAGGCGACTAGTCTCTTTACGAGGGACGCACTTTTTAGTAAATTGCCTGATAATTTAAAGACGATTAAAAACATTGATTTTTCACGAGATTCATCCGGGTGTATCTGCTTAAAATCAACATATATGCACAAAACGACATTTCAAAATACGTTGAAAACAACACCGGACTTAGCAATGTAATTAAAAGTATTATTTTTTTAGTATCATTTGTTATATTATTTTATTTTTTTGGTAATTGAAATAATTATTGGAAATAGGGTTCCATTTTGGGCCCTATTCTATTTTTAGTATCTGTAAATGATTTACCAATGTATTTCAATGATATAAATGTAACGATGGTTGACGACGACACTAGTTTAATTGTTGCCGGTAAAGATATGGAAGAATTGTTGATTAACGTTAAAATTAATCTATGTAAACTTAATAGTTGGTTTGAGAGCAACAACCTCATACTAAATGTATCTAAAAGTAACTTCATACATTTTACAAATCACCGAAATCGGAATAAAGGTTCGCCAATAATACTTTCAATAAATAACACTGCCATTCCTCAAACTCCTTGTACTAGATTTTTAGGTGTTCATGTCGACGAACTTTTAAAATGGAACTTCCACTGTGAAAACCTCGAAAGTAGGTTAAGTCGGGCATGTTATGCTTTGAGTATTGTAAGAAGGTCGTTAGATGAATTGCAAACAAGAAATGTTTATTTCAGCTATATTGAAGCTATCCTAAGTTATGCCATTACAATCAAGGGAAATTGTTATGCTTGTCATAGGGAACCCATATTTATACTCCAAAAGAGAGCAGTACGAATAATTGCAAAGGAGAAAACGGTAGAGTCGTGTCGACCTATTTTTAAAAGGCTAAGAATCCTCACCTTAACCTCACTCTATCTCTTTAAGTTTCTGACTGAGTTTTTTTTAAATAAAGAAACACATTATAAAAAGTTTTCAGATACACAAACTAAAAATACGAGAAATATATTTTTTTAATATACCATGTACTAAACTAAACACAGCAAGGCAAGACACAAAATACTCCGGGCCATATTACTTTAACAGGCTACCGGAAAGTTTAAAAACAATCCAAGCGGAAAGCTTAATCAAAAAATTACTTGAAGAATTCTTATTAGACAAAGTTTTTTATTCGATCGAGGAGTTTGTTAATTTTAAATGATTTTTTTTATTTTTTTACAATTTTAAGTAGCATTTTTGAATTATTCTGACTTTTTCTGATTTTATATTTCTTGATTATTTTTATCGATTATTTAATTTGTGGTTTTAGTAAGTACATTTTAAAAATGATTTTAAGTATCGCCAGTACTAAAATGTTGCATATCGACATGTCCTAAAAAGCAATAATAAATATTCAGCGACTTACTGTTATCATTTTTTGTTAAATTGAGTTAAAAAATTAAGATTACGTTAATATACTTGGTCATTTCTACACAATTGTAATGGTTGTAATGGAATAAACACTCTTCACTCTTTACACTTATGTCTGTCTCACTCGAATCTATAGTCGGGTATTTATCATTACTTGAGTCTACTCAACCAAGTATTACTCAGGTGCCAAGTAGTACTTAAGTATTGGATGCGTTCTATAAACGAATATCGTTCATCGACTCAGCTGAGTAATACTCGAGTAGAGGGGAAAACATGGGGAAAATAAAATATTTCGTAATTTATTCGAAAACGAATTTCTAATATTTTATTTTACATCAAAAATTAGGGGCTCTCTAGACGATTAACCCTTGGAGTAAATGGGTATTTTCATGGATGCATCTGTCTCTTTTGCAGGATTTTCGGCGACATCGACTTAAAGTACTATAACTCCGAAACTACTACACCAATCATAAAAAGAACAACTGCACAATGATTGCACTGAAATTTCGAATATAGAATATTGAAATATCATTTTGTAAAACAATTAGATAATTATGAATAAATATGAGAACGTCAAAGAAGTGAAAAAAACGCGCGACCAGATTTGGTCGACTCGTACTCAACGGATAATTGTTTCGCGACCAGATTTGGTTGACTCATACTCAACGGGTTAAGCATGCTTGTCAAGCACCGCGTCGCGGGCTGGGAGGGGATCGTAAACCCCAGGATATATGCAAATATATATTTTTTATTTAAATTACCAAAAATGCCTAATTTTGTAGTTGTATACCAGGGAGTGAGGTTAATTAGACGTAATTGATTGATGAGACGTGATTCCCTGGTATAAACTACAAAATTAGGCATTTTTGGTAAATAATAAAAAAAAATGCATGTTTCCTGCGGTTTGCGATCCCCTCCCAGCCCGCAACGCTATGCTTGACATGCATACTTGATCGTCTAGAGAGCCCCTTATGATGAAGATTTACAGAGAGTATTTATACCCATTTTATTGTTCTTTTTCTATAAAATAGGAATTAAATTGTTCATTGTAATTCATACCCAGTGATTTAAAAAAACCCAAATTTATTGTCGCCACGATTTGACAGTTCGATTCTAACTTCATGAATTCTTTCAAAGCGCGCGTAAGAATCATCGATCCTGATTTCTTGCGTAACGCCCTCATATCGGCTTCTGCGTTTTATTTGGGACTTTGTTTTATTTGGACTTCGATATGGAGAAATCAAATTGTGCCTTCGAGAGGCTGCCGCACCACCGACCACGAATATTCTCTTAATTTCCTCCAGCCGTTGTAGAAATTCCGCCATTTTACGAAATAATACGTATATACAATAATATACACATGCACCAACGCATATGAACGAAAAGTTTTGACAGCTCCAAGCCAAATAGCTCTCAAATTTCGCCAGACCGATACTCAGCGCTGAGTAATACTCGAGTATTACTCGAGTATTACTCAGCGCTGTCTACTTCTCTATACTCGACTATAAAATGAAAACTGGTTTTCAAGTATTACTCGAGTACTGCTTGGTACTCGGGTAATGAAATATACGCTAAGGTAGTCCTACTCTACTACTATAATCATGAGAATTATGATCTATATTCAACACACCATAAAGTAAGACGAGTAACAACAAACAGACAGCACTTAATCCAAAAAAAGAGAATAAGTTTTGCGCAAAAACACTTTTCTTACATTGCTCCTCGGCTGTTCAACAAAATGAATAGTTTTTCCTGCAGGACTGAAATCTAGGACTAGTCACGGCGTAAAGAAAAGCCTAACTAAGTCACTTTTGACTATGGGTCGACAAGAAACGGAGCCATTAATAGCATATATATTAAAATAGAGCACGATTTGTGAGATATATGTATATATATACATAGTATTATTTTATATTTATCTATAAAGTATATATTTATTTATGTATGTATGTGTATATTTATATGTATATACCTAAATTTAATATTATTACGCTTTACTATTTTGGAGTTTAATATTATTACGCTTATATACCAAGATAATACAGCAAGTTACGAAAACCACTCTACCTTCTTTTATATTAAGCCTACCTTAGTACAGGCGAGGCCTAGTTAGGATGGCTTTGAATTTTTAAAATATATGTAATAATAATAAAATAAATACAAACGGAGCTGCCATGGAATTCACCGACCGGAGTCGGGCCCATCATAATACAATTTTTTACACTTCTGGGGGGTGAGCAGTGGATTCCGGACTTACGAACCGGCTGTGGTAGGTTTAGGACAGCTGTTTTGCCACATGTGAGCGTTCACCTTGCCACCCATTCACTCCCCCTTCGAAGCCATAGAATTTGAGATGCGCAAATCGCAGTTTTAGATAATTTTTCTAGGAAAGAGTTGATTATTTTTCTGGAAAGGCCAAGATCTTTAAAGAGGTGAAATAGAGATTTAGCTGGCAGGCCACGAGCGCCAACTTCCACCGCGTGAAGGTGAACAGTGAAGCCGTTCCGGGTTACGGCATTTGCAAGATCATGGTATTTATTTAATTTGTACTCGTGGTCTTTTGGGATATTTGATTCCCATGGAACAGTTAATTCTATAATAAGAGCCACCTTCCGAGATAGAGAGTAAAGAGTTATATCTGGACGGAGGGCTGTGCATCCGAGACTTTCAGGGAATTTATACTGCTTAGAGACCGAATCAACCTCCAGAATCCAATCTGTAGCTTTCTCGATTATTGAGAAAGGTTTTGTAGTTAAATGTTTTTTGCCTTTAGAGCCATCCCGCACAAACTGTATTGGGGGTTTGGAGGATACTGTCAAACCCTTGTTGGCACGAGCCACTGAGAGACTAATTACCTCGCGAATAACAGCGAGAACTTTGTCATGGCGGTAAGTGTACCGTCCTTGATCTAAGGCCACCTTGCAGCCAGCTAGAATGTGTCTAGCTGTGCAAGGGGTCAAGAACTATCCTCGGCAAAGCTCCAACGAGCGAGGTTACTGGGGTCTGGAAGTGTATGCTGAAAGGCATTCAAATAAAATTTCAGCATCTCTGGCGTCCAGTCATAGAGCATTACCTTCCAGTGCATTGGAGGCGGAATGCAAAAGTCCCCAATTGTTGTCCAATCATTCTGGCATTGAAGGCCAATAGCATGAGCCATACTCTTGCTGTCGTAATCTCCCCGCAAAAGAGACTTCTTCAAGTCCACGTCGCTCGTGGTTGTACTGCCATACCCCAGACCAGTGCCATTCTGGCTGATTCCAGTAAGGAACTTTTTGTGGAAGTCTACGCGGGCTTGTAGATCATTTGAATCACTACGGCCACTTATTACGTGCTTCGATATTGCCGGATCTTTGGAATTGCACAGAATCGAATTTTTGGTTATTCTGGAGTTGGCGTAGAGCAGAGAGGGCAGTTTAAGCGCTAGCCTAAAATTTTGTTTGGACCTGAAGAGAGTCGAGGGGTCAGCTGGTTTGGCTAAGGATAGCCAGGATTTTAAACTAGCTGTCACCAGCGCATCTAGACGGGACAGTTGGGTTTTGGTAAAATCGTAAATAAGAAAGGGCCATGACAAATGTGACGTTAGATAATTGTCATAGATCCAGGCCTTACGAGGGCCAGAAATTAGCAAGGCATGTTGATTTTCAACACCGAATATTTTTTTTATTTTTGTATGGGTATAAGTAAAACGAAGTCATAGGTTGAATGAAGCATATTATAATTATTATAAAAGTATTCACAATTTCTTGCATAGGGTGATTTATTTCCAGAAAAAACATAGAAATGTTGAACAAGGCAGTTTTTTTTCTGTACCACAACTTTGACAGATAATTCTGAATAATGCTTATTGCTTTACAAAACGACGTTACACCTATCTAATAGGAAATTTCAACAGGAACATAAAACAGGTCTTCTTTATACGATCCGTATAGTCGTTTCGGAGTAATCGTCGTTTTCCTGAAACGCTATATTTTTATTGTATTGTAATCTTCTTCTTCGCGTTCTCTAAGAGACACTACAATTCAAACGTCAGCGCTTGAGGGGTTAAAACAAAACTAGAGTAGATAAAGTTTCATACAATTCATATATTTATATTGACTTAATTTCTCCGATGTACCTAACCGCCGCTAAAGCGCGCTCAAAAATGGTTTTTGCCACTTAGAGAAAAACGCATCAAAAAACCCTTTTTGAAAGTGCAGTAGAGCCGTGCTATGGATTTTGTGGCATAAAATGTTGTCTACTCTAATTTTGTACTGAATAGTCTTTATCAAAAAATGCTTCATTTATTTATTTATTTGTTTATTTTATTTTCGGGAAACATACAGCGCTTCATTAATTATTACTAATTATTTTAACCCCGTGTTTCGCTGGCCGATTAATTGTTTCCTACATTATTTTCTTATACGGTAAATCAAAATTTGCAATGCACTAAATTAAATTAAATTAAGTTACAATCGAACTATTGCAAGGATAGGAAAGGAGAGGGATAGGATAATTATGTAGGATAGGATATAGGTATTCAAATTATACTCTTGGCTATTCTCATTTTCGCCCTGAGTGTTTTGAAACAATTTGTGTACTCACTATATAATCACTTCCTAGACGCCTAGTGAGCTAAGGACAACCTCGCTGAATCTTCGAATCGACTGTTATATGTGGTCATTAAGCGGTGCATAACAGAGTTTTGGACGTAACTAGTGTTCACACGAGGGATTTCGAACGTACGAGGAGAGCGAACCCTTCGTGGCGGAACCAACAACGACAGTTTCTTAACCAAATGAGGGCTATCAAGTTTGTTATGTATTATTTTATGCAATAATGGGCCCGATTGCGTTTCTTTGTGAACTAAAACTGAAATTAGTCCAAGCGAACGAGACAGAGCAATATGTTAGAGCGAAATATGAAACGAACGATCGTCGATTAATACTACCTGCCGACCTTATACTCGTCCGAATAAATTCGAGCATATTTCGTGCGGTCTAAGATTTGACCTTGGCGCGCAGTTTTAATGCGAAAAAGTGACAACCGCTCATCTCACTCTCCGCTCTAGCGTATTGCCCTGTCTCATTCACACGGACTAATTTCCGATTTTAGTTCACGAAGAAACGCAATCGAGCCCAATGTCATATCAGCCGCTGTGCGGCGGTCTTCCAGTGATCAAATACTGAAATAGTTCAGCCTGCTCTCGTAAGTTCTCACGATAGTCCACGTATCTAATAAAACGTCTTTATTCGTGAATTATAAGCGAAAAATTAAATGTAATTCATTTTTTTGCAGTTTTTCGCGATTCCTGAAGTTAGCTCACCTCTGGCGAGGTTGCAAAGTTAAAAATCGGATTCAGCGTCTAAAAATACATAAAAAACCGTTGAGAAGCATACTTCCGGATTTTTTTTCCTGGAAATGACATGCTTAGATCTCATATTCTTGGACTAAGTATATGAATACATGCTCCAAAAGCATTTATCTTTATTTTATTAAAACAATACAGAATAACAATAAAATATAAACGATATAAGATGACAGCAAAGCCAATGATCTTTTTTAGTTATTTACAGTATAAAATAAATTATTAGTTTTAAAAAAACACTAAAAACACGCTTTTATAAATGCATGTAAAAACCAAAAAAGGTTTGTTATAACCTTGAAACCTGATCGTGTTCAAAGTCCATTACGTGACCTTTCTCACAAGTCCAAACACGGCTATGATACGATATTCCATCATGGAATGCCAGTGCCTATCTTCCGGCTTCATCATCAGACCTTGAAACCTAATCGTGGTCAAGGTTCATTCCAAGACTTTTCTAACAAGTCCAAACACAGCTATGATACGATGTTCCATCATGAAGTTCCAGTTCATATCTTCCGACTCCATCATCAGAACAGTTCGACAGTACCATATTATTGTATTGTCATCAGAACTACATACAGCTGCCAATTTTCATGACGCTATGATCCTTGGAAGATGGTTAAATTAGTTACCTTAGATTCCATTACATAGTTACATACAGGTCGACCTAATAAAAGCGTGTTAAAAATCGGCTGTGGTCACTCTTAGGCTTTCCCGGCAAAGATCCAAGGTCTGATTTTATCTGAATATTAATTTCATGAATAAAATCGATGAGCATGGCTCAGCCGGTAGACGAACCAGTTAGGAGCCAGCGACAAAAAAGTGGAAGTTTTAGAGAGGCTGATACTTTGAGATCACAAATTATTTTGGCCGTAGAATGCCGGGGTACAGTCAGCAAGCCGGATTCCCGGACACCCGGCGCTGGTCATCAAAAAACAAACGTCGAAAACTACATATTTTCTAAGGCAGGTCAAAAATAAAATTCGCGTCCAAAATATACCGATATATAAATATATACAAAATACTAATTTAAATAGTAACTGATCGCTGCACGAGCACGATTAAGTTCACAAATATCTCTTGATAAGGCTATTGTTAGCAGATTTTCGGAAAAAAAAACAACAAATCAACACTCGAGGATCACCGGCGGCGAAAGCGTGACATTCACCTTTTATCTCAGTGTTATCACTCAAGCTGTAATGATAGCGATTGACATAAGATTGTTATCAGCGCAAATACCGCGCAAATTGAGAGGTTTTTGAGTGGCACGCACTGTATTTTCATGTTACCTGTCTGGGTCACAAATAACGGTGATTAAATTATCTCGTATGTTTTTTAACTGACTTCAAAAAAGAAGGATGTTATAAATTCGGTTGTATTTTTCTTTATGTTTGTTAGTTTGTTCACCGAACCAATTTGGATAATTCTTTTTTTATTTGAAAGGATATACATACCTACATACTTCCAGATTGGTCCCATTTTTCATGAAAATCTTGTTCTGATGATAGGATCCATGAGGAATTCAGGGAACTCCTCAAATATTATCATATGAAATTGGTTCAGTTCCGATGACAATATAAATACGATAGAAACGAGTTTACCGCGTGAAATTTGTAGCACCCGACGTTTCGGTGACGTTGCAGCCGCCGTTGTCTAGGGTAGACTGAGAGCTGTCAATCCGTTGTTCCGCGGGTAGGCCGCATACCGGGCCAAGCTCTATAACCTACGCAGTGGCGGCAGAGGTATACATACAAGCATTGATTTTCTATAAAATCAATGATACAAGTATGGGGCCGTCCACATTCGGACCCCTCCTCGCTCATGTCAACAGATGTAATCAGCGGCCTGCCCCCCCACCCCCCTCCGCCGCCCTAAGATTACATAATCAACCGAATTTGCGGAAAATGTGAAGAATCGTGAACCCAGCGTTTGTAAGCGGATAAAAACATTTTAGAATACTTTTAAGAATATACTTTATTCATTTAAAGTAGTTATAAAATCCCAAACTCTTTGGTTTATTTTACAGATTCCAATCTTCAGACCGCAAGTGGCTGTAAAGACGGTATTAAAGAGAAAAAAATAATTAAGAATGCATTTAAAAATGCACATTTAATGTGCATTTTTAATCTAAAACAATTAGAAGAAAGTTTAGTTCTTTGGATATAGATCTGAATCTTCAGACAAACGTGCAGTGCAGCCCTATTGATCCAGAGTTGCAGCGGCGCGCCTGCCGTGAAGTGCCGTGCTGCTGCCACCGACTGCCAGCGCGCGCAGGAACAGGAACAGGGCCACTCAATCGCAGACGAGCGCGTGGACTATCAAGGACATCCAACTAGAGTTGCCAACTACAGCGGGCAAGCCCGTCACCTCAGGAAGTTTTAACGATTAGTCGTTCTGTCTCCCTGAAGTGAGCGCAGAAGACTTGGACAAAAACAGTCCACCATCAAGCTCCGCCACAAGCCCGTAAAAGGCCGCGAGATGTGTACTGTGTGAGATGTGTACAGATGTGTACACTCCCGCCCTTACTTCCAATTGCGACCAAATTACTCCAGTCTCTCGATTGGTTACGAGTTCGAGGTCGCTTGCGCGGTCCTCTCCCTTACGAAGCGGTGAAACGGTGTATACCGAATCTATCGCGGACCACGGCATCCTTTGCCCGACTGTTCACCCAGGATCGGGTAGCCGATGGTCGTTTCAAGAGCAGTCGCCGCAAGGTCCGCAACCACCCCCGCTCTATAGGAAACAGTACTGCTTCCAGACTCCCCCGACTGTTAGTCAGAGTGCGCAACCGATTGGCAATGCCGCACGGAGCGCAGATTGTCCAGGAGCGCCAGAAGACTGATTTCTAGGGGAAACCATAAGGCCGGAGTCCTACCCAGAGTGTGAGTGTGACCAACCCTGAACAAAATGGGTCTTCGTGGCCAAATCAGCAAGGGCCCCTTAGCTCCCAAAGGACAAGGACATCAATTGTTTGCCACGCGGTGCGTTCCGGCGTCGCACCGCACCCACAGGCGAACTCGTTGCGGTGCGGTGCCGCACCGCATCGTATGGCCCGGCCCTTACAAGGGAAAAAAATAACTTTGAAGAGTCGATGAAAAACTCCTTCAAAGCATTCATTGATTCCTGTCCACGGGAGTTTTACAGCAAAGGAATTAGCAACTCCCATTAAAATGACAAATCTGCATAGCCAATAGGAGTTAATATTTCTATTAATTAAATATAGATGTTTCATACAAAGTTTTGGGCCTTAAATTTCCTTTACAAAACAGCAACCTTATAGGTAAGGTTCCAATATAAAGCCCTTTTATTTTATCTATACTAATATTATAAAGAGGTAAAGTTTGTGACGTTGTAGGAAGTAATCTCTGGATCTACTGAACCGATTTTGAAAATTATTTTACCAATAGAAATCCACCTTATTTGTGAGTGTCATAGGCTATATATTAATCCGAAAAATGAAGAGACTTTTTTGTGGTAGTCGGATTTGCAAAAAAAGTAAGTCAGAGAATAAGCGGTCGAACGAAAACGTTTTTAACTAACGCTGCCTTAACGATGAGATATATATGATTAAGTTCTAGAGAAAAGTTGTAGAGCTTGATAATACCTACAAAAAAGTCAGCGACAGCATGTGCCTAACTTTTATATTTAAGTCACAAAAAGTAGTATTTTATGTTTAAAAAAAATTATTTAAATCGTTAGGTCATGTTTATTGGTCATATTATCAACAATATCAAAATAAGTAAATTTATCGTCTCAAGTGTTTAAAACAAAAGACTTTTCTCTTTTACTGCATATAATTTCACTTTTACTAAATAAATAGTTAAAGAGATAATACGCTCACAAATAAGACACTCACAAATAACGGTAATATAGTCAAATTGGCATGCAAATACATACATACATATGCAATAAAAATATAACCCTTCTTTTGGCAGTCAGGAAATAAATCATAGCACTCAGTACTATAACCGAACCACACTCATAATTTCATCACAGGTTTACCACTCAACGAAGTGGGCACGGGTCAGCTAGTAGAATTATAACTTTACTGGATAAAATATTGTATGTGTCACTCGTTGTTTATATTAACCTATTGGACTGGATAATGTGTGATGTGAAAACGGTCAAATGTAGTGACTAATACAATGGAATGCATAATGAAATATACGGGCGTCCCATTGTTTATAAATAAACCAATTGTTCTTTGTCAAGAAATGCTAAGCATTCGCTTCCTTATCATTGCAAAATACCTAACTGCGTGTAAACGAAGCCGAGAATTATTATTTTAAAATACCTTTTCTAACACTATTATATGAACAAGACTTAATTCTTGTTTACACCAGACTGTTTTTTTTATTTTAATAAATCAAGAAAATATATATGAATAATTTAAACAAGATGAATCTGCGTCACTCCTAACTAGACAGCGCCTGTTCCAAGGAAGACAAGGAAGACTCAAACACCAGGTAGGTAGGTATGGACATATTTTATTTATTTATTTTATTTAAGAATTAATTACTATTAAACATTGATTTTGCTTTCAAAAATAACAGGAACCGAATGGCAAAACCTTAACATATTGCTTATTTGATTCTGTCGCCCGTTCTAGGGTGGACAGGACTCTAATATTGCAGTAAATTATGTAAAAGTTTTAGAAAAATGCTAATAAAACTAAATTGCCTAGAAAAATATTGAAAAAAAAATAATAAATAAAATGCAATTCCATTATATAATCGACATTAAATGGAATATAACATTTGATTAAATAGAGAATGATCCTCCAACCTGAGTAGCCTGGCGCCAAAAGCCTGTTGCGGTTCTTAAATGACACGAGGCTTAGCGCAGAACTATAGTAGGTGGCGAACACAATAGATCAGCAATGGTCGCAGTGTTACAAGGCTCACAAAGACCTTAGAAAAGCCCCACACAACAAACAATAATAATAATAGTTATTTTTACAAAGCGATATTCTCAAATTCCTATTATCAGAAGAGCTGCGACAATCGCTTCAGTGAAACAAGTTTTTTTCCAAAGCACATCAATTTGGCGCCCCCTTTAATTCCAGCCCGGGGAAAGTACCTCGCCCCCCCCCCCCCCTCCAAGATCTGGGGCTGAATCTTACCAAGACACAATATCTATGCTATTTAAAGTTAGTGCCATTCAAACATAAACATTTTTCATTCGTCCATTATGTATTTTATGATTTAGTCGAGATACTCCCTCGTCATTCGTAAACTGTATAATGTGTTTACTGTTGACTTACTATCACGAGTGAATCACGATCTCTCGGAGAGGTGTTACCTATAGAACATAGTAAATATAGCTATATATTTACTGTGCCTAGAATCTAGTTACCTAATGTTATTGTACATCTTCGCGACACGTTCGTCTGACAATTCAGCCGAGCGTGTCCTAATGAGGACTAATTAACATCTCGCTGTGGTCTGCGCTACCTTATCAGCCTTTGTGATGGCCTCATTAGGAAATTGTTACTGTTATGCCGTTGCTATATTTATAATTAGTTGTGGTGTTAGACTTCATGGCGCTAATAACCGTCTGACTAACTGTATAGATGCCAAACTGCAATATTGAAATACCTCCCTTATGATATTCCAATAAAATGGTTATTATTTGCAGGTATGGCAGGCAGGAATTTGGCGCCCCCGACATCAAAGCCTCTACCATTGATTATATAGCGTATCAGATTGCTCAACTTCGTACTACGGTTTGGCAAGTATGATTTTCTGATTACAGTAAGCCGAGTCAACTTTATCAAAGGTTAAATCTTTATTAAAACCGTTATCAAAGGTTACAGGAATGAACGATCTGTCATTTTTTTAAAAATGAGATCTTGAAATCTTGTGGCTAGTTCTCAAACGATTTTTCCCAAACGAGTTCCCGTTATGGCCGGATTTCTCCGGCCATAACGTATGGTTACAGGATCGAGGTCGCTTGCAAAGTCCTCTACCTTATGTTAGCGGTCATTCGGTATCTACCGAATCTATCGCGGACCACGCGGGCGTCATTTGCCCGACTGTCTACTCGAGATCGGGTGGTCGATTGGTCGTTTCAAGAACGGCTGTCTTAAGGTTAACAGCCACCCCCGCTCCGAACAAAGCAGTTTCCAGACACCCCCGATATCAGACTGAGTGCACAATCGATTGGCTGACGCCGCACGGTGCGCAACCCGTACAGGAGCACCCAAAAAACGATTCCCAGGGGAAACTGGCCCAGAGTCCTACCCGGGCGCAAACTTCTACTTGGAGGCTACCGAACGGGTGCTGATCCGTGAATTGGACCGACCCTAGACACATGGGTCATGACGCCCAATCGCACTGGGCCCATTAGCTCCCAGGCAGACACTTTCATGACCAACTCCTGCCATGAATAAATGATACCTGCACACCGAATTTCAGCTCAATTGGATTAAGCGTTTAGGCGCTATCGTGAAGGAATACACACAGACACACAGAGAGACGTCCATGCGGAAATAGTCTTAATAATAATAATAATAATAATAATAATAATAATAATGAAACGCTTGGGAGCTTATTGCCTGCAGGCAATATTTTAGAGCTAACCTATACTATTGTAAGAACATTATTTGCGAGTAGACTACATAACTTAACCTATATAAAGAGTATGACAAATAAAATAAAGGAGGATAGAAAGAAATATATACTTCACTCTTTGTGGGCACAGATTTACCACATCAAAATAATCTAACACCTATACGGACGCTGAAGTTTTAAAAGGAGGGGAATGGGAGGGGAAAGCGAATTTATCTGGAGGATTTCAAATGCTCTCTGAGTCTGTTTTAAAAGTTGTTATGCTTGGCGCGGTTCTCACATTTTTCGGCAAAGCATTCCAAAGACGGGCTCCATGCACGGTGAAAGAGAATGAGAAGAAGTCACTGCTGTGACTAGGGATAGAGAGTAGCAGGTTGTCTTTTGATGTCATAGGGCGTCCATGAGCCGATAGTGCAGTAAATCTGCCGGTAAGATAATTGGGAGCGACGCCATCCAATATCTTGAAAAGCATATAAAGAATTCGAATGTCTTTTTTCTCCCGGGTCGACCAGTGAAACTTCTCTCTGTACTCCGTGATGTGGTCAAATTTTCTGAGGCCATGGATATAACGAATGCAAACATTTTGGAGACGCTCAACTTTGGTGGATAACTCCTCTGTGAAGTCGAGAAATGCGACATATCCATAATCCAGAAGGGGGAGGAGAGCAGACTGACAAATCGTAATCTTGCTCTCCTCCGGGATGATATTTTCCAGCCTATTCAGCGAATGAAATCGGCCGAAGAGTTTGCGTCGCATTTCTCGAATATGTGGCCGCCATGAGAGGTTGTCGTCCATATGTCGACACCGAGTTTTCAACATCGAAACTGAAAGGGTCCTCATCCGCACCGATGCAGATCTTTAGGACTTCATTTATATTGATCCTCGAGGTAAAGTAACTGCTACCGATGATAATCGCCTGCGTTTTGGAAGAATTTAAGAGCAGTCCTCCATGTGCTTTGGACCACTCGTATATCATCGATAGATCTTCATTTACAGAAGCCATTGTTGTATCAATATCTTCCAGGCGAACGTGAGAGTATATTTGGACGTCGTCGGCATAGAGGTGATATTTTTCTTTAATGGAGTTGGTAACTGAGTTAATAAATAAAGAAAAGAGTGGGGATAAAACACTACCTTGGGGGACGCCGCGACCTGTAGAAATTTGGAGATCTGATCTTTATATGAAAAATAAAATAAAATTAAATAAAATTTATTCCTGACGCACTGATATCGATTATTCAGAAATGATCTAAACCGGTTTATTACGGGATTGGCAAAGTTACATGATTCGAATCGAGCAAAGAGAATTTCATAATCGATAGAATTAAACGCGCTGCTGAAATCTAAAAGGACGATGATAGTGAGCTGTCGATTATCCATCGCTTGATGAATATCATTGGTAACATGAACCAAGGCAGTAGTCGTGCTTAACAAGTTGAACGCCATGACGGACACCATGTGTCCGACAGCATACTTTCCCCCGGGGCCGCCCCAATAAATCTAGAATCGTCCAAAGATCCTTGAGGTGCTTTTTCGCAAAAATAATGGGTGACTTACGGAAACAGCGATTCACTCATTATTTTCCGAGATGTCAAATGGCAGACACCAGTGTCCGTCTTGGCCTGTGAGAATGTCCAACCGTCTTTCCTTTTTTGTGCCAATTGGTCAGGGTGTACCACAGGGGCCGCACGGGTCACTTGCCTTAGTAAAAACAGTCGAAATGCTGTCCGTTGGCTTGTGTCAAGGGTTGTGATCGCGTCGGACATGTAACAGACCTTAAGTCCATTGCATGCGATCAACAAATGCATCGATTTCCAGTGAAAGCCACAGACACAATTCAGCTATTATTTTG
The DNA here is from genome assembly GCA_944548615.1 of Micropterix aruncella. Lineage (NCBI taxonomy): Eukaryota > Metazoa > Arthropoda > Insecta > Lepidoptera > Micropterigidae > Micropterix > Micropterix aruncella. The sequence continues at coordinate 25,324,978 of OX155970.1, forward strand.
ACTCGTGCAGCTATGAATCAGCACGATGAAACAATACTTTTACTCGGAATATTTTGGATTGCATCATTGATCGGCCTATATAAACTGGCGAAAAAGCAACCAAATTATCATTCCCCGAGTGATCACCTTCCCCCAAGGTTGCGACGGCATTCGTCACTCTCTCTCACGAGTTAGGTCAACGAATCCGGCTCCTTGGTTTCCATTTCTTATTCTCCCTGAGTCTCGAAGCATCAGTCTGTAATCCCACATACTCGAGCCGTGCCCAGTACAAGATACTAGGAGCACACATAAAATACAATCCTCATCCGTATATCCTCGTAACCGCAGTCGCGCATCTATACACTCGCGTCAACGTAAACTATTCGGCAAGCGTTATAACTAGCGATATTCAAACCTTCGATCAATAAATTCCTTCTACTTCATTCAAAACCGCCTTTCAATACGGAGATAACTCGTAAGTTGATACCAACACCTCACACCGAACAACTTGCGGTGTCAACTACAACGGGCGAGCCCGTCACCACAGGACGTTTTAACGATTTTCTCGTTCTGTCGCCCTGCAGTGAACGTAGAAGACTTTAGACAGAACAAATCCAACGTCCAGCTATGTCACAACCCGCAAGAAGCCAACGCCTTACCGCGAGATAGCCAGTGTTACCTGGCGGGCCGACCCTCGCGCCCTTGCTTCCAATTGTGACCAGATTTCTCCGGTCTCTCGATTGGTTCCGAGTTCGAGGTCGCTTGCGCGTTCCTCTCCCTTACGAAGCGGTGAAACGGTGTGCACCGAATCTATCGCGGACCAAGGCGTCCTTTGCCCGACTCTGAACCGGGATCGGATGGCCAATGGTCATTTCAAGAGCAGTCGCCGTAAGGTAGGCAACCACCCCCGCTCTATAGGAAACAATACAGTTCCCAGACTCCCCCGACTGTTAGTCGGAGAGCACAATCGATTGGCTTGCGCCGCTCGGTGCGCAGACCGTCCAGGAGCGCCAGAGGTTTGATTCCCAGGGGAGACTGGTTGACCCAGTGTCCTACCCAGGTTCGCACCCCATGCGTGGAGGCCATCGGATGGGTGTTGACCCGTGAGTGTGACCGACCCTGAACACATGGGTCATCGTGGCCACCTCATCATGGGCCCGTTAGCTTCCGAACAATTTGGAGTCTTGTGAGGGGTGGTCCCTCACAGTGTCCCTCACAGACACATGGTGTCCGACGAGGCCCTTGGACCCGATATGCTGGCGGTCACAGATGTCCGCCGAGGCCCACTGGGCTAAACATGGTTGTTAGTTTGGCGTTCAACGTGTTAATCGTCTTAGGGGGGTCAAAATGCATATATCCGTCCCCATCTCGAAAAAATAGAGCGTTTACAATACTTTCCCTTCTCGTTGGTTATAAGCCGGGAAAATGGAAGCAGCGCCCCTTTCTTAGTTTGTTTTGCTTGTTTTTGTTTTTTAAAATTCAAAGATTCAGTCAATTCAGCTGAATAGATAGCGTAGGCACAATATTTTTGTAGCTATGAGAGCTGCCAGCAAACGGAATGCGGCATGAAATATTTATTTAGACTGTCCTTGAACAGCGAATCTACATGTTGAATCGCAAACATGTACAAACGCCGACACGAGTTTTGAATTCACTGCACTGTGTTTACTCGCTGATTATGACTGCAAATCAAACGTCTAACTTAGGGAGTGATTTTTGACACAAAATCCGTACTAGATTTGTATAAATATGGTCGTCCTTTTAGTCCAGTCAAGTTTTATGAAAAACGAACTTTTAGAAGCAAATAAACTTTTGATCAACATGTATTTTCTCCCTATTTCAACTATGCTGAATCCGCCGAATATGCTGAAATCCTGACCGGAAGTGAGATATCCAAGATGGCGGTCAATATGGCGTCGAAACCCGAAATCAGCGCTGTAGCGCCCAACTTTGACAAAGAAACGCGTTCAAAGTGTCTAAATGTATGTTTTTGAGGGTGGGGTATTTAAAAATACACTGTTAAAAAACATTTGTCCGGTTTTCAAAATGGCGCTAGCACCATATTGCTCAATATTCTTATAATAAGTTATAACAAAGATGCCATAAACATCCATTAACCCTTCAGGCCTCGGCCCCTCAGCCGATTGACAAGTTGATGTCCCAAAAAATTTTAGTAAAAATTAGTAAAAAATTTGAATTATGACACTGTCTCACCAAAACATTAATTACTGCCAAACCACTGTATCCATAATTAAAATAAAAAATATTAACATAATAAAACATAATAAAATCAAACAAATTAAATTAAAATAAAATTAAAACGGGGCCGTCACACCGAATCGTGTTTTGGCCGATATCGGCCAATTGGGGCTCTAGGGGTTAATAAAAAACAAATATAAAAAATAAAATACTTACTGCTGTTTGCTTTCTCGTGACGATGCGTGACGACGCGGCACTGCGGTGTAGAAGAATAAAATATTACGTGAGCGGGAACTGATAAGAGCTAACCGAAAAAGACGTGCTCTCGCTTCCAATAGCAGCAGGGAAGTGAATCTATTTCATAGCGCGCCTGTGTATTTATTAACGCGGCCAGCCCATACAAAAAATGTATGGAGAATCTGATACCTGATTTTCTGGGATTTATTGTATAAAATCCTATTACAATAATTTAAATTTAAATATTTTATAGTGAAGATATGTCATTTAATTTTCTTTTATAATAATTTGTAATTCAAATTAGTTATTATTTTCCCAGTGAGGACTAAAACCCCGCGTCCATTTTTGTATATTTTCTCGGGTGTTTTTATAAAAAACTACGCAAACTTTTGCCAAATTTATTAGCTCACTTTATAAATGACTTATTGATAAAAACGAGTGTTTTTTGTCACTGCTTTTATTAGCGTAGTTTTAGCGGAATAACTAAAACGCTAGGCCCTAATTTGAGAAATTTCGTGCAGCACCCTCTTAATGAAGCGGTCAGCGTAGTCAATAAACTTCACGCGGACGACCCAAAGACAAGACAAACGCCATCCAATCAATTATGAGAATTTACTCAGATTTTTGGTTTACAGGTAAATGTTTTGGTAATACTATTCACTTCACAATTTCCTCCACCAAGGACGCCGTTTCTGCAGTAGCGCCGGGATGCAATAACACCAGGAGAAACCGGTCCACCAGCTTGTGAGGCCTGAGACGCGAGAGTTTTACCCGGGGTAGCCTTCCGCACGAGGAGGCGTGTGAATAGGAGCTGAATCGTGAGTTGAGCCGATCTGAGAACAACATGGATCTTGTGGCCCTAGCTGCACGAAACCGTTCGCTACCATAGTGATCCGCACAATACTGATGACCGTGCCTCCTTAGGCTTTTACAGGCTTTTGCAGCATCGGTCTAATGTGCCGCACAATACACGGACTACATTTTTGTGACGGAGTAATGCTGACGCCACGCATTCTATTGTAAGGCAGTCTGGTCATTTGTTTCGAGTTCCGTATTGCATCCACTGTCTACAGATGAATGTTTAGCTTTTGAAAAGCACTTTGGGGGTTACTAATTAAATATACACCTTTCCTAGTACGCCGGCGCCAGGTGTTTCGGAGTCTGGTCTACTGACTACCCCCAGCATTCTATGGCCAAAATACTGTCTGATTTGAAAGAATAAGCTGTTACAAAACTCTTGCACCTTTTTGTCGCTGCCTCTTGGACTATATCATAAAGATCTTCTTCTGAGATGGTGAAACAGGACCATGGCTCTGCCTAAATTTTACCCTTCCAAAAATGCAACTTTTGAAGCTGGATAGAATACAGTTTTTTTTAAAATCGGTTGTGTCACCACAACACTTTCCCGGCAAGTAGCAAAAGAGTCATGGAAGGATTTTGAGCGTGATGTCCCTTCGGGAAGACGATTGACCCGATTGATATCCAAAAGATAAGTCCAATATTTCGAGACTGAAATATGACTAGTTTGCTCTTATCATGACCAAATGACGCCTGCATGCCGAATTTCAGCTCAATCGGATTAACCGGTAGATTATGGATTTTTTTAAACTTAAAGGGCGATGTAAATAACACGTATGTCAAGTATTGTGAAAATTGGTTCAGTAGATTTTGTATAAATTGTGAGTCCCTGTGGGACGATAAAGATGCAAAATTACAACTTTTTCCAAAATTTAATTATTTTATTATATAATTAGCTGACCGCCCACTTCGTTGTGCGGTAAAACTTTTTATCTGTGATGAAATTATGAGTGTGGTTCGGTTAGTACTGAGTGCTATGATTTATTTTCTGACTTCCAAAAGAAGGGTTATATTTTTACTGCATACTGTATGTATGTATTTGCATGCCAATGTGACTATAATACCGTTATTTGTGAGTGTTTTCTTGTGAGTGTCTTATTTGTGAGCGTACTATCTCTTAACTATTTATGCAGTAAAAGCGAAATTATATGCAGTAAAAGGGAAAAGTCTTTTGTTTTAAACGCTTGAGGCGATAAATTTACTTATTTTGATAAGAATTCATAATTGTTGATAATATGACCAATAAACATGACCTAACGATTTAAATTATTTTTTAAATATAAAATAGTACTTTTTGTGACTTAAATATAAAAGTTAGACATATGCTGTCGCTGACTTTTTTGTAGGCATTATCAAGCTCTACAACTTTTCTCTAGAACTTAATCATATATCTCTCATCGTTAAGGCAGCGTTAGTTAGAAACGTTTTCGTTCGACCGCTTATTCTCCGACTTCCTTTGCAAATCCGACTACCACGAAAAAGTATTTTAATTTCGGATTAATATATAGCATTATTATATATCTTTATCTATAATAATATATATTAATATATAGCATAATATATATCGGATTAATATATACACTCACAAATAAGGTGGCTTTCTATTGGCAAACGAATTTTCAAAATCGGTTCAGTAAATCCAGAGATTACTTCCTACAACGTCACAAACGTTACCTCTTTATAATATTAGTATAGATTCAGAAATCATACGTACTAAAAAAGTACTAAGAGAAAACAAAAAATATTTTGATATATTTTTTAATATTTTTTTTTTTGCTGATATTAAGATTCTGATGACAATAACATAGAAAAAATATATTTTATAAACTATTCGTATTCGACAATTTATAAAAGTATTTTTTAAGTTATGGGACAAATATGTCTTAGGGGCTCTCTAGACGATCAAGCATGCTTGTCAAGCATCGCGTCGCGGGCTGGGAGGGGATCGTAAACCGCAGGAAATATGCAAATATTTTTTTTTTATATTTTTATTTTTTACATTTTATAATGCCTAATTTTGTAGTTTCATACCAGGGAGTCACGTCATTCGTCAATCAATTACGTCTAATTAACGTCACTCCCTGGTATAAACTTCAAAATTAAGCATTTTTGGTATATAAAAAAGAAAATATTTGCATATTTTCTGCGGTTTACGATTCCCTCCCAGCCCGCGACGCGATGCTTGACAAGCATGCTTGATCGTCTAGAGAGCCCCGTATGTGTCAGTCAGACATAGGGTACCTACATCTGGAAAGTCGTAATCGTCTCAGGGTCATCTTAAAATAGATATTTCCGACTTTATCTCGAAAACAAATTTCGCGCGTTCACACCACTCTACTTGTTGGTTGGTGGACCAAGGGAGCAAAAAAAAAATACGTGTGGCACTCGGGGACTGCCACGGTAAAGCTATTGCATAGCATTTTTTTACAACTTATGCAATTATAATTATTTATTTATTTTATTTTTTCTGATATCAGATAACTGCGCTCTATCGGAAAACGTTGAAATTATTCCGAATCATTTGCGGCTGCGGAAGCAAATGATTCGGAATAATTTAAACGTCTTTCGATAGAGCGCCGCGCACGAATTTTTTATTCAATAAAGCAAAAAAACCGAATTATTCGAAAAAAAACGTAGATAAAAAGATAGATAATTAAATTATCTTTAAAATGGTGCAGGTTTCATAATAATACGCCAGATAGTATTTGCGTAGTAGTCGTTTTTGTGTTCGGTTAGACCTAATTTCACAAATTAATTACACTATGTAATATAAACAAAATCTAAAATATTCAAAGCTAAGAATATTAGGAAAATGTTCTTGTTTAACATATATTTTTTTCGAATCGTAAGCAGTACTCGTTTAGACGTAATTATCAGTTTAAAATCATTAATTTTCGTTAAGAAATTTCTTCATTCGGTCGCCGCGCTGGCCTAGGCCCGCGATAAAAGCTATGCAATAGCTTAAAAGATAGAAGAAACTTCTATTTTATCTAAAATTTTTTATAAATCAAAGAAAAACATTGTCAATAAATATAATGTTTTCCCAAATAAAACAGATTCAGCATTGATAAAAAAAACTGTCCATTTCATCTATTTTTGCAGAAATCAAAGAAAAACATTGTCAATAAATATAATGGTGCCCAAATAAACATTGTTTTACCAAGAATAAATATATCGCGTACGCACCCAACTCGGGACATCCGAGACGCTATGCCTATTGAATCAAGAAAACAAACAAAACGAGATAACAACCAAGCAGATCCTAATCTACCTACATACATATTTTATTATATGTATAAAATTACACAATTCGTTGCAGATAAGACATTACGACCGTCTACGATCAACAATATGGCAGTAGGTTGTTGTTTATTTTTCAAAAAACGATATATAAAGACCTATATAGCAGTAAGTTGTTAGTTTTTATAAACTATTCGGTATTTATTAGGTATTGCTACCAGTTCTACATTTTTGTTTTTTTGACTATTTTCATTGACTATTTCATCATTTGACTATTTTCACCACGCTGCACGCTGATTCCCGAAACTGCAATTATCTTTTGTCGTAGTCAATAAACAAGAGAAGATATAGGCATAGATGTGTCAAACGGGAACTATTGCAGTATACGAACCTTCCTCAGAAATAGAAAAAATAAAGAAATACTACTAGATTCGATCATTGTAATGCTAAATGTGAAAGAAAAAGCCTCGGACGCGTAAAATTTCAAGACCAAATTTACATACAAAAAAAAATTATATAAACTCAGTTTTTAAGGTTGTTTTTAAAAAAAACTAATCTAACCTACCGCCAAATAGGTGTTTATGAATTATTTAAAATTAAAAAAAAACCTAACCAACCAAATGAATGGGTTTGGCGCTTTTTTGAATGCCTATATCTCGCTTCGGAATCAGCGTGGTCAATATACCTAGTATGGTGACGTTAAAAAATCAACAATCTAGAAGAGGTCCTATACTACAATAATACCATTAGTTTTGTTCAAAACCATCATAAAAAGTAATTTAAAATTTGAAAAAAAAAAAAAACCAACGCGATTTTATTTTAGATTTAGCATTAAAATAATCAAATTTAGTACCTAGTCTGGGTCGTTTTTTTGAAAAATAGGCGAGGTAGCAACACCTAATATAATACCTAGGTATATAACAGTAGGTTATGACAGTAGGTTTTTTTTTTCAAAAAAAGATTATAAAAACCTATATGGCAGTAGGTTGTATTTTTTTTAAGTGCGTCATAAATACAAATCTTTTATGACAGTAGGTTGTTTATTTTTAATAAAATTTGAAACTGCAGTAGGTAATTCCTTTGTTACTGAATCAATTTTTCGAGACCCTTCGCGTACGGTAGGGTGACAAAAATCAACATAAAAATAGTAATAATTAATAAAACGCCTACCTTTTCGCCTGCCGAAAGGTCCGATAAACGACGAACCTTTACCGACGATCCCCTCGTCGATGAATTTGATCAATTTAGCGGAATCTTCATTTCTCTTTTGAGACGAAGACCTCGCGCGAGTCGGACTATCTTCCTGCATCGAACAATACAACTTGACAACATGTGAGTTCTTCAGCGCACTGGTCATGCCTCACCGTACACGCATTTAAACTTGAAAATCATGAAAATGGGCGCGAAATGTCGCGTTATCAGTCGCGCGCGTAACGCAAAACAAAAACAATGGAAGTCACGTAATACACAGAGCACAGCGCGCGACTCCCTCCCGTCGATTGTGAAAAATTACTGGCGCCGTTCGAGCAAAATTCAAATCGCGCACGCTGATTCGCGAATGTTGCCAAGCGGTGAAAAATTTCCAAGTTTACAGGATCCCTTCGGTAAACTATAATTTTCCACATCATTAAAGCGTGCTCCCACAAATTAAGTATGATGTTATGGCGCACTATATATGAGGCCACAAGGCCTAAAGTGGCACAAATACAAAAATCATTTTTGTGGATATGGGCCAAAATATATAAAGGGATATGTGAGTGTGAATATGTGTTGCTTAAGTGAATATAGCAAAAGTGAATATAGCGTGTCCTTACCGAACAAAAAAATATATATTGGGCTAGTTTTCATTGATAAGCACCAGACAAGTGGGTAACTGTACACATAAAACTATATATAAAAAAAACATTTTTTAAACTCATAATTTTAAATATATTTATAGATATATATATATATATTGGTTCAGAATATCCGAAAGAGCGGACGCCAGGGTCGATAAATCTTCCCTAAAAGTGAGACCCTCTTACAAAGGGTAGGAAACATAATTAGTCACGGACGCCGAGGATATGAGATTCCTTGAAAAATAGCTGATAACTCAAAGGAAAGGACAGAAAGGGGCTATAAAATATAAAATAAACGAGCGGTCGACCCTGAAACACGAGAATCCAGGGACCGACAACGTTCCCATTCAAAATAAATCGTGAAAAGGACCCCTTAGTAACACATGGTAACGATAAATTCCCTGGCGAGGCGACTGGCAAAAGACTACGAAATAAAAACCGTGGACGTTACAAAAAATCATACATACTCCAAATCCCACAATTCACCCTAGAAATAATATAGTTTAAAATGTAAAGAAACTTGCATGATTAATTAAAGCATAGCATATAGTATTTCGTTTAATGTAAAGTAAAGCGCTAGGAGAGACAACTTAATTAGCCTAATTAACGATCTAACATTAATATTAACTTGTTACTAATGACCTGAAACTAACCTATGTTTAAGACAATATGTACTCGGGAACGGTGGCGTTTGCGACGAGAATCTGTAATAACAATAATAATAATAATGCTTTATTTAAGAGGAAGTAGTACGAAAATTATGTCTTAAAAACTACCCAACTAGGTTAATGCCTGTACTAGGGTAGATTCTTTTCTTTTAAATTAAGCAAATAATATGTCTATAAAATGTTTAAATGTAAGACAGAGACAACTAGTGTATTCGCTTCTCGCTCTAGCGTGCAAGCGAGGAAGCATGATCGCGATGTCTCTCTCAAACGGGGTTGCATCTGTTATGCGCCCTGTCTCGTTATTGGACAAAACGTGTGCGGCGCAGTAATAGGGGTGTGTTTAGAAATTTCTGGAAGGATCTAGACCAATGAGAGGTAAGGGCGGTCGCTATCTTAGAAAAAAAAATGTAATGGCGATCGACGACAGAAAAGAGCGAAAGCTTCAGTTGTAAATTGGCAAAGGATCAGCGTGAACGCGCCGCGATCCAAGCACCGGGACTTAGTAGTAAATTATAAGTACTCGGAACTCAATGTAAAAGTAAAGATAAGTGACCGAATAAAAGAAAGTCTCGCGAATAAAAAGTGTTTATTTTCGACGGAAGCTTATCCTGCGTGACCTGAGGAAAGTGAGGTTCTATCACGGAAGCCTCTCGCCGAACTAATTTCCTTGTGAGGTTGGAATCCACCAATCGTTCGAGACAACCACCCCTGAGAGAAAAACCAACCTAGCTGGTGAGTGATTACCATTTGAATACAGTCCAAGGTGAAAACCATTGAAGATAATCGAAGGGGTAATTACCCAGCACAAAGGGGGTCGCGTAAATTCACAAGTAAAGTGGGTTTATGCAAACCGGGTAAAAATCCCAACCATCGTGGTCCTCCGTCAAGCCGAATAAAGAAAATCGGAAAGAAAAGTGACTTTGGATCAAGAACGAGAAAAGAAAAATAAAAATATGGATTCGAAAAGCACGCAATCCGAAAATCCAAGACCTTCATCGCGCGCCTGGTCAGAGAGCAGCAGAAGAAGCGAGCACGTTCAGGAACTGCGAGCAGCATCTGAAGAACTTCGAAGAGTGAACCTCCAAAAAGCCAAGAAAAAAGCTGATAAAAATAAATTGGATGCGGAACTGAAAAAAGTGGCTGCGCGGCGCACGGCGCGCAGAGCGGCTGAAGAAATCGAAGAAGAGGCTGACATGGACCTTCAACGAGCAGCGATGCAGGAAGAACTGGATGCAGCGGAAGAAGACTCGCGGCATGCTATGAGGATGCTGGAAATTGTCTCCGAAACCTTCGGGACAGAAACGAGCAGTCAGGAAAATGATCGCGACGTCGCGGGGGACAACACGGCAGCCAGCAGAGTGTCGAGATGGGCCGAGTATCAAACTCCAGCTGCTGAGACGTCCCCAGAACCCTGGGGGGGAACATTCGCAGAAGAAAATGGAGAAGCGGCACGGCGGCGTGAAGACGGCGGGCGATCGGAACCGGGCAACGCGGCGGCGTCCGGCGCGACGGTGGCGGACGGCGCGACGGTGGCGGACGGCGCGGCGAATGCGGGCGGCGCGGCGAATGCGAGCGGCGCGGCAGCTGCGGACAACGCTAGGGCAGAGACCAAGGCGGTGTCGGCGGCGGCGGTAAAGGCCGCCGCTGATACGGACCTGGGTACGAGCAGCGATGGAATTAGCAGCTCGAGCGAAAAAATGATAAAAGAGGTATGTAGGATTTTTTCTGTAGCGTCCACAAAACCGCATTTTGCAAAAGAGTTACCTTCATTTCACGGGAATCCTTTAGAATTCGTAGCCTTCAAAGCTATTTTCAAACAGTCGACAGACGTAATGCATTTAAATGATGCACAAAACTTATTGCGTTTGCAGACAGCATTAAAAGGTAGAGCACGCGAGGCAGTGACGGGTTTGCTTTTAAGTCCTGACAACGTGACAAATATCATGACCACGTTAGAGGCGCTATTCGGTAATACGAATTTAATTATTCAGAGAACGATAGCGGATTTGAGGAAAGAAAAAGGGTTATCTGATAGTCTAGATGCAGACGGTTTAATGCGATTTGCGTGCCAGATAAAAAATCTGGTCGCGACCGTAAAATCGGTAAATAAATTAGAACATCTTTATAATCCAGACTTATTGGCTTCACTTGTGGCAAAATTGCCAAAGAACTTATTAACTCTGTGGCTAGCTGACAGGGGAAGGGTTGGTTTAAACGATCCGGTATTAGTTTATTTCGCATTATGGTTAGAGAAATTAGCGATCAGCGCACAAGACGCCGGTCTGTGTACCGCAGAGCTCCCTAGGAAAAGTTATGATAACCCGCGAGACAAGAGACAGAAAGAAACGGGCTCTAAAAGATATATTTTACATACCCAGGGCAAAGAAGACCCTAAGTGCCCTCGGTGTGAGAAATCCCATTATTTAAATAAATGTGAAGAATTTAAAAATCTAACTTTAGCAAGCCGCTGGGATGAGATAAAAAAAATGCGTAGGTGTTTTAAATGTTTAGGGCACAACCACGGCCGAAAATCGTGTTCGGCATATAAACGGTTTCCAAAGGGCAAATATCATTATCTGCTGACCGCCCCGCCGCCTGCGAACGAGGCGGACATCGCGGCGGCGCCGCGCGCGAGCTCCGAGGTAGTGGCGAACGCAGTATCTGGAAATCAGGTCATTCTGCAAGTATTACCGATAACCGTAGTTGGAACCCGGGGTAGAAAAACATTATATGCGTTGTTAGACGCAGGCGCGACTGTTTCACTCATTGATCAGAGCGTGGCAATAGAACTAGGCATTCGAGGCCCGACGCAGGGATTACAGCTCTCTGGAATCGGGAATATGAGAGAGAGTAATAGCAGTGCCGAAGCGGTGTCCTTCAAAGTAAGGGGAGATTTAGGTAAGAAGGAATACGTAGTACGAGCTTACAGCGTAGCCTCGTTAAATCTACCGGAGGTCAAAAGCGTGATAAGTGCGCAGAGGCCGATCGGAGGGATGGTGCGTTCGACTCAGGCGACGACCGTAAAACCTGACCTGCTCCTGGGAGCTAATTGTTGGGAACTGATAGTCTCTAGAGGATTAAAAATGGTAGACGGGGGCCTATCGGTATCTAAAACACTCCTGGGGTGGGTGGCTATCGGCGGCAATAACGCTCTCGAACGAGACATTAGGTACCCGGCGCTATGCTTAAATCAGGAAAATGAACCTTCTTTAGATAAATTACTTGAAGAAAATCTGAAGCTAGAGTACGATTGGCCACAGAAAAAGCGAAAGCTTCAGGCCGATGTTAGGGCTGAAAAAATCTTAGAAGATACTACTTCTTTTAAAAATGGAGTATGGGAGACAGGTCTGTTATGGAAAGAGGTGAACTTTTCCGTACCAGATAACCGAGACATGGCAATGACTCGGCTGAGGTCAGTGGAACGGAAAATGGACTCCGACCGTCTTTATGGAGAAAAATACTGCCAGCAGATAGAGAGATATCTAGCTGAGGGGTATGCTTCGGAAGTCGAGGAAAAACAATTAAAAAACCGCCCTCGAGTGTTATTTCTTCCGCACCTGGGGGTTATTCACCCCGCGAAGAAAGACAAAATTCGTGTCGTTCACGACGCTGCGTCCTCGGGCGCAGGCGGGTCACTAAATAGCATGTTATTAGGTGGACCAGACTATTTAAATAGCATATTAGGAATTTTATTACGATTCCGTGAAAATCAAATCGCTTTCACGGCCGACATACGAGATATGTATCTTCGGATAAAAGTGAGAGAGGAAGATAGCTTCAGTCAGCTGTTTCTCTGGCGAGGTTTCCAGCGTGAAAGTCCTCCAAAAATCTTAAAAATGGACTGTCTAATATTCGGTAGTTGTTGCTCCCCGGCCTCCGCGATCTACGTAAAAAATAAAAACGCAGCTCGGTTTAAGGACCAGTACCCAGCGGCTGTAAAAATAATAGAGCGCGATTCGTACGTTGATGATTTGCTGGCGGGAGTAGACACGTTAGAGGAAGCAAAACAAGTCATCAGGGAAATTAATTTGATTCATAAAGCTGGGAATTTCACTATGACCGGTTGGGCTTCAAATAAAAACGAGGCTTTAACCGGGATACCAGAAGAAAACCGCGCGCTCGCGCAAGTATCTCTGGAAAAGGGTGAGTTGACGTCACAACGTATATTAGGCTTGACGTGGCTACCTGCCTCTGATCAGTTATCATTTAATGTGAGCATGGACCGCCTCAGCGAAGATCTGACGACGGGAAATAAGATTCCGTCGAAGCGGGAAGCGCTAAAATTAATAATGCAGCTATGGGACCCAATGGGTGCGCTTTCACCGCTAACTATAAGGGCTAAACTGATCATGCAGCAGGTATGGAGTAGCCGAGTGGCCTGGGACGACGAGATCCCGAGCGATGTAGTTAAATATTGGCTCCGGTGGTTGCAAGAACTGAGATTAGCGCAAGGTGTGCGAATCTCACGTTATAATGGCGCTACCAAACAAGCAGGTGAGGAAAGGCAATTGCACGTATTCTGCGATTCGTCCGAAAAGGCGATGTGCGCCGTTGCATATGTTAGGATTACAGGCTGTAGCGGCGAGCACAAGGTATCCTTTATGGCTAGCAAAACTCGAGTGGCACCTTTGAAAGGCAAACTGACAATCCCCAGGTTAGAACTGACTGCGGCGCTGTTAGGTGCTGAACTGGCCTCAAAAATAAAACAAGAGAGCGCATTAAGTTTCGATGACGTCTTTATGTGGACAGACTCAAAAAATGTGTGGTGGTGGATTTTGTCACAAAAGGAATGTCACCTCCAGTTTGTAGCAAATAGACTAGGTGTGATCGATGAGCTCACGTCTCCAAGACAGTGGCATTGGTTAGCAGGGAGCGACAACCCCGCTGATGATGGCACACGGAATACCACCAAGATAGATTTAAGCCCGGAAGGTAGATGGTTCGCGGGACCTGCTTTCTTGCGTGGCAGTAGAGAACACTGGCCGCTCCAGGAGCCAACCGATCCGAAACCGGAAGAGAGAGCATTGTTAGAATTTAAGACAAAACTTGTACTAACAACGACAGAAAAAAATGAAAGCGTAATTGACATAGATAGATTTTCCCGGTACATGCGGGCGAGTCGAACCATGGCATATGTGAAAAAATTTATAGATCTGTGTAGAAAAAAAACCACGTCAAAAGTACTCGAAAGCGACGATATCGCAACCGGGAAAAAATTTCTGATCAAGGAATCACAACATCGAATTTTCGCACACGAGATAGACCTGATACGTCATCAGAAAATATTGCCGAAAGACAGCCGTCTGTTCGGATTGAACGCGTATATCGACGCGGAAGGGTTAATACGGTTAGGAGGCCGGATCGAAAATGCGAACGACACACCTTTCGACACAAAAAGGCCATATATATTACACGGTAAGGATAGATTCACGGTGTTGCTCGTGAAACATTTACACGAGATTAATGCTCACGGCGGCGCTGAATTAATTTTATCAGTGCTGAGAGAACAGTTTTGGGTCATTGGGGCGCGACAAACGGTGAAAAAGATCTCACGAGAATGTGTCTATTGCACTATCCGCCGCGCGAAGCCTATGACCGCACAAATGGGCCAACTCCCACCCGCGCGAATAACCACTCGAAGGCGCTGTTTCCACACTGTAGGTTTGGATGCTTTTGGGCCGTTCTTCGTCACTAATCGAAAGAAAGTGGAAAAACGATATGGATTACTCTTCACTTGTTTTAACACGAGAGCGACCCATATCGAACTAGCTGGAGATTTGTCAACCAGCTCGGCCTTGTTAGCTATAAGACGTTTTATAGCAGCCAGGGGGAAGCCGCGGGAAATTATGAGCGACAATGCCACTGGGTTCCGCGGTGCGGACGCTGAATTAAGAAAAGTTTTGTCAGCTATCGACAACCATGAAATAAGGGATCGTCTAAGTGCCGACGAGATAAAATGGAGTTTCTCCCCTCCTTCAGGACCCCATTTCGGTGGAGTTTGGGAGAGTCAGATAAAAACGGCAAAAAAATCGTTATATGCCATATTAAAGGAGCGAGCGCCAAATGAAGATGTGCTGAGAACATTATTATGCGAAGTCTCAGCGATGATGAACCACAGGCCGCTCACGTATATATCTCTAGATACTCGGGATGAGAGACCCCTCACACCCGCAGATTTCCTATTAGGCCATGCAGATGATAGTACAGCGGTAGGTCAGAATAATACAACTGAGTTATCTAACAAAAATCACTGGAAACAATCGCAAATACTTGCTGATGCTTTCTGGTACCGCTGGTCTAAAGAAGTACTTCCATTGTTGGTTAAAAGACCTAAGTGGGCGACAAAGGGAACTCCGTTAAAAATCGGAGACTTAGTAGTCCTGTTAGATCCTTCCCTAGAACGAGGAAGGTGGGCCAGAGGTCGGGTAACTCAAGTTTTCCCTGACAAAACAGGCCAAGTGCGAATAGTAGACCTATTAGTGGACGGGAAAGTGTATAGGCGCCCTGTCAGTAAACTTGTAAAAATACATACAACAGCTGATCAGGCAGAAACAACTGTCACTAATGTCTAAGTGGAAAAAGCGAAAGTCTATTCGTCACAGTAGAAAATAAAAATAGTCTAGCTAGAATTTAAAAGTGAAAACGCACGTTGACGTTTGTCTCGTAAGAAATGAAAAACGAAAGTTAACGGAAAGCGGTACATATTCTAAGTAGAATGATGAGAAATTCTCATAGGTTGAATAAGAAAGATCCGTCACCTCACTAGACCAATAAGGAAAATTGAATATGACAGTTAGATAAGTAGAATCCCATAGGTGAATGAGTAAAAAATAAGACTGGATTATGTAAATAAGATGTAAATTAGGTAAACCAAATAGATGGAGACAGGAGCCAATGAGGCTCAGAGCCCATTGGGGGGGGGGAATGGTTCAGAATATCCGAAAGAGCGGACGCCAGGGTCGATAAATCTTCCCTAAAAGTGAGACCCTCTTACAAAGGGTAGGAAACATAATTAGTCACGGACGCCGAGGATATGAGATTCCTTGAAAAATAGCTGATAACTCAAAGGAAAGGACAGAAAGGGGCTATAAAATATAAAATAAACGAGCGGTCGACCCTGAAACACGAGAATCCAGGGACCGACAACGTTCCCATTCAAAATAAATCGTGAAAAGGACCCCTTAGTAACACATGGTAACGATAAATTCCCTGGCGAGGCGACTGGCAAAAGACTACGAAATAAAAACCGTGGACGTTACAAAAAATCATACATACTCCAAATCCCACAATTCACCCTAGAAATAATATAGTTTAAAATGTAAAGAAACTTGCATGATTAATTAAAGCATAGCATATAGTATTTCGTTTAATGTAAAGTAAAGCGCTAGGAGAGACAACTTAATTAGCCTAATTAACGATCTAACATTAATATTAACTTGTTACTAATGACCTGAAACTAACCTATGTTTAAGACAATATGTACTCGGGAACGGTGGCGTTTGCGACGAGAATCTGTAATAACAATAATAATAATAATGCTTTATTTAAGAGGAAGTAGTACGAAAATTATGTCTTAAAAACTACCCAACTAGGTTAATGCCTGTACTAGGGTAGATTCTTTTCTTTTAAATTAAGCAAATAATATGTCTATAAAATGTTTAAATGTAAGACAGAGACAACTAGTGTATTCGCTTCTCGCTCTAGCGTGCAAGCGAGGAAGCATGATCGCGATGTCTCTCTCAAACGGGGTTGCATCTGTTATGCGCCCTGTCTCGTTATTGGACAAAACGTGTGCGGCGCAGTAATAGGGGTGTGTTTAGAAATTTCTGGAAGGATCTAGACCAATGAGAGGTAAGGGCGGTCGCTATCTTAGAAAAAAAAATGTAATGGCGATCGACGACAGAAAAGAGCGAAAGCTTCAGTTGTAAATTGGCAAAGGATCAGCGTGAACGCGCCGCGATCCAAGCACCGGGACTTAGTAGTAAATTATAAGTACTCGGAACTCAATGTAAAAGTAAAGATAAGTGACCGAATAAAAGAAAGTCTCGCGAATAAAAAGTGTTTATTTTCGACGGAAGCTTATCCTGCGTGACCTGAGGAAAGTGAGGTTCTATCACGGAAGCCTCTCGCCGAACTAATTTCCTTGTGAGGTTGGAATCCACCAATCGTTCGAGACAACCACCCCTGAGAGAAAAACCAACCTAGCTGGTGAGTGATTACCATTTGAATACAGTCCAAGGTGAAAACCATTGAAGATAATCGAAGGGGTAATTACCCAGCACAAAGGGGGTCGCGTAAATTCACAAGTAAAGTGGGTTTATGCAAACCGGGTAAAAATCCCAACCATATATATATATATATATATATATATATATATATATATATATATATATATATATATATATATATATATATATATATATATATATATATATATATATATATATATATATATATATATATATATATATATATATATATATATATATATATATATATATATATATATATATATATATATATATATATATATATATATATATATATATATATATATATATATATATATATATATATATTTATATTTGATAAGTTTTGTAAAGAAATCCGTTTATAGGATGATGTTTTATTTAAAATCAAATTAGTAAAAGCTACTTAAAAAGCAGCGAAGGAAATCCCAGCTTGGATCGGGAAATGCTAATATTTGAATGAGATATACTTACGGATGTGCACGACTTTCGACGACTTTCGACGAATTAAAGCGAAAAAATCAAAAATTAAACAAATTGATCACTTCGGCAAAGCCGTGACATAAATGAAGGTGACATATCGAAATAATTCAAATTTCGAATGCTACCATCATTTAAAATATGATACAATTGGCTGAGTTTTTTATCAACGAGCCATTAAATCGAAATAAAAATAAAAAATCTCCATATGCTTAATGAAATGAAAAAAGAAACTTCAATCTTAATTTCTGGCAGAGGAGTGTGTAATAAAGGCTGTATAATGTTATCAAAATACGGTAAACCAGTATAAAATTGTATAATATTAAAAAAGATGTAAAGAAACATTGTAGAAAACAGTATAATATTTTTATATTTGATAGGTTTTGTAAAGAAATCCGTTTATAGGATGATGTTTTATTTAAAATAAAATTAGTAAAAGCTACTTATATATATATATATATATATATATATATATATATATATATATATATATATATATATATATATATATATATATATATATATATATATATATATATATATATATATATATATATATATATATATATATATATATATATATATATATATATATATATATATATATATATATATATATATATATATATATATATATATTATGCAATTTTTGTTTATATGATATTATTCTACATAAAAAAACTATGTCAAAAAAACATTTTTTTGTGTAGAATAATTTTTAGTACATCTCAATATCACCACACAATAAAATGGAATAAACTTTTCAATTGTTTTGTTCAGTGTCATGTACACAATCACCAAATTGTATTGTGAACACTAATCCTGTATTGTGTAATATTGGTAATTTATTTTAAAATACAATGAATAAATACCAGCATAATCATTGCTTGTTTTGTTTCTTTGTTTATACTCTTCATAGTGAAATTTCACAACCGGCGGGTTTAATGTCATACAACAATCACTTCCAACTATCCCTACTTTAAAGTGTTTACATGTATGTGTGCGTGTAACATGTGTGTAAGTGTGTGTCTTGTTATTGCATTCAATCGACAGAATTGAAATGCAATTCCGTTAATTTTATCCCAACGGCAAATGGTGACCCAGCCGGTAATGAACCCGGAACCTTACAATGTAAGATCAGGCGGTCTAGCCATTATGGCACAGGGCGTCGATTCTGTAAAGAAATATTGTACTCGGAAGGAGATGTAATGAAAAGAAGAAGAAGAACATTGACGGGAAAATAATTTTCCGACAGTGAGCAACACCATTTCCCAATTTGTCGCGCGCTACCTAGCGGACTGCCGCTGAACTATTACAAAAAACGAACGATGGCGGCTTTTTAAAATGACGTTCATGATAGCAGCAGCAGCTGCTTATTTAAATAAATTAAAGATATATATATATATTTATATTATGAAAATATACTGAAAGTAATGTAATTTTATTATTTATAATATTTATTGCTTTTTTTATTTACAATACCTATATATTTTGTTCAGCAGTCACGACATCGTAATGAGTTTTTAAGGAGGGACTATATGGTAAATGTTACTTTTAGGTGGCAGGATTTTCGTTTTGAACGAATCTAATCAATTACAAGTAAATATATTAATAAGAATAAAAAACACGACTGCCTATTCAGGAAGTGCCTATATATTATTTATAAATATTTTTATTACGCCTTTTTTATCAAATGTTTGTGATTTATGTAATTATCCATATAGATATATGAATATTTTCGGTATGTACTCAATCGGACCTTTCATTTGACACTAAACACGATATATTTATGGCAATTTATTAACATTTGGACATTTAGAGAACTACTTACTTGATATTTGGACGTTTAATGAACCCTATGACACTCGGGATTACATAACGATTGTAACAATACCACACCCTTCTAAATCGGTTTAAGCGTTTAGAAGGAATAAAGATGGAATAAAGAAACGGAAAACATACATAGATGAAACCTGAACACATTACACTCCTTTTTTGTTGAGCAGTCGTGTAATAAATTTGCAAGAACCATAAATGGTTGTTTAAAAATCGATAATGTTTTGTGGAGACACGTTGTATAATTTATGACGTTTCGGTGACGTTGCAGCCGCCGTTGTCCACTGGTAGACTGAAGAGCTGTCAGTCCGTTGTTTTGCGGGCAGGCCGCAAACCGCTGCCGCCACTGCGTAGGTTATAACGGTGGTGGGGGGGGGGGGCCGGGCTCGGAGCGCGGGAATTTTGAAAATCTGTCTTGCACACAACACTCACTGTATTTTATTTTACGTCTTTGCGTTCGGCGTTCGGCGGCGGGAACATTTTAAGAAGAGGGTTCCACGTAGAAGAGAGTTTGTAGCCGTCGTCTCTATTGAAGTTCGGAGTTCTTCTCATTTCAATGGCTTCCCGGATCATGCGAGGAAAGTAGAATTGTTCCTTGGATAGAACAATGGGATTTTGAAACTGCATCCAGTGGTTACTTCCGCTATCCAATATATGTTCGCAGATCGCCGATTTCACCAAACAATCGCGATAGTCTTCGATTTTATACATACATCAATCCTGAATACGTAACAATCTTTCTTTTGGACAGTCGCGTAATAATAGAGAAAAAAATAACAAAATAAAACAGACTCCATTTTTTTATATACATAAGTGCAACAGGACAGCGACACTACTCTTTCATAGCTACAAGAGTTTATAATAAATGAAGCAGTGACATAAAAACCAGCCCCAATTGTCATTTATTTAAAAGCAAAATAAATAAATGGCTGTTGCAAGAAGAGTTTTATCTATCCATGCCATGAGCGATGTAGTAGAATAAGTTGAAGTTGACTTAACATATATTGTGTATGTATGTATATGTATATTCTAATGTATTGAGTATTTCTATTTCCTATACAATATTGTAATTTTTATAAATTTTTTATTATTATATATATGTATTATATAGGTATATATTTTTTAATTACTATTATTATTATTATTGTGTTTGGTTGGTTCATCGACCCTCGTTTTAAATGTAAAAATATAAATTGCTTGCCCTGGAACGGGTATATCCCAGTTGGGCAGCACTAGCCAGTGAATGAAAGAGGAAATTAAAAAGGAATGAAAAAGGTTAATTTGATAATTCCAATCAAATAAATAAATAAATAAATAAAAATGTCATGGTGAAATTTAGAACGAGCTATGCAAATTAAATGCGTATACAAAATTTTGTGTGTGTGCTGTTGACCGTTGAGGAGTCGCCTCGTCGGGAGCCAAGGGTGTAGAATCAGGTCATGCTTACCATATAAAATGCATTGTCATCGAAAATGAACCAATATGTAAATTTTCAATTTCATATGATAATATTTGAGGAGTTCTCTCAATTCCTCATGTATCCCATCATCAGAACAGGATTTTGAACAGAACCGATCCGGAAGTAAATCCTTTAAAATAAAAAAAATATTTTCCAAATCGGTTCATAAATGACGGAGTTCTGAGGTAACGAACATTTTTAAAAATACAATCGACTTGATGACCTCCTCCTTTTTAACACGCTTTTATTAGGTCGACCTGTATGTAACTATGTAATGGAATCTAAGGTAACTAATTTAACCACCTTCCAAGGATCGTAGCGTCATGAAAATTGGCAGCTGTATGTAGTTCTGATGACAATACAATAATATGATACTGTCGAACTGATCTGATGATGGAGTCGGAAGATATCAACTGGAACTTCATGATGGAACATCGTATCATAACTGTGTTTGGACTGTTTCGAAAAGTCTTGGAATGAACTTTGACCACGATTAGGTTTCAAGGTCTGATGATGAAGCCGGAAGATAGGCACTGGCATTCCATGGTGGAATATCGTATCATAGGTCTTGTAATGAACTTTGACCACGATTAAGTTTCAAGGTCTGATGATGAAGCCGGAAGACAGGAACTGGCATTCCATGATGGAATATCGTATCATAGTCGTGTTTGCACTTATGAGAAAGGTCACGCAATGGACTTTGAACACGATGAGGTTTCAAGGTTATAACAAACCTATTATATATTGACTTGTAAATATTGGGTGTAAATAGTGTAAATATTGACATACATAGATGCCTGTATAAAATGTATATAGACCTGTACATGGAGAGTGTAAATAGAATAATATTGATATATCTATATACGATGTATATTAACGTGTAATTTTTTTGGATTTTAAGTGCAATAAAAGTGTGTTTTTATTGTTTTTTTTAAAACTATTATTTTATTTTGAAGACGGTTAAAAACGGGACTGGGCAGTGACGAGGTAAGTTTATTAAGTTGGTAGAAAACGGCATTCCGTGATTCGGTCGACGAGCCTCGCTGACTTCTTCCGCGCGGCAATTGCCCATTAGCGGGGCTTAGTGTGAGCCGGGTCCATTAACCCGGCTTTCTGGGTGTGGCGTCGCAGGTCTGCGTGCCGGGCGGCAGGCATCTTGCGAGTATAAACTGTGTCGATAGGCGTACATGGCACTTTCTGTGTCGATGACTGCTGTTCTGGCGGTCTGCTAAAATGTAGTAGGCTGTGCGCGAGCGAGTACGGCTTCCGGACTTCTGGAGACTTGGTGTGCAGTGGAGCGAACACGAGGAGGCGCGCGTGCGGCGAGGTGTTAGAAAACGGACAACTGCGACTTAATACTAAACAGCCAGAGTGAAAGTATTGTGAATGGGCAAAAAATATATATTTTGTATAATATACATTCAGACTCCCCCCCCCCCCACCGAGACTATTACGACTATTTCCAGACTGAAGTCTGGCTGTGCGTCTGTGTATGTGTGTGTGTATGTGTGTGTGTGTGTGTGTGTGTGTGTGTGTATTCTTCCACGATAGCACAGTACCTATACCGCGAAAATAGACTCTCTCTCGAACGACAGGGCATTGCGGGAACAGGGTGCTAGGAATGTTGGACAACTAGAGCTGTCAACTACAACGGGCGAACCCGTCACCTCAGTAGGTTTTATCGAAATGATCGTTCTATCTCCTGTGAAGTGAGCGCAGAATACTTTGGACAAAAACATTCCATCGTCAAGCTATGCCACATGCCCGCAAGAGGACAACCTCTTATCCGCGACTTAGCCATGAATCCTACCCAGCGGGCTTACACTCACGCTCTTACTTCCAGTTGCGACCAGATTACTTCGGTCTCTCGACTGGTTACGAGTTCGAGGTCGCTTGCGCGGTCCTCTCCCTTACGAAGCGGTGAAACGGTGTCAACCGAATCTATCGCGGACCACGGCATCCTTTGCCCGGCTCTTCACCCGGAATCGGGTAGCCGATGATCGTTTCAAGAGCAGTTGCCGAAAGGTCAGCAACCACCCCCGCTCTATAGGAAACAGTACTGCTTCCAGACTCCCCCGACTGTAAGTCAGAATGCACAGTCGATTGGCTTACGCCGCATGGTGCGCAGAGAAGCGCCAGAAAAATGACTCCTAGGGGAAACTATCCCTAAGGCCAGAGTCCTACCCGGGCTCACGCTTCATGCGTGGAGAGCGCCGGATGGGTGTTGACCCGTGAGTGTGACCGACCCTGAACAAATGAGTCTTCGTGGCCAATTCAGCAAGGGCCCATTAGCTTTATTTATTTATTTATTTATTTATTAATATTTCACACACATTTATAATACTAGATTAATAAGATTAAAATCTACCTTGCTGGAGTAATGCCCGTACTAAGGTAGACTTTTATGTATTCTTTTTTTCCTTTTTTTTTTTTTAGTTGGTAAGTGTGACATAATGTAGCATTGTTTTACGTGGTAGCTCTATATTTACACAAATTTTACATATACCTACTTATAATTTAGTAACATAATATACCTACATAATAATATTAAATAATCATATATACACATACACATATAAACATATACATCTACACATATACATACACATATATACATATATACATTTATACATATAATCTATACATATACATAAAGCAGTAATTTTATGTAGTTTGGTATTCTTATACAGCACTATAATTAACTAATTTCTCCGTTTCGTTTCTTCCTAGCTCAATCAACCATTCCGTCATAATTTTTCTTCCTCCTATGGTATCTAACTTCACTTTTAATTCCGAATGTATTCTATTGTGTAGTCGGACAGCTAGAAAAGAGAAATGTCGCTCCCAGAAATGTTGGACAGAGAGGTAAGGGGAAGTTCCCTAACGCCGGACGGCACCTAGCGTCGGACACTAAACCCCAGCGCGCACTTGCAGCCTGGGTTTAGTAGACCGCGCGCACTTAGCCGCGCGGCCCAAGTGCGCTCGCTCGACGGCGATTCCATACATTTCGTAGTATCTCGTTGGCCGCCGGGGTTTATAGTATCTCGACAAGTCGCGGCGCGATCGATATAAAGACATAGGAAAAGGTAAAGCGTACGCTTTGCCGCACCCTTCCCGTAAACCATAAATCAACCGATGACCTAAATAAATTTCAATTTCTATCCGGATATCGGTATCGGTGAGTCGACTGGTGCCTACTTCAAAATGGTGGGTCTGTATTTTAACTATTGCTTGAGTGATTCTCGTCGTAAGGTGACCCCTAGCTAGAGGCCGCCGTTAGTTGAATTTCATCCACGCCTAAACTCAGCATACCGACGAGTAACCGTACAATAGGTATCGTATTTCTTGAAATACTCGCTCCGTACAAAAATAAAACAAAGGTATTTAATTACCGCGTGAAATATCGTCTTTTCCTTTTTGCCAACACGTTTCGACAAGATGCCAAGTGACTCTTAAAAAACACTAAAAACACGCTTTTATAAATGCACGTAAAAAAAGCCGGTGCAAACACGGCTATTATACGATATTCCATCATGGAATGCCAGTGCCTATCTTCCCGCTTCATCAGCAGACCTTGAAACCTAATCGTGGTCAAAGTTCATTCCAAGACTTTTTTAACAAGTCCAAACACAGCTATGATACGATGTTCCATCATGAAGTTCCAGTTGATATCTTCCGACTCCATCATCAGATCAGTTCGACAGTACCATATTATTGTATTGTCATCAGAACTACATACAGCTGCCAATTTTCATGACTCTACGATTCTTGGAAGATGGTTAAATTAGTTACCTTCGAACAGGTCGACCTAATAAAAGCGTGTTAAAAACAGAAGAAGATTACATAGACTGGAATTACATACAAAAAGACCAACCAGTGATATACCGGAACCGGTAAACTCAGACAAGATTGTAAGCTCTGAGTCTTTGAAGAAAATGGTTGCACGTTTCCTAAAGAAATCTTCACTGAAATAAATTCAGAAACTCAAACGGAAGGAAACAAGGAAGTGGTGCCACCGAATGTACTTAACCATTATTTATTTGGTTCAAAACAAAATGATCACTCTGGAGCGGAAATTTATAAGATTACAACTAGATCTGTCAACTACAACGGTCGAACCCGTCACCTCAGGAAGTTTTAACGATATTAGATCGTTCTGTCTCCCGTGAGGTGAGCACGGAAGACTTGGGACGAGAAACAATCAACTGTCTAGTTACGCCACTTGCCTGTCAGAGGCCAACGCCTTACTACGAGTATAAAGATAAGTATTTGGCCGAATGGTCGTTTCAAGAGCAGTTGCCGTAAGGTCAACAGCTACCACGCTCTATTGGAAACTATACTGTTCCTAGACTCCCCCCGCTGTTAGTCGGAATGCACAATTGGCTGACTCCGCATGGTGCGCAAACTGTCCAGGAGCGCCCGAAGGTTGACTTCTAGGGGATATTGGCCCGCAGGACAGTATCATACTCTGGCTCTCACCCTTATATTATACTAGTGGAATGTTACCCGGCGATGCTCGGGTATCCGTTTCCTTCCCCCTCCAACACTTCATCTCCTGTCTCTCAACAGTGAGAAACTGATCTGTCAACTACAACGGGCGAACTCTGCACCTCACGAAGATTTAACGATATGGTTTTAACGATAGTTTAAGGAAGTCTCCCGTGAGATGAGCGTAGAAGACTTGGGACGAAAACAGCCCACTGTCCGGTTACGCCACTCGCCCGTAGGAAGCCAACGCCTTACCACGAGATAACCAGGTTAATCACCCAGAGGGCCGACACTTGCGCCCTTACTACCAGTTGCAACCAGATTACTTCGGTCTACCGACTGGTTACAGGTTCGAGGTCGCTTGCGCAGTCCTCTCCCTTACGTACGGTGATACCGTGTCTACCAAATCTATCGCAAGCCACGGCATCCTTTGCCCGGCTCGTAACCCGGTATCGGGTAGCCGATTGGTCGTTTCAAGAGCAGTAAGGTGAACGACTGCTCCCGCTCTATAGGAGACAGTACTGTTTCTAGACTCCCCCGGAGTCGTGTTGATCAGAATGCACAATCGATTAGCTGGACGGTTTGCGCACCGTGTGCGCAAATTGTTCAGAAGCGCCCGAAGGTTGACTCCTAGGGGAAACTGGCCCGCAAACCGTTCAGAAGCGCCCGAAGGTTGACTCCTAGGGGAAACTGGCCCGCAGGCCAGAGTCCTACCCAGGCTCTCACTTCTGCGTGGAGGCCGCCGGATGGGTGTTGACCCGTGCGTGTGACCGACTCTATACAACCGGGTCTTAGTGGCCAAACTGCAATAGGGCCCATTAGCTCCCCAAATTTATAAAATTCGTTCGCACACGGCTTTCTACAATAAATATATTAAAAAGAGTAAAAAAACACGACTGCCGTTACAGAATGTGAACTATTGTATTTATAATTATTTTTATTACGGGGTTTAAATGAAAAATTTTTGGTTTACGTATTTATCTATATAGATATTATTTATCCCGGAATATTTCCGGAATATTCTCAGTCAGACCTTTCATTTAACGTTAAACACGACATATGTATTTAGAGATAAATATTCTCACTGTTGCATCAAAATATATATACGAAAATCTGTTGTATGTCCACAAGAATATTGACAATTTAAAAAAAAAACCGACACTCATAATGTTAATACTAGACATAAGCATAACCTTGTTGTACGTGCTACTCGTCTCCACAACATAAGCAATTCTTTTTTGGGACAATGTATACGCTTCTATTACAAACTTCCTCATACTATTAGAGAACTATCTGTAAATAAGTTTAAAGCTACCATCAAAGCAAAATTGTATAAAAAAGCATAGGTACTATACAATATCTGATTATGTAAATGATAAAACGGCTTGGGAGTAAGGCTTGGACGCATCATAAGAACATAAATTAAAAATAGTATTTAATTTTGTCTATATGAACATTTAGATTTTTGTTTTTTTTAATTATGTTAATTTATTGAGATTCGGACATTTAGACAACTACTTTGTTG
The DNA here is from genome assembly GCA_944548615.1 of Micropterix aruncella. Classification (NCBI taxonomy): domain Eukaryota; kingdom Metazoa; phylum Arthropoda; class Insecta; order Lepidoptera; family Micropterigidae; genus Micropterix; species Micropterix aruncella. The sequence continues at coordinate 25,352,034 of OX155970.1, forward strand.
ATATTTGGTCAGTTAAGGTACCCTATGACAGTCAGGATGATATAACTATTCTAACAATACCACACAGTTCTAAATCGGTTCAAACGTTTAGAAGTTATGGCGGAATAAAGAAACAGAAAACATACATAGATGAACCCTGAACACGTAACACTCCTTTTTTGTTGGGCAGTCGAGTAATAGAAGAATAGATACTTTATTATTTTACATAACACATACATACATACATTTATTAAGGAGATGGTTATTAATTAACACGGTATTTGTGCAAGCACATTAAAAAAATAACGTTTACCTTAGAACAGGTCCCGGCCTAGTTAGGTGACGTTGCCACTAGACTATACATTGTATTCTTTTTTCTGCTTTTGATTCGATTCAATTTTGAAAGTATTCCTAAGCTGAAATTGTTTACTTTTTAATTATTTGCATTACTTATAATAAAATAAATTTAAAAAATAAATTGGGTTAGGGGCCATCCCCATTTTAAGTAATCACCGATGGAGAGGGGAGGGGGGTGGAGCTGAGGCTTACGCTTGATTACGTGGGGGGGGGGGAGTGCCCGCCTTGATTTCGTAATTTATGTATTTATTTATATTTCGGGAAACATACAGTGCTTCATTAATTATGAGTAATTATTTTAATACAGTGTTTCGCTGGCCGATTAATTGTTTCCTACATTATTTTCTTATTTTTTATTTTATTTTATTTTATATTATTTTATTCCAACGAAAGAGAAAAACAGCGCTCGGGTTAATAAATAATAATAACAATATTACGGCCAAAATAGTCTCCTGATAATATACAGTTTATGTACGTGATGTTGTGTAATAATAAAAATCATGTTCTCTCGATTTGTGAGTGTGAATGATAGAGTAGGAAGAGTGTGTTTATATGTGTGATTGTGATGTGTGTTTAATGGGTGTGTGTAAGTACATCTACGTGTATGTGTCATAGTTGTGTATATATGAGAGTGTGTGATTCTGCACAGGTATGTATCTGTTCAAGCTTTCATGGTCTGGTCTAATATGGTTTTTAAGGTATATCAGAAATTGCATTGCACTAAATTAAATTAAACTACTATCGAACTATAGCAAGGATAGGAAATCAACCAACTTTGGTCACCGAATGGCAATTTTTTGGTCTAAACCTGCACTAAAATAGCGCAGTGCCGCGTCGAAGATACCCCACATGAGTGACGTGTGCAGATAATCCACGCGCTCGTCTGCGTTTGAGTGGCCTGCGCCTTTTCCTGCACGCGCTGGCAAGAATAGAAGAGAATAGAATAGAATTTTGAAATTTTGTAATTACTTTAAATGAATAAAGTACATATAAAATCGAAGACTATCGCGGTTGTTTGACATTATAAATACGATAGAAAACGAATTTACCGCGTGAAATTTGTAGCACCCGACGTTTCGGTGACGTTGCAGCCGCCATTGTCCAGGGTAGACTGAAGGGCTGTCAATCCGTTGTTTTGCGGGTAGGCCGCGTACCGCTTCCGCCACTGCGTAGGTTATAACGGTGGTGGGGGGCCGGGCTCGGAGCGCGGGAATTTCTAAAATCCGTCCTGCACACAACACTCACTGTATCCTGTTTTACGTCTTTGCGTTCGGCGTTCGGCGGCGGGAACATTTTAAGAAGAGGGTTCCACGTAGAAGAGAGTTTGTAACCGTCGTCTCTGTTAAAGTTCGGGGTTCTTCTTATTTCAATGGCTTCGGGAAGTAGAATTGCGATCATGCGAGGAAAGTAGAATTGTTCTTTGGATAGCACAATGGGATTTTGAAACTGCATCCAGTGGTTACTTCCGCTATCCAATATATGTTCGCAGATCGCCGATTTTTCTCTCTGAACGTTTTTAACAGCTTTGATGTGTTCTGACAGTCGCGTGGCTATGGGCCGTTTCGTTTGTCCAACGTAGGCTAGACCACAACTGCATTCGACTTTATACACACCCGGGGTTTGCAGTGGTATTACATCCTTTACAGGCCTCAAAAATCGAGCTATATTTTGGGTCGGTTTGAAGATCGTTTTTATATCGAATCTGTTTAGCATCTTACTTATTCGATCTGTCACGCCCTTGACATGTGGTAAGAATGCTCTTGATCTGCTCGGTTTCTGAGTTTCGTGAGAACCGAGCAGATTTTCAAAATTCCCGCGCTCCGAGCCCGGCCCCCCACCACCGTTATAACCTACGCAGTGGCGGAAGCGGTACGCGGCCTACCCGCAAAACAACGGATTGACAGCCCTTCAGTCTACCCTGGAGAACGGCGGCTGCAACGTCACCGAAACGTCGGGTGCTACAAATTTCACGCGGTAAATTCGAATAAAGTACATTTTTAAAAGCTTTCTAAAGCGTTTTTTTCCACTTACAGTCTTCCTTCTTATTACAAACGCTGGGTTCACGATTCTTCACATTTCCGCAAATTCGGTTGATTACGTAATCTGGCGAGGGGGGGGGGGTCAGGCCGCTGATTACGTCTGTTGACATGGGGAAGGAGGGGGGATCGAAAGTCCTAGAAGTGGATGGTCCCTTAAATATGTATATTTTTTTAATGTTTGTTACCTCGGAACTCCGTCATTTATGAACCGGTTTAGAAAATTCTTTTTTTTATGAAAGGATACTTCCAGATTAGTCCCATTTTTATCAAAATCATCATGGATCCTATCATCAAAATCCTGTTATGATGATGGGATCCATGAGGAATTGAGGGAACCTCTCAAATATCATATGAAGTTGAAAATTTACATGTTTGTTTAATTCCGATTACAATGCATTGTTTTCGGGTAAGCATGGCCTTATTCTACACCCAGGGTTGGCTCCCGGCAAGGGGACTCCTCAACGGTCAAAACAGCACAGACACGAAATTTTGTATACGCATTCAGTTATGATAGCCCATTCTAAGTTTCACCATGACATGGCTGCTGCACCCAGGGTTGACTCTTAACGAGGGGACTTCTCAATGGTCAACAGCACAGACACGAAATTTTGTATACGCATTCAGTTATGATAGCCCGTCCTAAGTTTCACCATGACATGGCTGCTGCACCCAGGGTTGACTCTTAACGAGGGGACCTCTCAACGGTCAATAGCACAGACACGAAATTTTGTGTATGCATTCAATTACGACAGCCTAAGTTTAACCAAGACAGGACTGCGATACCCAGGGTTGGCTTACAACGAGAGAACTTCTCAACGGTCGACAGCATAGACACGAAATTTTGTATACGCATTCAATGATGATAGCCCGTTCTAAGTTTCATCAGGCATGACATGGCTGATGCACTTATAAAAAAAATTGAGTCGGTGTTTTTTGTTAAAATTCTTATTTTAAGATTCCATCATGTTTATGATATACTTCTGCCATGGACTATTCTGCTACCAAATAGGTATTATTCGGCTACCAAACCAAATTACTCGTATTTAGTTAGTTGAGGTTACAGTGACCTATAAATGGTATTCTGTGAATTAAAATAATCATCTAATGATATAATAACTAAAACTATACGTCTACTATAGTTAACCAGAATGTTAGTACCTATTTTATATTTAGAATATTTTAATAATCAATAATGTAGAGAATTTTTTTACGTAAATAAACAATCAAAAAAATTAAACAAAATATATAAGAAAATAACTTTATTCATATTTTTATGTTAACTAACACAAAACACGCCTTCATTAAAACGAAAATATCAATATGACCAAAGAATAATTCCGTAAGTTGTAATTATTATTGTGTTTTCCCAGAGTTTATTTGCCATCACTGCGATTGTGGGCGCCTTTCGCATTGATCCTCACAGTTAGGTACATCCTTGGAATTCGCACAATCGTTGCAATCGCCTTTATCAGAACAATTCTTTGCAATGCAATCGCAGGTGTATCCACAACCGGATTTCTTTCCAGAATTCAAACAGGTTTTGCAATCGCATTTGCACTGATCCTGGCATTTACAATCTTCACCGCATTTAGTGGAATGCGGACAATCCTTGCAATCGCATTTATCAGAACAGATCTTCTTTGCAGAGCAATCGCAGGTGTCTCCACAGCCGCATTTCTTTCCAAAATTCAAACAGGTTTTGCAATCGCATTTGCAGTGATCCTGACATTTACATCCTTCCTCGCATTTGATGGAATGCGGACAATCCTTGCAATCGCATTTATCAGAACAATTCTTTGCAGAGCAATCGCAGGTGTCTTCACAACCGCATTTCTTTCCAGAATTCAAACAGATTTTGCTATCGTATTTGCACTGATCCTGACATTTGCATCCTTCGTCGCATTTAATTGAATGCGGAGAATCCTTGTAATCGCATTTATCAGAACAACTCTTCTTTGCAGAGCAATCGCAGGCGTCTCCACAGCCGCATTTCTTTCCAGAATTCAAACAGGTTTTGCAATCGCATTTGCAGTGATCCTGACATTTACATCCTTCCTCGCATTTGATGGAATTCGGACAATCCTTGCAATCGCATTTATCAGAACAATTCTTTGCAGAGCAATCGCAGGTGTCTTCACAACCGCATTTCTTTCCAGAATTCAAACAGATTTTGCTATCGTATTTGCACTGATCCTGACATTTGCATCCTTCGTCGCATTTAATTGAATGCGGAGAATCCTTGCAATCGCATTTATCAGAACAACTCTTCTTTGCAGAGCAATCGCAGGCGTCTCCACAGCCGCATTTCTTTCCAGAATTCAAACAGGTTTCGCAATCGCATTTGCACTGATCCTGACATTTGCATCCTTCTCCGCATTTAATGGAATGCGGACAATCCTTGCAATCGCATTTATCAGAACAGATCTTCTTTGCAGAGCAATCGCAGGTGTCTCCACAGCCGCATTTCTTTCCAAAATTCAAACAGGTTTTGCAATCGCATTTGCAGTGATCCTGACATTTACATCCTTCCTCGCATTTGATGGAATGCGGACAATCCTTGCAATCGCATTTATCAGAACTCTTCTTTGCAGAGCAATCGCAGGCGTCTCCACAGCCGCATTTCTTTCCAGAATTCAAACAGGTTTCGCAATCGCATTTGCACTGATCCTGACATTTGCATCCTTCTCCGCATTTAATGGAATGCGGACAATCCTTGCAATCGCATTTATCAGAACAGATCTTCTTTGCAGAGCAATCGCAGGTGTCTCCACAGCCGCATTTCTTTCCAAAATTCAAACAGGTTTTGCAATCGCATTTGCAGTGATCCTGACATTTACATCCTTCCTCGCATTTGATGGAATTCGGACAATCCTTGCAATCGCATTTATCAGAACAATTCTTTGCAGAGCAATCGCAGGTGTCTTCACAACCGCATTTCTTTCCAGAATTCAAACAGATTTTGCTATCGTATTTGCACTGATCCTGACATTTGCATCCTTCGTCGCATTTAATTGAATGCGGAGAATCCTTGCAATCGCATTTATCAGAACAACTCTTCTTTGCAGAGCAATCGCAGGCGTCTCCACAGCCGCATTTCTTTCCAGAATTCAAACAGGTTTCGCAATCGCATTTGCACTGATCCTGACATTTGCATCCTTCTCCGCATTTAATGGAATGCGGACAATCCTTGCAATCGCATTTATCAGAACAGATCTTCTTTGCAGAGCAATCGCAGGTGTCTCCACAGCCGCATTTCTTTCCAAAATTCAAACAGGTTTTGCAATCGCATTTGCAGTGATCCTGACATTTACATCCTTCCTCGCATTTGATGGAATGCGGACAATCCTTGCAATCGCATTTATCAGAACAATTCTTTGCAGAGCAATCGCAGGTGTCTTCACAACCGCATTTCTTTCCAGAATTCAAACAGATTTTGCTATCGTATTTGCACTGATCCTGACATTTGCATCCTTCGTCGCATTTAATTGAATGCGGAGAATCCTTGTAATCGCATTTATCAGAACAACTCTTCTTTGCAGAGCAATCGCAGGCGTCTCCACAGCCGCATTTCTTTCCAGAATTCAAACAGGTTTTGCAATCGCATTTGCAGTGATCCTGACATTTACATCCTTCGCCGCATTTTATGAAATGCGGACAATCCTTGCAATCGCATTTATCAGAACAACTCTTATTTGCAATGCAATTGCAGGTGTCTCCGCATCCGCGTTTGCACTGATCCTGACAGTTGCATTCTTGCTGGCATATTTCGGAGGGTAGTCGTCCATATTTGCATTTTTGACAATTGCATTGCTGTCCGCAATATTTTTTACCTGAGTAAATGTAATATAATAGTATTAGTTTTTGGGTAGGTATAGATATTAAATTTCATAAATTGTTGAAATATGAATGGGCTGAGATAATTTCTTAGTTGACGATGAAGTCGAATAAAGGTAAATAATTACTTTTTCTTTTCTCAATTATGCTCGAGCATCGATAATGTGTTATATGAGTAGGTTATATGTGTGAATTTAATTTAATGAATGTCCATTTTCCCCCGTTTTTCCGACGGAGCGGTTTCCCATGATAGATCATGGGAAACCACTCCATCGAAAAAACGGAAGGACAGATTTTTTAAATGAAAAATACTACCGGCTTGGTGGAAACTACGGAGCATTAGAAAGCTGCTCCGTGGTGGAAATAAAACATTTTATACTATGGCTTGGCCAAAAGTACGAGTACTACAAATATAGTAGGCTTATTACGAACGTTCTCGCATTCTTCGCACAAATTGTTTATTTTATTACAGAATTTTACGGTTCTTATTTAAATATGTCATTTATATTTCAATAAAAAATATTATAATAGTTATTCCAAATTTTTAGGAAACAAAATTTGGAAAAATTTGGAAAAATTTGGAAAAATTTGGAGGTGGGCGAATCAGTACGAGCAAAAAAGCAACTTTTGATAAAAAACATTGAGAATGTTTTTTTTTGGTAAATTTGAAAAATCTTGACTGATATACGAAAGTATGACAAGCGTTGATTGCGCTGCGCCATCTAGCAATAGATAATGCAATATCCCGAATATACAATATTTGCGATATTTTACCTACTGCTAGATGGCGCAACGCGCCTTACTCTTTTAATACTATTTTTCAACATACTTATAAACCTTAGTACCTACCTATTCAAATAAAAAAAAATTTTTTTTTTCGAAAACAGCCTATTTTGTTTTTATTTCATTTTTTATCAAATGTTGCTCATGCTGATTCACCCACTTTAAGGATGACACTAATTAAAAACACACCTGTATAATATAATGTCACAATAATTGTAAGAAAATAAATTAAATTCCAAGAAACCAAGTCGCCCGGTCGCCAACAATAAAAATAAACAAAACCCCATACCTACCGAGAACACAACCGACCAAATTTTCGGGGCAAAAAATACCACCGTGGTCTTAGAATACTAAATCTAACCACACTGGGAGCCGAACTATAGTAGTATTCAAACAATACAAATACATATGTACTTACAACTGGTATCCATATTTTTAATCTTGGCGTCTGTCGTCGGTAGTTGTTATCGCAGTACTATACTTTGATTGAATGTATCGCCGATAGAGCGCGCTGTCGTTTTTATACAGATGAATGGTTAGTACTCGCTGCGTGCAAAACGTGTGCAATGATGATTCAGCGGTCGTGTGAAACCATTTTGTGCACGCGTTACTATTGTGGGGTGGTGGACGCAGGGTTGTGCAATGCAATATGGGCGAATGACGTCATGATAATAAGGCATTCTAGAATGTTCATGCCCTCTGCACAGTCAGGTTGCCAGATTTGAAAAAAAAACAGTCAGTGCTTGGATTGACTGCCGTTGTTGGAGGAAGGGGGGGAGGGGAGAAAAACGTACATGTATAGATAGCTCCAATCTGATAGTCTCTACAGGTTGAGTTTTAATTAGTGACATCCTTAATATATTATTTTGGAAAAAAACATTTTTTTTGTCAAATTTGTAAATGTTTACCATTAAAGAAAAGTTTGAGAAGCGTTGAGCGCGCTGCGCCATCTAGCGGTTTGTAAAATATCGCTAACAATTAAATTTATCGATATTTTACCTGCCATTAAATAGCGCATCGCGCTCAAAACTTTTTTAATACTATTTGAAAAAAAATGTTTGAAAAAAATCCTAAAAAAAATCATCAAAACTTGCTTAGTTCGTCGTACTGATTCACCCACTACATGAATGTCACTAATTAGAAACTCATCCTGTATATTTTAAAGTTCGCTAATAGAGCCGGTGCGGCTGCTAAAAAGTCATTGGGCTATACCTCTGTGCTCAGCCGCGTATTATATTTTTGGTATTTTATTTTCATCATTAAAGAATAGGAGCTGATGGAAGAATGTTTCGTTACTGTATGAATTTAAATTAAATCAAAGGGGAAAAAAATATTCTATTTAAATGTCCATTTTTAGCCACATTTGTGTGCTACTAATTATATATCAATCAATTACTTTGTGCCTTAATTAAGGCAAGTATTTGTCTCGTATAGTTTACTATCATAAGAATAACATTTCTCCAAGTAAGTAAAAACCGTAACGTATACGAGAACACGTGACTCGTATACATTCAGAGCGTCTAAAGTGATTTTTTGTTGGATTTATGAGTAAAATACTCCTTTCTTAGTAATAAATACACAGTTGTGACAAGTGTTTAATTCTTTTAATTATAGAGTTCCAAATTTGCTTTTTGTATTTTATTTAGGTAGTTTTTCAAAGTGTATTTTTCAAAGGTAGCCTTTTGATTTGGAATTAAACTGAGGTAATTTCCCGTTTCTACATAATATGTCTTTAATATTTTTGGGTAGTTTATATACCATTGATCATATATATGTAGATCAATGTTATAACATACCATTACAACGTAGTTAGGATACCTGTTAAATAATTCCAAAGACGGACAGAGTAATATTAAACTAAAATTTATTGTGTTTTTACCAGAGGTATGTAAAAAAAATACCTCTGGTAAAATTAGAGTAAATTTCCTTTTGAGTCTTGAACTTTTCTATATGTTTTAATATCAACTTTATAAATTCAAGACTGATGGTAGTAGAGTGAGGATACTGAGCATTCCGAAATGACCACGACATGATTCAGTAGGTACGGTTAGGATTAATAAAAATGCTTATGACTTGTTTTTGGACAGAGAAAGTATGTGTGAAGGGGGGGGGGGGGGTATGCTGGTCTAGGAATTTCAAATAATCGTTTTTTTTTCTTTTGCGTATTTTTAAAGTTTAGACCTTTAGGAATATGTCCTCAAAAAGATTTTTTCAAAATTCAAATTATTTTTGTAATTTCAGCGACTTTTGTGACGTAACAAATAAATCGATACTATGGTGCGGCTACTAGATCGTGCCGGAACGAATCGATCAATAGACCCCCGTACTATAATGTAATCCCTGACTTCATGATTATGAAGCTAGAACAGCTCCCTTAGCTGAAAGAACTCCAGAAAACGTTAATTTTGAAGTAGAACCAAATGTGAGAATTAAGTAGGTACCATTATCTGAGTTACGATCCCGAAGCATTGTCTCAAACTTTAAACGCTTTCTTGAAACTACTTTTTTCGACTTAGTCGACATGATATCTCAAGTTCTACTAAATTGATTTATTTGAAATCATCTTTGCGTATCCCTCTGTACCGGGAGCATGGATTTTGAAAAAATGCAATGTAAAAAATGTAAAAAAAAAATTTCGCCATTTTGCTGAAAAAAAGAATATCTTTTTTTATAAAGTCCAGGCCATAGTGACATTCTTACTAATCAATATTTTTTGTTTTTATTTATTTCATAACACTTTCAGGGCTGGAAACATGTCGACCAGGACGCACCTTTTTTTAGCCCCCATCTCACTAGCCTACTCTAAATTTCTCTCTCTTACCTAAATTTCTCACTCTAAATTTTTGTATTTTTTTTTGGATTCTTGAAGCGCAATGTACATTTTTTAAAAAATGGACTGTAAAAATGTGCTTTTTCTAACCTACTCGGATAAACACCTAAAATTTAAACTTCTAACCAGGATACCCCCTTAAAACTGCGGTACTCTATCACTATTATTACAGAAGAAAAAACAATACGAAACAATAATTTATTGATAACCAAAATTACACAAATCGACTATAGAGGTCTCTGTCGTTCTTGAAGCAAGTGGTGCCCTCTGCCGGTATGTGTAAGCACTGTTTCGTATCGTGAATATTTGAGCATTTCCTTGGTGAATATTTACAGGTTTAACCACAGGTGTCGTTGGGCCGTTTTGGCAAATATTATGCGGCATCCTACTATTTTATTGAATTACGGAGCACAGATTAATAATAAAAGTCTTAAATGGTAAAACAGCAGCTCTTTATATACGAAAAGATTGACAATGAATGATGCGACACGCTTGAAGGTTGAACAACTGTAAGGTCAAAAAATATTATTGTGCATTAAATTTTATTAGGAGTTAGCCGTGCAAAACGGTGGCACAACCGTGGATTTGAATGAAAATCAATTGAGCTTGATAGTGATGCCTGGCATTGTTCTTTTCGTGGCTCTTCGTACGATATAATCGAGGGTCCATGCTTTTGGGTGGACGCGTTTATCAATTTGTCGCCTGGACATGATGTTCATTCCTACTCCCAGGTCGGTAGGTACAATCTCGAATAACATTATGATGGGATACATGTCGCCAAAAATGGCATTTGGGAAGCATTTTTCACTTGCGAATTTCGACAATAATTTTAAATGTTCTATTTCTGTATTGGGGCAAGATATTTCGTTGCGGTTTTTTTATTCGAAGCTTATATTTTTGTGTTTAGAATGATGTACTCGACTTCGAAATATGTGCCTAACTTTTCTGGCTGAAACTTAAAAAAAAAAAAAAAAAATATAAAAAAAAACACTAACACCAATAAAAAAAATTAAAAAAACTGTTGATTTGTACTATTGAGTACTACATTTATTGAAAAGGAGAACTTCCACTTTTGAGTTTAACATTTTTTAAAAAGAATGTAAAATTTTAACATACACAACAACATCGATGCTCTATCTCTGGATTGTTGCAATACATTTCGTTGCCGCTTTTTTAGTTTAAAATTATTATATTTGTTTTTTTAAATGATACACTCTATTTTGAAATATGTAAACAACTTTTCATGCTGCAAAATTCTGGAGAAAAAAAAAATAGTTTTTTTTTTAAGATGTTTATTTCAAACATTTTTATTCTATTACTATTGAATAATACCGTTGAGTACTACAGTCCCTGAAAAGGAGAATGTCTACTTTTGAGTTGAGAATGTCTACATTTTTTACAAAATATTTCTTATTTAGATTTTTTTTTCATAATAAATTCCAATGTATAAAAGAGTTTTTGGAACAATGTAGAACCATCCAGATAATTTTATCATGGTATAATTTCATCAGATAGTTTCACCAGATCTTATTTTATTTTATTTAATAATTGAAATATAATTTCACCAGATCATTTCATTTAACAGATCATTTAATTTAATAAATTCATCAGATCATTTAATTTATACATCAGATAATGTTATCAGATATTTTCGTCACATAATTTCATCAGATAATTTTATTAGATCATTAATTTAATTTGCTCATTTATTTATCATTTCATCAGATCATTTAATTTAATCATTGACTTTAACAGATCATTTAATTAAATGCTTTCACCAGATTACTTAATTTAATTATCAGATTTCCACAGATAATTTCAGATCTGATGATGATCCAATCATTTCGGAAATCCGAAAACTTGTATTATATAATGGTTGCTTTTAAAGCTAATATCGTATACATATACATAAAGTATTATGCATATAATATTAATATATCGTATGGTATTTCCTTTTTTTCCTAATATTTTTATAATCATATTTATATAATTGTATTCTAATGTAAATATGTTTATACCATAATATATTTATTATTTATTATAATCGAATTTAGGTATCTATGTACTTCCCATATTATTACATAAATATGATTAGGTATATACATTGTAATATTTATACAGATTATTATATTGTATTATATATTAAATTTTAATTAGGTACATTTACTATTTCTAAAAATAAAACGTTAGTCAATTTAGTTCTTTATAAATTAAATCGCTAATTTTAATTGTTTACTCTGACCCGCCTAGATACAGGACATTACAGTCCTAGTTAGGTGGGCACTGACCATTTGCTACATTTGCGTGTTAAATTTTTCCGAGTTACTTTATAACATTGGTAATAATGTGGCTATATGTATAAAAAAATTAATAAAGTACTTACTATAAAAAATTCAAAATAAAAATTATCTGGATGGTTCTGTTTTGTTCCAAAAAACCTTTTATGAACTGGTTTTCTGAAAAACATTGAACACAATAGTAAAAATTCCCCTTTTTGGGGAATGTAGTACTTAATGATATTGATCAATAGTAAAAAAAGTAAAATGTTTAAAATTGGCGTCTTGAAAAAAAACTTATTTATTAGTTGGTCCGAGTAGGTACTTTATACACCTACTGTTTTGCTTATTTCTTGGAAAACAGTGGATTAATGTCAATTGACATAAATAGGTTCTAGTGGCGATCGCCCCGCTCCAGCTTCAGACCCTCGTCCTCATGTGTAATGGAAAGTACTCAAGACAAGAAAGCAAACGAGTCCAAAATCGACTATCTTAGCAATCACCATAAGGGAGTTCCAGTGGCAATCTCCCGGCTCTATCTTCAGACCCACAGAATGGAAAGTTCTCATAATAACGAAACATACTACCCCAAAGTCGGATGTTCCTACCACATGTCATCAGGGAGTTTCAGTTTTTAAATCCCGGCTTCACCATTAAATCAACTCGTCACCAGGGGCGTAGCTACCGCCGTATCTGCCGTATCAATTATACCCCCCCCCCCCCCCCCCCCGGGCCACGGGGGCCCTCAACCTGACCTGACCTGACCTGGCGACCTGAGTAGTATTTTCGAAATATTACAACCGGAGAAACTCCTGTCTTCTTCAAACGAAGAGATAATAAACGCTTCCGGAAAACTGTCAGCTAAATACAGTAAAGACATCTCAGTTATTCTTTATGTCCAATTAAAGGTTTTAAAAACATGCTTAAAATCTGAAATTCAAAAAATTCATCCATTAAAGAAATTATTGCTGATAAAATTCAATAGTCTTGCATCCAGTTTTCCTGAGGTAATGACAGCATGCTCTTTATTCTTGACCCTTTCAGTTACAACTGCAACTGCTGAAAGAAGTTTTTCAAAATTAAAACTGATAAAAAATTACCTAAAAACTTCGATGGGACATGAACGCCTGTCAGATCTGTTACTATTGTTCATAGAGGCAGAAACTTTAGAAAAACTAAAGTCATCATCAGCTATAAATAGTTTAATAAGTCAGTTTGCCGAAAAAAAAGCAAGAAGAGTGTATATTCAATTTGAATTGTTTGTAAAAATTTTGGAAAAATTGACAGATAGATAATTATGATGAATAAATATTTCTTTGAATTATATGCGAACATTTATTTTTTTCTTTTGTGAGAAATCTTTACCCTTCCTAAGGGCCTCCAAACAAATTTTATACGGGGCCCCGCCAAGGCACGCTACGCCACTGATTGTCACCGAACTTACATAATAATGCCGAATTTCAGCGCAATGGGATACCAGGAAGTGGTTGAATAATGTTTTTTTTAAACGGACAACTTACATACGAACATTGCAAGTTAAATAAAAGCATGTATACCTAAACATCGAGAAATGCTAAATTTGTCATAAACACAAATTAAGGGTTTTGAAAATATCAATTCATTGTTTTTTCTGATAGGTAATGCTTTCGATAGATAATGCTTTATTTTATTTTGTTATGCTGTTAGGTTTTAAAAATGTAATTTTAATTTTTTTTACTCTGTTTTTATTATTTTACTCATCAGCTTGTTTGGTTTCATTATTTGATTAGCATATTAATTAACGTTATCATTAGCCTCTTGCAGCGCCAGTTCTGAGGGAATGGAGGGGGGGGGGGTTGGGTGGGGTGCTAACCAGGGTATCGATGTATATACGAGTATGTATCTAGCTAGATGGATAAATACGTAAGTCAAATATTCATAAAAAAACCATTTTATTACTTGAGCACTAAGGCAACTGACTGAGTGCGGTGACGGCGGCGCGCGATCGTTTCGAGATACCTGCCGCAGGGCAACAAGTATCTCGAAACGTTTTGTTATTGTTCAGTTTGCGCTTCATTATAAGCTTATTAGAGGTTTTGGCGCCCCTCCATTAAAGAAACACTAAATTTTTTTAACTCTTTATTATACATTAGTCACATTTATTGCACAGATGAAACAAATTTTATTATTAATATAATTAGGTACGTAGCCAGGGTTTATTTTAAAAACGGTTCAGCATTTTAACGGTTGAAACAATTTAGCTTTTTGAGGTATCTATAACATCTCTTTTGTAATAGTTGTAATGCGATAATAAAGAAATGCTAGGTACAAATAATTGAATGTTACTATAGTTATCATTGGTTAAAATATTGGGTTTTTATATTCAATCACTTGGAGGTTTCGACTACAACGGGCAAACCCTCGAACCCCAGGAAGATTTAACGACAGTGATCGTTCTGTCTCCCGTGACGTGAACGCAGCAGTCCTTTATCTGGCTACGCCAACTCACCCGTGAAGCCAATGTATTTCCGTGAGACACCGGGAACGAGCCACGAGCGGGCCGATCTCGCGCCCTTACTACCAGTTTCGACCGGATTTCTCCAGCCTCCCGACTCGTACCGGTTCGACGTCGCTTACGCGGTCCTCTCTGTGTGATTTACGTAGCTGTGATTCGGTGTACACCGAATCGGGTAGCCAACTGGTCGTTTCAAGACCGGATGTCATTGTTTCCAGACTCTCCCGGTTATCTGACGGAATGCACAGTCGATTAAATGACGCCGCACGATGCGCAAACCCGCCAAGAGCGCTCGAATTGCGATTCCCAGGGGAAACCGGCCCGCGGGCGCAGAGTCCTACCCGGGCTAGCACTTTATCTTGGAGGATACCAAATGGGTGATCTATTTAACGAGTATAATCACCCCTTAACATTTTGTGCGCAGCTAGCTTTACGCTCTCTTTCGATCTCTACGATTTCCACCAGGGAAAGCGCGCCCCGCCGCTAGTAAAGTCATGGTTTAGAGCCATCATTGGACTTAGATTTTCACAATCTTTGGAAAGTTAAAGGTAACCACGATGATGGTCAACGCGTCACCCTTCAAATATGTGTACTTAGAATATAATAGGCGTTTCCTGTAAATTAATCACAGCTAACTATATCCACGAAATGGGCCGGTGACTCATTTTGGCCGAGCAGATAAGCCACGTTGAAATTGTTTTTCAACAATACTGAATCGGGAACAACTCACCTTGCGTGCGGGCCAACGCATAACGAAGTCGAAACAGTTTTTACGTTACTTCTTCTTCTTCTTCTTCGACGTTCCCTTATTACTGAGGATCGTGGCCACTAGACAACAGTTTGCCTACGAGGCTCCTCCACTTCGACCTGTCTTCTGCACGGCGGGTCGCAGATTCTATTGACCCTTTTGTAACTTCTTTGATGAGGTGGTTCCATCTGGCCAGTGATCTGTCTCTTCTTCTTCTTCCCTACACTTGACCCCGGAAAGCGTTTTCTCCAGATTCTCTGGGTTTCTCCTGGCAACATGACCGAAGTACTGCAGGACCCTTCTCATGCATACGGTGGAGAGCCTCACTTTGATGCCGAGTTCTTCCAGGACAGATTTGTTGGTGCGGCGTGCTGTTCATGGGATTCCTAGCTTTTTACGCCAACACCACATCTCCAGTGCATTGATTTTGGTGCGTATCCGAGCCTTCAGGGTCCATGTCTCCGATGCATATAGAAAGATCGAGAAAACCAGAGCTCGAATCAATTTTGCGTTACATTCGTATCCAATTTGCGAATTCGATATACGAGTTCTCCTGGAGTTCGATATACCAGTATAAGGCCTACATTTGCCCTCAGGTACAAATGAGTCTTAACCGTTGCGCGTAAAAACACGTGACAGAGACAGAACAATACACTGAACATGCGAGTGGATAGCATGCCAATATTCTTCACGGGATCTCTCACACTGTACTGTACTGGCGGAACTAATACTGGCGTCGATTCGTATTGTATTGAAGTGATTTTCGCGCGCGAAAGGCCTATCTAGACCCTTATATATCGACGGTCCCGGACGTGTCACAATATACTACTGTAAGTAACAGGTAGTTATTACAAGCTATTTGCTTGATACTTGTTAGTGTATTTCTATTTTAACCCTTTTATTTGTAGCTTCATGTGACATTTCTGTAACAAACAAAAAACCCGCCTAAAATCCCCCTAAATAAGGTACTAAATTTATTTATTTAATTTGAATCCGTGTAGCGCTACTGTACCATACCACTAAACGACTTAGTATCGAGTAAAAATTATAGATGGCGTCGACTTCTGTGAGTGAAAGTGACAAATTAGTACTAGTGAAAGTGTTGAATTTGATAAAAAAAAAAGTGTATACAAGTGTACACTTTCGTAGAAATCTGTAGGAAAGAATAAAATTTTATGCATTTCGTGTTAGCAATGCATATTTTTATCTTTTTTATATGGCAAAGGTAACTTTGAATGTTTGTAACAGTCTTGTTACATTGAGTAACGATGGTAATATAAGTTGTAAATAAAGTATATAAGTATTGAAGCTAAATTGTATCATTATATTTCACAATGGTGTCACGATCGCATAAAATTATGATTCGAAGCAAAAGATGGCAAGTTAGGATGTTCTATCATTTACTGGACCCGACTATGTCAAATTCTTGGTTATTTTACCGAAGAGTGAAGAAGGCTAAAGATCTCAACAACAAACTTCAGTATAATTAAACTTGAGATAGGTGAGACCTTATGCAAGCTTGGCCTGAAGCCTAACATCAAGAGTCGAAGGTCTTTAGAAAACGAAATTCAATCCATAAAACCTAAGGGCCCTGCTCAATATGTTCCTTCATTGGCAGTAAGGCAGGATCAGGTCGGCCACTGGCCGATTTGGGTTGAAAAAAGAAGACGTTGCAAGATTTCAATGGGAGTTTCACAAACAAATTGCGAAAAATGCGGTGTAGCATTATGCTATAATAAATAAAATATTTGTACCAAATCCTTCCATAAAATATAAAAAGATTTTTTTTACGTTTAGCCCAATGACCCCAAGCAATGTCACACTCCCTAAAACAGTGATTCCCAAAGTGGTCTATATAGACCCCCGGGGGGGTCTATAAAGGCAGTCGATTTCGAATTGCAGGGCGTCCATGTCAATGAGAAAAAAAAATGGGTGGGTGTAAGATGTAAATGGGGGTTTACGTAAGCGGATCTCATTTAGGATGGTCGTCATAAACATTTGGTTGATCAGTAAATGTCTTATTACACTTTAAACAGGTTGTGTGTAGGTACAGCATAATATTTCAAAGTTATATTAATCGCAATAAACAAACGAGCATGTTTCGTGTCATGAAAGGAAATCAACACTCAACTCAAATTGCATCACTAGTCGATGGAGGAGGCCAGCGTACATGACCATCGAGGGTAGGTGGAATGAGATATGTGAAAAAATTGCACTTCAATTGGTATACGTGTAAGAGATACGTGAGATACGTGCTAAATGTGCAGTTATGTGCAGATTTCTCAGCTGCTTCATACTTCAAAGTCGCGGACGCTTAGAAATAAACAACTAAAAATTGTACCTACATGTTTTTATTTTTTTACAACTGTGCACTTTACCAAAAACCTTATGTAAGTGACCAGTACTGTGCCAACTGACAAAAACACATTTAAAGGTTTAGGAAAATTCAATAATTTTTAGGCCCCCTGCCTACGGAAAACAGCAAGTGGTTTGGTTACCTCTGCCCTTAAAGGTCAAATAAATGATTAAAAATAAATATTTTAGAATTTTTGAGAAATACCTACGTGTTTTTTTACTTGCCTAAACCTATGTCATTATCAACATATATATTTTTTAACGATCTTGGGCTACAAAGGGTTAAAGGCAAATAGAAAATTTAATGAGTTTAGTATCATAACTGAGCAAAAGATTTTTAAATAATCGTGAATTGCTAGAATCTTAGAATATTAAGTTCAGTTGCGTTCAATACGAATCTATCTGCCTACCTGCATTATGGATAGCAATATTTACAGCGAAACGAGCGGAACGCATATGAATACGATGCGACAATCACCTCTATATTGCAAAAGAGGGGATTCGCGCTTGTGGACTCTATTCTGGGTTTTAAAAAAATAGTAAAATAACAAAATAATAAAATAAAAAAATATATATATATTAATAATGATTATAAATTAAAATAGAAATAATTTAAAAAATATATATTTTAGATCTTTCCTGACACAACGTGGCACTCTAGTGTGACTCCCGAAGTGAGCTCGCCTTAACACAGGGGTGCCTAGCAAGGCGGTCTCGGCTGCTCTTTGCTTAGCATAATAGAAAGATTATCATTTGCGTTTAATGTATGCGCTATGTGACCTGGGCTCAGACAGATGTATCATGCGTATATAACTTTAAAAGCATACGACGGCATTGTCTAAATTGTCACTTCATTTTCTGTTGTGCTCATGAATTTAAATGTATATGTATATGTAAATAAATAAATAAAATAAATATATACGTTCATTCGATTGCATTATGTTCTTTTCATTACTTAGTTTTTATATAGGCTCATACGTACATTTACAACAATTTAAATGTCAGCCTTAGAACAGGCGCCTAGTTAGGTGACATTAAAATATGATCACTGGCAACAGTTTTTAGCATATCATGCTATCAGTTTTTTGCTACCGGATTTTGGTCTATGACATTTTTACTAAATATTTCCATTTTACTGTAAATAATTGTGAATTACAAATTAAATTACATAAAAAATAAAATAATCAGTTAAAACTATTTTTTGCTCGAAAATATTTTTCGTGCTCAAATGTTTATGTGTATCAATTTTCATAGCGATCGGTGGAGCAGTATAGATGTGTATGTGCTGCACCGCCATCTACAAGGTAAGTTACAGCAAAGCGGATACCATAAAAACCTTTTCCACGAAAAAATACATATATGTGCCAAATTTTTATGGCGTTCGGTGAAACGGTGTCGGACAGACAGACAGATATACCAACATCTATTTTTATAGGAATACATTTAATACTACTAAAATAAAATTAATAAAGCTTCTTAGTTTCTGTAAAGTAATGCCATCAAAAAGGCTTGAAAACAAAATAAATAATTTTTTGAAAATAGAACTACAAATTCATTGCATCTTTTTTGCTTTTGTTTCTGTTCTGTCCCAAAAAATATATATGAGAAGCTTTGAATACCAGATTCAAGATTCATTAGTAATGTGGTATTTATTCAATAAGCTAGCAATCTTAGTTTCTGAGATGTTATGGTTTTATGTTGGTGACCCGTATTCTTTGCTTCCGAGTATACACTACCGCTCATAAGAATTTGGGCACCCACTTTCAATGCAGTGATTATATAAAAGTGTATTTATAAAATCCTTTTTGCAAGTACGATGAAGTACGATGTGCATTTATTTCGCTCATAAATCAAACTTGTTTAAGCGCCTATTACTTTTAGGGCCATAGTCCCTATAATATTATTACTCTTAATAATACGATTTAATATTATTACGCTTTCTTAACTATATAATATACAAAGATGTATTACAGCAAGTTACGAAAACCACTATACCTTTTTTTATATTAAGCCTACCTTAGTACAGGTGAAGCCTAGTTAGGATGGCTTTGAATTTTAAAAATATATGTAATATTATAGATGAATAAAGAATTTTGAATTTGAATTTGAATTTGAATAAAGACATCGGACATAATAAAAGTTCAATAATAAAGGGTCAATTAACGATTATGGGAAGAATTTATTCATTTTGTTGTAGGTAGACCTCATTATATTATTTTTTTTAAAATTTATTTTATTCGAATAACAAACAGCGTTTATATATTATAACAAATACAAAATATAACAATAAAACTATGACTAATTATATGCTGACACTATTTACCGTTAATACTGGGCCCGATTGCGTCTCCTTGTGAACTAAAACTAAAATTAGTACAAGTGAACGAGACAGAGCAATAAGTTAGAGCGGTATATGAAACGAACGATCGTCGATAAATACTACCTGCCAAACTTACATATACTCGTCCGAATAAATTCGAGCATATTTCGTGCGGTGTAAGATTTGACCATGGCGGGCAATTTTAATGCAAAAAAGTGACAACCGTCTGACTCTCACACTTCGCTCTTGCGTATTGCCCTGTCTCGTTCACGCTTACTAATTTCCGATTTTAGTTCACGAAGAAACGCAATCGAGCCCACTATGTGTACAGTACATATCTCCGTTATTATACCTTATTTATAATTACATTTCTTTAGCAGTGATTTATTGATAGACTAAAGAGAAATAACAAAAACAATTAAAAATAAAATTGTACGTTAAGATTATAAACATTATTAATAATTTTGTACCAAAAATATATTTTTTTAAATATTACAAAAAAGTAATCATGTAAACCGTTTAAGGGATTAATGGTCATTAAATGAAATAGATAGATAGAATAACAAATTATATTTTGTCATTGTAGAGACTACTACACATTATTGTAACTCATTTGCCCCGCCAAACAGCAATGCTTATTTTCCCGCTTTGAGTGTTACCACTCACGTGAACATCGGAGTCAGATTTCAATATTACATCGTTGTAAGCGCCTCATCCGGTCAACAGCACGAAATAAATTATCAACTAAACAACACCTCTAATTTTCACTGCTGCATCGAGCTGCCGCCCTGGAGAAGACACTATTGGCACCGCCGTCGTGCACTTAGTTTCTTCTCTACAATCGGACCAAAAGTGCGCGAAGGGGATCCTAATCATCCCCCACGGCCACGCCAAATTATTAAAGCTAATTTTGGGCATTGTTTGCCTAAATAAACTTTGATACGAAGATATAATAGGGGCTACCTAAGATAAAATGAATATTTACTTCCCAGAATTTTAAATTACCCTCTTATACCTTAACTTTAATCCATCCCTCGGAAGATTTTTGGATCCGCCACCAAGCGAACTCGACATATATATACAGTGGACACACTGAGCGCAGTTCCGATGGTTTATCATATCTCCGAGATAAGGTGCTTTGCCGATGATAAGGCTAAATGATACGACGCAGAGACAAAGGTGTCAGCATAGAGGCGAAAGCACCGCTGCAAAGCGTTCGCACAAATGTTAATCGCGTTTAAAATAACATGAAGTGTGTGAGAAAAATGGGGCGGTTACTGCCCCTGGCGGTTTTGTTCCTGGTGGTGCATCTCGCGAACGGACAGGACGATAGCGTTATAGACACTGACGTACTGCTAGTGCCCAAAATAGACAGTTTAGTGCCGGACAATGAGCAGGAGGCCGTACCGCTGAACGTTTCAATCGACACCAATGTAGAAGATAGAAGGGAGGAGATCGTCGAGGCCGAGATTCCAGTAGAAGTCGTCGCTGACAACAATGCACGTGTAGCAGTCAAAAGCGGCGCCTACTCCATGTTCGACCCCGTAGCGCTTGATACGCCAGTTTCAGAAAACATAGTCATTGATGTATCAGATCCATACTGTGAGTATCATTTTTTATTTTTCGTTTGTTTGTGAAATTTCACAATGGGCGGGTCTATTATCGCACGATAATCTCTTACAACCATGAAGTGTTTATATGTATCTGTGCATGTAACATGTGCGTAAGTGTGTGTCTAGTTATTGCATTCGATTGACAGAAATGAAATGCATTTCACCGGAAAATGTTGACCCAGCTGGGAATCGAACCCGTGACCTTACAATGTAAGATCGGGCGACCTACCTAGCCACTATGCCACTGGTCATATGTATTGTACGATCATCTGTCTTCCAAGATTATAATATAAGTATAAAAGAGAATCGATAGAACCCGATACGAGACAAGTCTATGCTTGAACAATTAATAATATACAAAAATTGGTTTATTAATTTTTATTTTAAGCATAAAAAATATATAAAAAGGTATATAATACATAAACAACATTCTTAATCTATATTGTAATAAAATTTTTACAAAAAAATTAACTTATATCATTTTATGTATAAGTGCAGCAGCCATGTCATGGTGAGACTTAGAACAGGCTATCATAATTGAATGCGTATACAAAATTTCGTGTCTGTGCTGTTGACCGTTGAGAAGTTTTCCCTTGTTGGAAGCCAACCCTGGGTGCCGCAGTCCTGTCTTGATGAAACTTAGAACGGGCTGTCATAATTGAAGGCATATACAAAATTTTGTGTCTGTGCTGTTAGTTGGCTGTTGAGGAGTCCCCTCATCGGTGCCAACCCTGGGTGTAGAATCAGGTCATGCTTACCATAAAAAATGCATTGTCATCGGAACTAAACCAAAATTTAAATTTCCAACTTCAATAAGAATTTTTGAGGAGCTCCCTCAACTCCCCATGGATCCAATCGTCAGAATAGGATTTTCATCGTCAGAAATTGCGACCAATCTGAAAGGATATCCTTTTAAATAAAAAAAGATTTTTCCAAATCGGTTCATAAATGACGGAGTTCTAAGGTAACAAACATTTTTAAAAATACAACCGAATTGATAGCCTCCTCCTTTTTTTGAAGTGGGGGAAAAAATGACAAAGACCAAAAGCAATGAGTCCGCAAATGGGGACTTGCGAGATGAAGTTGCCGTTGCTGACTCATGTTCAGTCAGTCCCGGATCTAGAAAGTGTGGAGGGGGGGGGGGGAGGGTATGTTAGGTTAGGGGGGCAAACTGATGTACCTTTCCCGGCCGGCAATATTGGAACGCCAAATTCGTGCGTTTGAAAAAAAACTTGTTTCACAAAAGCGCCTAGCATCCAGGGTGGGTCGTTCATCATTTAGTTCATTTGATTTTGGAAGATTTTGAACTCTGATTTATTTTCGGGCAGGGGGCCTATGATGTCCATCTCCATTTTATCGACATTGAGAAAACATTTGATACGATAAGGAGAAAACATTTGATTCATAGATTACATCAGAAAAGGACTGACGCTTCGTAGTCATTTTTATTGCCAACAAACAATGGGCCCGATTGTATTTATTCGTAAACTAAAATCGGAATTAGTTCATGCGACAGTGACAAGCCATTTCGTCAGAGCAGAATATGAAATGAATGATTGTCTCTTTTCAAGCATAAATTTCTAAAATCTTTTCAATCATTCGAACAAAATAAGTACCTACGGACGAAATGTTTTCAACCTAATTCAAATGGTAGATTCTTGAAAAATTTTACTTGCTTAATTTGTCTAATTTGTGTACAGTTTTTTTAAGAATAGGCGCCCAGGATACTTTATGTGCTGCATGTAGTTTTTGTGCGGATAAAGATACGATCTTTCATTTTACATTCGGCTCTAACGCACTGATCTGTCTCGTTCGCACGAACTATTTTCTGATATTAGTTTACGAAGAAACGCAATCGGGCCCAATGTCGCTGACCTGACCTTAGCGCATCACATCCCTCGCGCCAATCCTTGTACATGTCGGGACATGATTATTGTTCTATTATTCACTGTTTGACATTCGCTATACTGAGGTTTATATTGAGGTTTTCGTTACACAGAGGTGTTTAATTTTTCCGAGAGGATCCAAATTCGCTAATTTGATATATGTTATGGTAAGTTCAAGGGGATTTAAAAAAATCGTTACATCGAAAAATTCGTTGTACTGAGGTTCGTTATATCAGGGTTGTACTGTATAATCAATGTTTGTACCCCTTCTCCTCAACATAAAATACTTTCGTTGAGTCGTCAACGAAAACGCTGCACTCCTTTGACTTTATCTCAAAAATAGCAGGTGGAAAAATGCTATATTGAGCGACTTACCTATCTATCTAATCATGTACGTCGTTATTGGCGAGATTAGCAGAATATTATCTTATCTGGCTTCGGCAGAAATCGATATGTAACTGATACGGTCACCATTATAGGTTTTCGCGATTTTTTTATTATTTTAAGCACTCAAATTTATGCTCATTTAATTAACTTAAGTGCTGAGATAACTCTCGGGCCTGCCGCCCTCGTGGACAGGCCTTCCATCCCTGACAATCACGTCGACAATTGATGTATCACATTCCTATTAGTATAAGGATTTTTTTTTTGTATTTTAACATTTATAATCATGATGAAAACGACCATCTAAACTGTTTGTCTATTTCCTAATATATGACAAAAAAAAAATGTAAAATTTTTTGTTCGTATAAGCCTGCGTTTGAAGCAATACAAACTCGGTACTGTCCTTAATTGTGCGAGTAAAGTATTCCAGAGACAGGCTCCATGTACGGAGAAGGAGTGCGAGTAGAAATTACTACTGTGATCAGGAATAAAGAGCAGTAAGTTGTCTTCAGGTCTCAGAGGGCGCCCGTGAGCTGATAGAGCATTGGATAACCTTGTGCGGCCCTCTCCAACATTCTGAGGAGCAAACCGAGGACTCTCGTATCACTCCTTTCTCGGGTCGTCAGCCAGTGAAGTCTCCTTCTGTACTCCGTAATGTAGTCACTCTTAGGTCATAAATAAAGCGAATGCAGACGCTTTGCAGCATTTTGATTAAAGTTTTGTTAAAATATATTATTCGACACCAAGATTATACAACCAGCAGAGAAATATAAATACCTTGGAAGTAACGTGAATGAAAATGGGACTACAGCCACACGAGTAGACACGGAACAGAGACAAAGCTTCATACAACCGCGATTTGGTAGGTACACTACTACAAGCGTAAGACGCGTGCGTGTATGCCAACCGGCCGCTTCGTACGTACGCGGAGAAACCGGTCTATATTGGCTTCGCCGGTTGACAAACCTCAGGGCCCCCAGCCACAGGAGTAAACACGAACAGAGGCAAAGCTTCTGAAGAGCGTGCAAAATTTTTACCTACTTTGTTAGGGTTGGCACAGAAGAATAAAATTAAATAAATTAAACATTTGTCAACTTTTTATTATACACAATTTTAAAAAGTCTCCTTTAGTTACACTATCTAATTACGATATACCAAAACGATTTTTGCACCGTCGGGTTGAGTTATCTTTCTGCAGTATAGGGACCTTTCTCAAAAATCGAAAAAATAATGAAATACTACTAGATTCGATCATTGTAATGCTAAATGTGAAAGAAAAAAGCTTTAACAAATTAACAACCAAATTTAGTTTAAAGTTAAAAACAAATAAACAAATAAAAAAAAGTTTTTTTAAACTCAGTTTTTAAGATTGTCTTAAAAAACTAATCTAACCTAGGTACCGTCAAATAGGTGTTTATGTATTATTAAAAATAACTAACAACCTACCGAAATGTATGGGTTTGACCCTTTTTTGAATGCCTATATCTCGCTTATTTATAGAAACCGAATAAAGATTATTACAGATTCGGAACCAGCGTGGTCAATATAGTCGGGTGATGTTACAAAATCAATAATGTAAAATAGGTTCCTTTAATGCAATAATACCTAATTACTAATAGGTATATCTTTCCACCACATAAAAAAAACGGTTGTGTCACCCCAACACTTTCCTGAAAAGTAGCCAGGAACTTAATTATTCTAACCCAAATGTTGTATACGCATTAAATTATGATAGCCCCATCCAAGTTCTACCATGACATCGCTGATGTACCCTGGGTTGGCTCCCGACGAGGGAACTCCTCAACGGTCAACAGCAGAGACCCAAAATTTTGTATACGCATTCAATTACGATAGATCTTCCATGTTCCACCATGACATGGCTGATGAACCCTGGGTTGACTCCCGATGAGGGAACTCCTCAACCGTCAACAGCAGAGACTCAAAATTTTGTATACGCATTCAATTATGACAGCTCCTTCCAAATTCCACCATACCATAGCTGATGTACCCTGCGTTGGCTCTCGATAAGGGAACTCCTCAACGGTCAACAGCAGAGACTCAAAATTTTGTATACGCATTCAATTATGATAGCTCCTTCCAAATTCCACCATGGCATGGCTGATGTACCCTGCGTTGGCTCTCGATAAGGGAACTCCTCAACGGTCAACAGCAGAGACTCAAAATTTTGTATACGAATTTAATTATTATAGCCCCTTGCAAGTTTCACTATGACATGGCTGATGAACCCTGGGTTGACTCCCGATGAGGGAACTCCTCAACGGTCAACAGCAGAGACCTAAAATTTTGTATACGCATTCAATTACGATAGATCTTCCATGTTCCACCATGACATGGCTGATGAACCCTGGGTTGACTCCCGATGAGGGAACTCCTCAACCGTCAACAGCAGAGACCCAAAATTTTGTATACGCATTCAATTACGATAAACCTTCCATGTTCCACCATGACATCGCTGATGAACCCTGGTTTGGCTCCCGATGAGGGAACTCCTCAACGGTCAACAGCAGAGACCCAAAATTTTGTATACGCATTCAATTACGATAGATCTTCTATTATCAAACCGAAATCGAAATCGAAAACTATTGAAAACGAAATCGAAACTCGTATACAAAATTTTGGGTCTCTGCTGTTGACCGTTAAGGAGTTCCCTCATCGGGAGTCAACCCAGGGTTCATCAGCCATGTCATTGTGGAACATGGAAGGGCTATCGTAATTATATGCGTATACAAAATTTTGCGTCTCTGCTGTTGACCGTTAAGGAGTTCCCTCATCGGGAGTCAACCCAGGGTTCATCAGCCATGTTATTGTGGAACATGGAAGGGCTATCGTAATTATATGCGTATACAAAATTTTGGGTCTCTGCTGTTGACCGTTGAGGAGTTCCCTCATCGGGAGTCAACCCAGGGTTCATCAGCCATGTCATGGTGGAACATGGATGGTCTATCGTAATTGAATGCGTATACAAAATTTTGGGTCTCTGCTGTTGACCGTTGAGGAGTTCCCTCATCGGGAGTCAACCCAGGGTTCATCAGCCATGTCATGGTGGAACATGGATGGTCTATCGTAATTGAATGCGTATACAAAATTTTGGGTCTCTGCTGTTGACCGTTGAGGAGTTCCCTCATCGGGAGTCAACCCAGGGTTCATCAGCCATGTCATGGTGGAACATGGATGGTCTATCGTAATTGAATGCGTATCCAAAATTTTGAGTCTCTGCTGTTGACCGTTGAGGAGTTCCCTTATCGAGAGCCAACGCAGGGTACATCAGCTATGGTATGGTGGAATTTGGAAGGAGCTGTCATAATTGAATGCGTATACAAAATTTTGAGTCTCTGCTGTTGACCGTTGAGGAGTTCCCTAATCGGGAGTCAACCCAGGGTTCATCAGCCATGTCATGGTGGAACATGGATGGTCTATCGTAATTGAATGCGTATACAAAATTTTGGGTCTCTGCTGTTGACCGTTGAGGAGTTCCCTCATCGGGAGTCAACCCAGGGTTCATCAGCCATGTCATGGTGGAACATGGATGGTCTATCGTAATTGAATTCGTATACAAAATTTTGGGTCTCTGCTGTTGACCGTTGAGGAGTTCCCTCATCGGGAACCAATCCAGGGTACATCAGCGATGTCATGGTAGAACTTGGAAGGGGCTATCATAATTTACTGCGTATACAAAATTTTGGGTCTCTGCTAATGACTGTTGAGGAGTTCCCTCATCGGGGTCCAACCCAGGATGGATGGATTTCAACCATAATCTTTTCATCTCATAACATGATGACCAACTGATACCTGCATGCCAAATTTCAGCTCAATCGGATGAAACGTTTCGGCGCTATCGTCGGATAATACACACAGCCAGACACAGAAGTGCGTCCACAATACTTTCCTGACAGGAAAGTAATAATAAATTATAATCTATTTATTTACTGTACTTACCTAATGAAATCTTTGGGGTAATTGAAAAATGATATGTTTTTAATAATTCTACAATCGTTCAAACACACGCTGCAGTAAACCATATTTACACTTGTTTATGTTAAAACACTTATTGAATCAAACGTAAGGAGAAAAATAAACAACAGGTGAGATGTGTACGTCCGCCGCGGCTGGGGGCCCCGAGGTTTGTCAACTTTTCTCCGCGTACGTACGAAGCGGCCAGTTGACATACACGCACGCGTCTCACGTTTGTAGTAGTGTACCTACCAAATCGCGGTTGTATGAAGCTTTGTCTCTGTTCCGTGTCTACTCCTGTGCCCCAGCCGCGGCGGACGTACACATCTCACCTGTTGTTTATTTTTCTCCTTACGTTTGATTCAATAAGTGTTTTTAACATAAACAAGTGTAAATATGGTTTACTGCAGCGTGTGTTTGAACGATTCTAGAATTATTAAAAACATATCATTTTTCAATTACCCCAAAGATTTCATTAGGTAAGTACAGTAAATAAATAGATTATAATTTATTATTACTTTCCTGTCGGGAAAGTATTGTGGACGCACTTCTGTGTCTGGCTGTGTGTATTATCCGACGATAGCGTCGAAACGTTTCATCCGATTGAGCTGAAATTTGGCATGCAGGTATCAGTTGGTCATCATGTTATGAGATGAAAAGATTATGGTTGAAATCCATCCACCCTGGGTTGGACCCCGATGAGGGAACTCCTCAACAGTTATTAGCAGAGACCCAAAATTTTGTACACGCAGTATATTATGATAGCCCCTTCCAAGTTCTACCATGACATCGCTGATGTACCCTGGATTGGCTCCCGATGAGGGAACTCCTCAACGGTCAACAGCAGAGACCCAAAATTTTGTATACGCATTCAATTACGATAGACCTTTCATGTTCCACCATGACATGGCTGATGAACCCTGGGTTGACTCCCGATGAGGGAACTCCTCAACGGTCAACAGCAGAGACCCAAATTTTTGTATACGCATTCAATTGCGATAGACCTTCCATGTTCCACTATGATATGGCTGATGAACCCTGGCTTGACTCCCGATGAGGGAACTCCTCAACGGTCAACAGCAGAGACCCAAAATTTTGTATACGCATTCAATTACGATAGACCTTTCATGTTCCACCAAGACATGGCTGATGAACCCTGGGTTGACTCCCGATGAGGGAACTCCTCAACGGTCAACAGCAGAGACCCAAAATTTTGTATACGCATATAATTACGATAGCCCTTCCATGTTCCACCATGACATCGCTGATGACATCGTTGAGGAGTTCCCTCATCGGGAGTCAACCCAGGGTTCATCAGCCATGTCATGGTGGAACATGGAAGATCTATCGTAATTGAATGCGTATACAAAATTTTGGGTCTCTGCTGTTGACCGTTGAGGAGTTCCCTCATCGGGAGCCAACCCAGGGTACATCAGCGATGTCATGGTAGAACTTGGAAGGGGCTATCATAATTTAATGCGTATACAACATTTGGGTTAGAATAATTAAGTTCCTGGCTACTTTTCAGGAAAGTCTTGGGGTGATAACCGTTTTTTTATGTGGCGGAAAGATATACTATTAGTAATTAGGTATTAATGCATTAAAGGAACCTATTTTACATTATTGATTTTGTAACATCACTTATTTTTTACTTTAAACTAAATTTGGTTGTTAATTTGTTAAAGCTTTTTTCTTTCACATTTAGCATTACAATGATCGAATCTAGTAGTATTTCATTATTTTTTCGATTTTTTAGAAAGGTCCCTATACTGCAGTAATTCCATTAACATCGAAAAATAACTCAACCCGGCGGTGCAAAAATCGTGTTGGTATATCGTAATTAGATAGTGTAACTAAAGGAGACTTTTTAAAATTGTGTATAATAAAAAGTTGACAAATGTTTAGTTTATTTAATTTTATTCTTCTGTGCCAACCCTAACAAAGTAGGTAAAAATTTTGCACGCTCTTCAGAAGCTTTGCCTCTGTTCGTGTTTACTCCTGTGCTACAGCTTGGAGATCTATTGCAGAGTTGAGTTGCGCTTGCGTTGAACAGGCACGAAAAGTCTTCTCTTTCGCATACGCATTATCCATCGTAACTAAGCCGGTCTTTGGGGTTAAGTTTGGGAGGCCAAAATGGAACTTCTGTCTCTATGATCGTCGTTTCATTCAACTATTCTAGGCAGCAAAGGATGCCGAAAAAATCGATGTCTCATAATTGATGGATGTTTTTGTATTTTTCATATTTTTTAATAATTTATTTATTTATTTATTTATTTATTTGTAACGAAACAGATAGTAGGTGGTCCAATTCACTAATAACATAGTGCCTTACATAATATGCTCTAACCTACTATCCTATAATATTGTTACAATGCATCCGTTAATAAGCCTATATAAGCCTATATATATATATATATATATATATATATATATATATATATATATATATATATATATATATATATATATATATATATATATATATATATATATATATATATATATATATATATATATATATATATATATATATATATATATATATATATATATACATACACATATACATATACATACACACATACATACATAAATATATACACACATATCCACATATACTTATACATACACACACGTACATATATACATATACACACACATACATATCTACATATATTTTTATTTTTACATATTATATATATTTTTATTTTTACATTACACTAATGTTTTAGAGTGTATGGACTTTTTGATGTTCGCAAAGGTATCATTGAATATGTCGTTTCTTTGGCAATTCATATCGAACGCGCGACACATCCTACTTATAGGTTTATTATACGATAAATTATTTGCATGTGGTTGGCAAATGTGTTATTATTTCTGGAATGCCTCTCGGGAACGCGGATCGGAATTTTAGCTAAGCTGGCCGGACTGTCTAGCTTGGTATTAATATATTAAGTAGTTAATTTGGGTATGTAGATATGCAAAAATAGTACGTTTGTAATAATATTGTTGGTATTTTTTAGTGTTACCAGATTCGCACTTGGTAGTTCTACTCAAAATAAGGTATTATAAAACTGACATTATTTTTTTTGACACTGACATTATAATTGACACTGGTATTATGAAACTGACATTATAATTCAATAATTGAATTAACAGTATAGCAGTAAAGCATTAATATAGTTAAGTACAGGCAGTAAAGTATTAATATAGGAACAAATGTTTCGATATTCCACCGCAAAAAAAAACTATGTGATCCCGCGTGCCCCCTGAAGTTCCATGGAACTTGCTCCGCAACATGTTCGAGGTAATGTCCCCAAATGAATACGCCAATTTATAATGTAGCTACGATATAAATAGGTAATTCAGCTAGGTATTTTTATTTATTTGTTGTGTGGGGCTTTTCTAAGGTCTTTATGAGCCTTGTAACACTGCGACCATTGCTGATCTATTGTGTTCGCCACCTACTATAGTTCTGTGCTAAGCCTCGTGTCATTTAAGAACCGCAACAGGCTTTTGGCGCCAGATTGTTTTAACTCCTCAGGCTGGAGGTAATGACCACCCAAGTGGATGTATCTTTTACGCATCAGCGGGCCACACTCGCACATGAGGTGCAGAGGAGTTTCCTCTGCTTCTTGGCAGAATCTGCACATTTTTGGTTGTACATGTGTTTGTTGAGGCCCCAATGCCCCGTGAGCGTCCTCATCAGTATGCGTAGATTGTTCCTATTTAGCGATAAGGCCTCACGAGCCGTCTTAGGGTCGTAAGCCTTAATTAGCGCTTTGGATTGATTCAATCCTGGCGTGTTGTTCCAGTGGTTGACGGATTGTTCTAAACATCCGTCAGCTAGGTATACAGTAATTACATTCTATAATGAGTGTAAGTAACTCGGGGGAGGAGGCCTTTTATTGGATTTTGCACGGGGGCCCAATTTTTACACTATTGCCCAACAAAATAGGAGTGTAATGTGTTCAGGGTTCATCTATGTCTGTTTTCCGTTTCTTTAATGACCATAACTTTTAAACGCTAAAACCGATTTAGAAGTATGTAGTGTTGTTAGAATTGTTATCTCATCCTGAGTGTCATATACCCTAACTGTCCAAATATTAAGCATATAGTTGTCTAAATGTCAAAATGTCGAAATGTCAATAAATTTAGGGTCAAATTAAAGGTCTGATTCCGGAAATGTACATGTACCTACCTATATGGATAAATACATAAACCACAAATATTTCATAGAAATAAAGATGCAATTATAAATGCAATAGTTCAGTTTCTGTAACAGCAGTCGTATTTTTTTTAATTTAATTGTTTAGTTACGACATTGGCCATCGCTATGTCTTTCTATGGCCCGTTCTTTTCTATGGCACGGATTCATGGACGCTCAAACAGAACAGGTGTAAAAAGATAGACGTATTAGTAATGGGTCTGTATAGGAGAATGGTTAAGATATCGTGGATTGATTTTCGAAACGACACTGTGCTTGCAACATTTCAAACGAAGCCAGTGGCAATGAACATTATGAAGACCCGGAAACTCGAGTGTTTTGGACACATAATGCGAAACGAAAAGTAGGGCCGACTGCAGCTTATAATTCGTCGAATCCAAGGTAGAAAGCATCAAGGACGACTGAACTTGCGTGCCAATTTAAGTCCATGGCATGGGAAGAGTACGCGATACTTGGTACGAGCAGTAGTCTGCAAGATTTAAATATTTAGAATGGTCGCCAGCCTTCGCGTTGGAGAGGGCATTTGAGGAATCAGAAGAAGAACGCCGGAAGAAGTTATGATGGCAAAGCATCTTGGAATGATCTAGCTATAGAAGAAAATCTGATTAACACGCACGTTCTCAGTTTCGTCTCAATTATGACAACAATTTCGGTATAATGAACAACAAGAGTATCTCCAGGCCTGAAATATGACGTTCCCTGAGTTAAACCTACATTTGCCCAAA
Source organism: Micropterix aruncella (assembly GCA_944548615.1). Classification (NCBI taxonomy): domain Eukaryota; kingdom Metazoa; phylum Arthropoda; class Insecta; order Lepidoptera; family Micropterigidae; genus Micropterix; species Micropterix aruncella. Next base: position 25,384,857 of record OX155970.1, read on the forward strand.
TAAAATTATACTATATAGAACCTAAACTATTCGTCCATCTTGATGACGACACAAAAAAAAATATAGAAAGTACAATTTTATTCAATAAAAAAATATATAATAAAAATGGCTTCTTGACGACAGTAGCTCGTTTATGGACAGAGAACGAACTTCTGCTAATTATCTCTTATAGAATATTATACCTGCTGAAATGTACTATTACACTACGTTATGTAGTATAATATAATATAATAAATATAACAACATAGGAGGAATAACACATAGGGAAATACTATAATACAAAATATACATTAGATCGATGATACAAAATAGAACTGTCTCCAGTTATATTATACGTATACGTCAACTAGAGCTGTCAACTACACGGCCTGGTGGTATAGTGATTCGGTAGCCTGATCTTACTTAGTAAGGTCCCGGGTTCGATTCCCGGCTGGATTACTATTTTCCGTTAGGATAAAATTAACTGAAGCGATGACACCCACAAGGACGACAAGTAGCATGAGCAAATTGGCGAAGCAAAAAGGGACCATAACGGAATATTATGACGATACTACTCTGATATCCGGGACTACGGAAAAATATGAATATTTAAGCGAGGAATAGGTACAACTCTATTAATAAAGTAATTAAGACTCTTGGCATGCAGCTTGAGCATGCTAACAGCGTAAAACTGGACATGATTAAACAGCACAATGACGACTTTTTGGAATTTGAAAGAGTTTGCCAAGAAAACATAGATTTGAATACACAGTTATCCAGGTTAAAAAACGAAATGGATGAAACAGTGACCAACTATTCTAAAGCCATTACTAAACTATCAGAGTATGAAAAAGAGGATTCAGAATTCAAAGATACTCACGAGTACGTCTCGTCTCTAGAGAAAAAACTCGCCAAATATGAACGAACTGTCACATTTTACTCAAACAAACAAGACGAGTTGTTACTAAACAATATACAAAATGATATAAAAATGAGAAATGAAATAGCAAGATTAACTATGCTTTTGGGAGAAAAGGAAGCAGAATGCATTACACTAATCAAGTTTTTAAAAGAAAAAGGTTCAGGAATAGCAAATAGCATTCCCACCACCTTAAGAAACTTAGCCAAAAAATCGAGGCCTAAACAGGAAACAATGAATATTATAACTCAATCGAAGGTAATTACCTTGGATAATAAAGTCACTAAAAAGAAACAAAGTACAAGAAAAGAAAAACAAGTCCTCAAAAAAACAGTAAAAACTAAAACTTGCGACGAAATTACGAAAAACAGAAATAAAAATCAAATAACAAGAATCATTTAAAAACAGCGAATATTCCATGCAGTGGAATCTTTTAAAACCGGTAAAATCGGTATCAATTCAGAAATCAGGTCAATTCAGTCCAAGTCCAAGAATAATATGGAGGGGAAAAATAAATTAAGAACAGTACTAATACTGACAGACGAAAATGGGAAAACTACATCTAGTCTGATGAATGACTTATTGCCTGGATCCTACCGTAGTACATGCATCACAAAAACATACGCCCAATTCCATGGCATTTGTAAGGTTTCAAAAACCATGCTGAATAAGATGACTAAAGATGACTATGTGATTGTTATGGGAGGACTTCATTACAGCTACCTGAAAGAAGGCATCTCAAAGAAACAAACTCTTAATAACATCGAGGTATGGCAACTTTAATTGAAATGTCAAAAAATACCAACCTTCTAGTATGTGATATCCCATATAGGCTCGACAATAATAACTACAACTACGATATTCTCGACATTAACAAAAAACTTAATGTAATGTGTGCGAATAACAGGCACGTCACATTTATTCCATTTACTGAGATTTTGGTTGAAAGTGATTACACATACTCCGGAATGGAATGGAAATTAAACGTGAATGGAAAGAAGAAATTTTGCTCAAAGGTGAAAGAGAGCATTTTCTCAATTACCCAGGATCATACAAGAAGGTCTTCAAAAAACGGGGGAAGCCGATACTTAAACAATCTGCCAACGTGACCAGCAAATTTTCTTCCATCCGAAATGACGAACTGCGAATAAGTTTGATTCATCAAAATACGCAGGGATTAGAAAACAAGACTCTTGATGTTGGATTAACCTTAGAAGAATTTATGTTGATATATTTTGTGCAAGTGAAACATGGATAAAAGAAGGCCAGCAAAACACTATAATTATACCAGGTTACACAATGGCTTCCTACTTTACTAGATCCACTGCGATTAGAGGTGGCTCTGCTGTATTCGTAAAAAGTAACATAGATTTTAAAACTAGGCATGATATTTGCAATTTTTCTGTGGAAAGGAATATTGAAATAAGTTGCGTTTCTATATCTAAATTCTCTGTAAATATTGTTTGTTTCTATAGGCCACCTTTATCTGATTTCAATCAATTTATAAATGTACTGGAAATAGTTTTAGACAAGCTTACTAATGAAAATAGGTCCCTCATAATTTGTGGAGATTTTAATGAAGACTTCTCGATAAGCTCATCTGGTAGTGAAGCACTAATTGATCTATTTTTATCTTTTAATATGACAAAAGCTGTAAATTTTCCGACTAGAATAAATAAAGTCTCTAGCACATGTATTGATAATATTTTTACAAACATTAGTGATTTCACTGTCAATGAGAAAACGTGTAGTATTTCAGACCATGGAGGGCAACAATTAAATTGGTCTCATAAACAATGTGTAGCGACTGAAACTTTTACCATAAATAAAAGAAAAATTACAAGTAATAGCCTGGACCATCTCCAAGAAGCCTTAATGAACACACCCCTAGATTACAATAACATTACTGACCCTAATTATTCTTTTGATAGATTTTTCAATAACTATATAGCTTCACTGAATCATATAATGCCAAACATAAGGCCAAAAAGAATTTCAATGACTGGGCAACAAAGGGTATAAAAATATATAAGAAACGAATGCTAATCCTACATGAGAACTTATTAAATAGTAATGATGCCAAGTTAAAAAAATATGTCAAAACATACAAGAAGATTTATAAAAATGTGGTTTGGATGGCTAAACAAATGTATTTGGAGGGTGTTATTAAAAATTCTACAAATAAAATTAAGGCTTCTTGGCATGTTATTAAGTCAGAGACCTCGCAACAGATGTCGGTGGCCTCTAGCGTCTCCTTGAATGTAAACAATTATCAGTACGACAATCCCAATAAAGTTGACGAATTGTTTAACAATTATTTTGAGGCTATCGGCGGAATCGCATCGTCCAATCAGTCAACAGGTCCAACTTCAGCTGTTAAAATTTTGGAAAAATTCCGACCCAGAACCCCAGAGTGTTGTGTATTGTCCTCGGTGACTAAGGAGGAGATTACAAAAGTAGCCCAATCACTTAAGCCCAAGTCGTCGACTGGCATGTGGTATGTGTCCAGCCGATTACTAAAGTCATCAACGCCTGCACTAGCAGATTATCTTTGCGCTCTGTTTAATTCATGCATAGTAGAAGGCACCTTTCCGGACAAATTAAAATTGGCAAAAATTATACCTGTATTCAAAAAAGGTTGTCGTGATAACATAGATAACTATAGACCGATATCCATATTACCGGCCTTTAGTAAAATTTTTGAAAAGTTAATATTGAACCGCATTACTAAATTTTTCGACACTAACGACATTATTAACAGTAAACAGTTTGGTTTTTGGGCAGGATTATCGACTGTTAATGCAACATCAAAACTACTGCATGAGTTATTGAATGGGTTGGATAGTTCAAAAACAGTTATTGGTCTATTTTGTGACCTATCAAAAGCATTTGACTGCGTTAACCACAATATTTTGCTGAATAAATTAGAACACTATGGTATCAGAGACAAAGGGCTAAATCTAATTCAATCATACCTACAAAATACTAATACCTACATAATGGAACAAGAAGCCAACCGATTCTGGTAACAAAGGGTGTACCTCAAGGTTCCATTCTAGGTCCATTTTTATTTTTAGTGTACACCAATGACATGCCGGGATGTGTGTCATCCGAGAATGATAACATTACACTGTTTGCAGATGACACATCTCTTATCTTCTGTGACAAAAATAAGAAAACATTAATAAATAGAATTAGGTATACGATTGATCAACTCTTGATTTGGTTTAATGCTAATGAAGTACGTCTAAATATTACAAAATCAAAAATAATTCCTTTTCGCTTAAGACCTGCCAATGTTGACTATTTAAATGAATTACACGACTATTTTGAAATCGACATCACAGGAGATATAAATTTTCTAGGATTAAGAATTGACAGTAAATTACAATGGAATGCGCACATCCAACAATTATCTAGTAAGCTATGTAGCTCGATATACTCTATTAAACAAATCAGAAGTCTTTGTGGTTTTGCGGCAGCCAAATCAGTATACTTTGCGTATTTTAACTTATTAATGACTTATGGACTACTGTTTTGGGGAAATGCCGCAACCAGTAAAAGAATCTTTCTTTTGCAAAAGAGAGCACTGCGCAGCATGTATCAGGTAACGACTAGGACCTCATGCAAAGAATATTTCATCAAGGCAAGGGTAATGACTATGTATTCGGCGTTCATATACCAGTGTTTAATGTATGCTAGACAGCACCTCACAGAAACTGCAATTAATTCAGACATTCACTCGCATCATACCCGCGGTAGCTCCCTTTTATGCGTACCCCGAATACGACTGGCAAAAGTACAGAAAAGCTACTTGTATCTTAGCATTAAATTTTATAATCTACTCCCTACAACATTTAAACAGCTGGAGGACATAAAATTAAAAAAAAAACATCAAGGAGATGCTGATAGGCCACGCTTTCTATAATCTGGCCGAATTTGAGGGCCATGATTTTTCAAATATTGTGCCCATTTAAATTACTAAAAAAAAGTAGAGCCTTATTGTCTGGTTATTTTATATGGTCTTATATATGTACTTTTAGTTTAAAATGCATAACGTAGATTTATTTGATTATTTAACATTTTACTGACAATTTGAATATTACGATGAATAATTTTACTACGTATCTTTTCAAATTACTAACTACTTCAAATATTAGGCTTCTATTATGATTATTTATATTTATAGTTTGACAATCTAGTAGTTAATTCTTGACTACCTATGTATGTTCAGTAAAGAGTAGTAACGAGACTTACTACCTAGCACAATTATTCTGACACGTCCAAGAGCGGTCTTTAGCCGTCAATTGGACACGACGAAAATGTAATGTAATGTAACGAAATTGCTTGATTCCACAAACCTGGTGAAGAGACTGAAGAGAGCCCAGGTTCTGTAAAGAGAAGATCGTGGCACTGGCCACCATCCTCATAACGTTTGCTGCTGGCAACAAATCCTTTTATAGTCGCAAGACTGATTAAGGATAAGGAGAAAAGAAAAAAAAAAAAAAAAAAAAAATGTTACACGCACGCATACATATAAACACTTCATAGTAGGGTTGAATGGAAGAGATTGTCGTATGACAATAAATCCGACCATTGCGAAATTTCACAATAAAATCAAACAAACTACAACGGGCGAACCCGTCACCTCAGGATTTTTCAACGATATTGGATTGTTCTGTCTCCCGTGAGGTGAGCGCAGAAGATTTGGTACGAAAAACAGAGGCCAACGCCTTACGGCAAGGCACCGGGAAAGGTAACCAGCGTCCAGCGTCGCCCCCTGACTACCAGTTTGAAAGGATATCTCCGACTGCAATTTACCTCCAGGATACCTCCTGCCTCCTGACTGGTTATAAGATCGAGGTCGCTAGCGCGGACCTCTCCCTTACGTAGCGGTGATACGGTGTCTACCGAATCTATCTCGGATCACTGCATCCTTTGCCCGGCTCTTCACCCGGGATCGGGTGGCCGAATGGTCGTTTCAAGAGTAGTTGCGTAAGGTTAACAACTACCCCCGCTCTATAAGGAAACATTACTGCTTCCAGACTACCCCGGCTGTTAGTCGGAATGCACAATCGATTGGCTGATGCCGCACAGTGCGCAAATCGTCTAGGAGCGCTCGAAGGTTGACTCCTAGGGGAGGATAGGATGCAGGCCAGCGTCCTACCCTGGCTCGCACTTCTGCATGGAGGCCACCGGTTAGGTGTTAACCTGTGCGTTTGACCGACCCTAAGAAACTGGGTCGTAGTGCAGGCTAAACTGCAACAAGGCCCATTATGCTTCTCCACCCGTCTGGCAATACCTCGTATTCCTAGATACAGCTATATTCGGCCTAGTTGGGTATGTTCTAAGCATGCGAATATGGGGCGCCGTTTACTTCGCACTTTTTCTTTGAATAAATTTAATAATAATAATAATAAATCACCCTTTCTATGATCTCGCCGAATTTGAGGGCCATGGATTTTCAAATATTGTGCTCATTCAAATTATTTAAAAATAAAGAGCCTTATTGTCTGGTTGTTTCATTTGGTCTTATATTTGCACTTTTAGTTTTTAAATGCGTGGCGTAACTTTAATTTAATTATTTAACATTTTACTGACAATTTGGATGAAAAAAATTACTACGTATATTTTCGAATAATTGACTATTTCAAATATTAGGCTTCTATTTTGATTATTTATATTTATAGTTCGACAATCTAGTAGTTAAATTCATGACTACCTATGTATGTTCAGTAAAGAGTAGTAACGAGCTTACTACCTAACACAATTATTTTGACACGCCCAAGAGCGGTTTTCAGCCGTCAATTGGACACGACGAAAATGTAATGTATAATTAGGAGCAATGCAATAAAATCTTTTTCCTGCAGTGGCTCCACAATAAAGGATGAAAATAAACGCAGACATTAGGAAATTAAACAAATACACCCGCAGACAAACAAACACGCACTCTTTCAGTGTAATTAAGGAGTAAACGCGTTCGGACACGTCACCCCTGAGAGATAATGCGCTGAAGCTGATTATTCATTGAGCATTCCAAGTAATTTAGGTGTGGCTGATAAGGTGCTATAACAAATAAATTTACGAGTCGTTGGGAAATAGTGCGCGGACGGTGTACAAGGCCTTATCTGATAATAAGCACCAAGATTAAAAAGGGCAACTGCCGGCGAATGTATGGAAAATCCTATGAAAGCCTCATTATCAAATCACTTTTAATATACAAGATGTTTCATAGATAAGTCGACACAATTTTTTGAGAGATTGAAGAGATGTTTTGCTTGCTTTCACCCATAGACACCCTAGGTCCTAATTGTCACCGTTTTTTTTTAAATAATATTTTTTGTCATTACCCGAAATTTTGCGGTTAAACCTTCGTAACTCTTTTACTTATAATAGTAATAGGACAAAATAACTTGTGTTATATTCAGCAATGTCTTACTTTTCTAAATACATTATAATTTGATGCAAATAGTTTCAATAAAATGACTGTTAAAATCTTCAAAAGGTGTAGATGTATGAAAATTGACAAGTTCTGAGTTCATTATAAAAAAAAAACTAAAGGTATTTTGAACTTTGCCTTATTTTAAAAAGTTCTATTAGCCGTTCCAATGATAGGCTGTATGTATAGAAAATATTCAGTATTCGGCCAAAATAAGAGATACTAGTTTGTCAGGGCTGAACACCCACTCTAATACCGAAACCGATTTAAAAAAATCGGTTGTGTCACCCCAAGACTTTCCTGTCAAGTAGCCAGGACTTAATTCATCTGAATATTAATATCATAAATCCTATCACAACCCTCCCACCCCAACCTAGCGCCACCCTCGAAAATCGAAATCGATATAAGAAGTTGATTGAGTTTCACCATCTTAAAGATACCTCCTACCAGCAAGGTCCAATAAAAAATCGAATCGATTTTAACCCTCGAAAATCGAAATCGAAATCAAAATCGACGTCGACTTCGACTTTTCCGGCTTTTTCGACTTTTTCGATTTTTTCGACTTTGTGCGAAAAATCAATCGCTTGATACTAAAATCGCCGGTGACAGTACAAACACGTATCAATGTCTTTTTCTAAAATCGCACCCGTATCCAGGTATATGAATCGTCGGGACCCGTTAGCCTTGACGCAATTAAAAATAAGCGTCAGCGACAACACCTTCGTCGGGACTTGTCGGGTGCTCACACTCATCAATAAAAGATGTTCTCAAAAACATATCCTTATTTTGTCAGATGCTATCGATGGCCGCGTGCTTCCTCCGACGACTTACAGTAACACGGGCCAGCCGTACGTCATTACGGAGACCAGACTGAGGCAAATCAGAAGTGAATTCTTATACTGGTTCTACGACATGGGCGGCGACGAGAACATCGGAGACTTCCAGAGGGATATCCATGCATCCTCGCCGCAGATCCATAAGAACTTCAACTTCCAGCTGCCCTTCTTCGGTTTCAGATTTAATTACACCAGAGTAAGTGCCCTTCTACCCTCTATGTATAGAATAATTGTTGTGGGGAATACAATACAAAACGCAAATGCAAATGAAGATGAAACCCCTTATAAAAATGTATTTGTTCATATTTTTTTACAATACATTAAGTAGTAGAATAGAGAGAAGTTTTTTTCTCACCGACATTTAAAGGTGTATAGAAGCAAATGTTTCGAACTTTCTCCTGCAAAAAAAAACTATGTGATCCCGTGTGTCCCGCTGAAGTTCTTGGGAACTTGTTCCTCAACATGTTCGAGGCAATGCCCTTAAATTAATACGCCGATTATAAATATGTATAGTAGCTAAGTATACAGTAATTACATCCTATATGCCATAATACATGTAAGTAAGTGGAGCGGGTAGGAGTACCTTTTGTTCAAGAGTACCTACCGGTACAAAAGCACCGGATTCCATTTTTTTTTAGTTACGCCACTGCCCCTAATTGCAATAATTGATTAGTAGGGCGGTGTCGAACAGCGGGCGAACCCGTCACCCCAGGCTGGTATAGCGATATGTGATCATTCTTTCAGCCGTGGGATAAGCGTAGAAGACTTAGAGACAAGACAATCTACAGTCTAGCTCCGCCAACAAGCCCGTAGAGGCCAACGACTTACGGCGGGGCACCGGGAAAGGTACGCGGCGGGCAGTCTCGTCCCCTAACTAACAGTTTTGGTAGGATATCTCCGTCTGGAGTTCACCTTCAGGATACCTCCATCCTCCCGACTGGTTACGAGTCCGAAGTCGCTTACGCGGCCTCTACCTGTTGTAATTACAGCGGTATTTCAATTTGAATTTATCGCGGACCTTAGCGTTCTTTGCCAGTATTGCCACACGGGATCGAGTGGCCCAAGGTCATTTCAAGAGTGGCATGACAACAGGTCAACATCCACCCCCGCTGCTTAGGAGACAGTATATTTCCATAGTCTCCAAACTCTTTCAGCAATTAGTCAGAGTGCACAAACGATTGGCGTCACCAAACGGTGCGCAACCGTCCAGTAGCGCCGGGATGCAATACCACCAGGAGAAACCGGTCCACCAGCTTGTGAGGCCTGAGACGCGGGAGTCTTACCCGGGGTAGCCTTCCGCACGAGGAGGCTTCTGAATAGGAGCTGAATCGTAAGTTGAGCCGATCCGAGGACACGGTGGATCTTTGTGGTGCACGGAACCGGTCGCTAGCTAATACCAATAATTGATTAGTATATCGCGTCAGTTCGCGAGTTACAAAAATACAGTTGGTAAAACACAGACCAGCCAGAGACAGACCTTCTAGGTCTAGTTGGTTGTGCGATTTCGCCTCATTCTGATATGCTAGCATATTTATTTGCATAGAGCTATGTTTTTCGCTATAATAATGTTTGTTCTTAATTATTCCTCATGTACAACAGTATGCATGTCCTTGAATTCTTTTTCTTGTACGTTATAAATAAATAAATAAATAAATTATTATCTGTTTCAGGTGTCCATGCATGGGTATCTGGAATTCAGCGACCCTCCAAATCACTACACCTACCCCCTCTCCTTCCCCATTAAGGACTGGCCCGCAGTCAACGATCCGTCCTTCATAGGAATCTTCTTCAGCAAATGCAGAATCGGTTCGATCAGGACCGAGGATATCGACCAGAGAAGACCCGGAGTATACTTCAGACTGGACAGAGATCTGCAGACCAGGACCGACCAGCTCGGCGTGGAGATGAGGGAGAGGATCACCTGGGACATCAGACAGGGCGTGATTGGCGCTGAAGCTTTTCTGCCGAAGCACGTGGCTACCATAACCTGGAAGAATATGTCCTTCGCTGGCGGTATTGACAACTCTCTGTTCAGGGTAAGTGTCTGAGGCTAAACATGACGAGCCGACTCCCAGGGTATTTTAGAGCAGAATATGAACCAGCAGACGTTATTAGCTTTATGTAATAGTTGCATAATATGCATATTATGCGAAACACACGGCGGGTAAGTCACGAAACTCGAAGTAAAACCAAAATAACCCTCACCGAAGTCCGTTTAACTATAATCCAAAAGTCATTTCGATGGCTTAATCTGCAAAAGCGCTAACTCCATTTGAGATAACTTGATATCGGAGTGTTAAAACGCAATAAAATCCTTATTAATACCATTACAGAAATTCCAAAAGTCCATTTGGTAGCTTTTCCTTTCTAAGAACTTCTTTAATTTTAGGCAGTCGTATGATTTCCTAACCTATGGATAATGAAGTTTGCTACATTAACCCTTCAGGCCTCGGCCCCTCAGCCGATTAACAATTTGCTGTCGCAAAAAAAAAAAAAAAAAATTAGTAAAAAAATTGAAATACGATACTGTCTTCACCAAAACATTTATTACTGCCAAACCACTGTACCCACGATTAAAATGAAACATATTAACATAATAAAACATAATAAAATCAAACAAATTAAATTATAATAAAATTAAAACGGGGCCCTCACGCTGAATCGTGTTGTGGCCGATATCGGCCAATCGGGTTAAAATAAAAAGGCTTGAGGGGTTAAAATAAAAAGGTGTTCTGATAAAAAGTGGAGTTAGCACATTTGCAGATTAAGCCATCGATTTGTGTATTCAATAATCTTCCAAAGTCAATACGAGATTTATAACCAAAAATGTTCGAATATATGTAGAGTTAAAGACTCGCTCATCACACGTTATTTATAAAGTAGACGACCTCGAAAATATGATACAATCTTTAAAATACGTACTTATTATAAAAATAATATCATCTATAAGATACCTCTATTATTCTTATGAAGCCCTCTTTGCTTTAAACGTCCTTATTCAAAGATGTCGTGATATGCAAACAGATGTCTTTTTGTGCTTCATTGATTATAAAAAAGCGTTTGAACAGGTTAGGCACGAACTGCTTATAAGGTGCTTGAATGACATTAGTTTAGACCGCAAAGACAGTCGAATTATTAAAAACTTGTATGGAAACCAAAAGGCAACAGTCAGAGTGGAACAGGAATACACGGTCGACATTGGCCGCGGGTTACGTCAGGGTTGCATTCTGTCCCCATTACTATTCAACGTGTACTCTGAGGCGATTATGACCGAGGCCCTGGAGATCCTTGATGCGGGGGTGAAAGTTAACGGAAAACGCATCAATAATTTGCGCTACGCCGATGACACAGTTCTGATTGCCTCTACTCAGGAAGACCTACAAAGGTTGGTTGACAAAGTTAATGAGCGCAGTAAAAAGCTGGCTTGTCAATCAATATATCAAAGACCAAAGTCATGGTTATTACCAGGGATCCTGATTTACAACCTACTATATCGGTGGCAGGTAAAGTTCTTGAGTGCGTCCGGCAGTACAAATATCTCGGTGCATGGGTGAATGAAATATGGGACTCCGATCAAGGAATTAAGACCCGGATAGAAGTTGCCGGAAAATAAATCTGAGACTTAGAACTTGGATCCTGCATTGCCGGTGGTTATGTACAACAGCGATGCGTGGACCATAAAAGAAGACACCAGACGGCGGCTAGAAGCTTTTGAGATGTGGTGCTACCGTCGAATGCTCCGTATAAGCTGGATCCATAAAGTTAGCAACGTAAAAGTGCTTCAGCGTGCTGGTACGACCCGAAAATTGTTGCACACCGTCGAAAAGCGCAAGATTAAATATCTGGGGCACGTGCTGCGGCATGACAGAAATCAGCTGCTTCAACTGATATTGATGGGCAAAATTGAGGGTGAACGATGCCGTGGAAGGAGGAAAAGGTCGTGGTTCTGCAATGTCAGAGATTGGACCGGGATCACTAATACGGAACAACTTTTCCGGATGGCGCAAGACCGACAAAAGTATTCAGAGCTAACGGCCAACCTCCAGTAATAGAGAGGCACTTCGAGAAGAAAGAAGAATTATTCTTATGTTAAAACACAATAGGTAAACCTCCTAGGGATAACTTGATGTTTGATTATTCATTATATCATTGTCGTTTTACGTATGTGGTTAATGAGTATTTTGTTTTACCTTTTATTTTATCTGGCTTTGGCTAATGATAGCATTATTTTTATTTATTTGTTGCATTTGCTTTAGGCTATTGATTTATTTGCCTTTTTTTGTTTATTTGTTTCGTTCATATTTGACATATCCAACTGTATTTCTAATTGTGGGTGAATAAAAGACTATTAGGTATAATAAAATACTATAGTGCACAAAGTACTCATTGAGTAAAAGTATCGATTTGAAAAGTATCGAGTAAAAATGTATCGGTATCGAAACAAAAGTACTCAATACCAAAAAGTATTGAAAAATTTCCGTGTCCCCATACACCTGATCCCGAGTGAGATTCACTCGGGATCAGGTGTATGGAGTTCTTCTTACATTACGGGGCGACGGGAAAGAGAAAGTCCTACTCATCTTAAATACATAGTTTCCTATAAAATCGGATAAGATCCTTCTTCGAGCAAGCGCATGCGTGAAGCTAAACTTATCTCAGTTGACTTAGTTACCATGCCCCTTGATCATGCGTTGGAAACATATTTTGTAGTTTTAAGTAACTGGAGCTGTCAACTACAACAGGCGAACCCGTCACCTTAGGAAGTTTTAACTCCCGTTAGGTGGGCGTAGAAAACCTGGAACGAAAATTTGGTTTTAAGTAAGTAAAGAAGGTATTAACCGTGGACCATATCATTTCAGACGAACTCTTTCCAAATGGTCTTGGCAACTGACGAAGTTTTCACTTACGCCATCTTCAACTACGCAGAGCTTCAATGGAGCAGTCACACGGAAGCTGGAGGAGACACGACTGGAGGAGAAGGAGGTGTACCAGCTTATGTAAGTATTTATTCTTCATTAACACCTAACAGCATTGGACACCATCAAAGTGATATGTTTGATGCAGTCTCATGGAATAAATCTTACTTACCTACTTCACTAAAACACTCTGTCTCTACCAGGAGTGTCGTCTTGTATTTATTGCATTACATTAATCATTCTTCAATAAAGTCACGTTTTAAAGGCCTGCAAACAAGCTGTTTACACTTTTTACACTACTGTTTAACAAAAAATGAGTGTAATGTGTTCAGGGTTCATCTATGTATGTTTTCCGTTTCTTTATTAACTTCTAAATGATTCCACTGATTTAGAAGCTTGTGGTATTGTTAGAATCGTTATGTCATCCCGAGTGCCATAGGTTACCTTATCTGTCCAGATATCAAGGAAATAGTTATATTACCAAATCTCCAAATGTCAATAAATTAAAATAAATATATTGTGGTTAGTGGCAAATAAAAGGTATGATTGAGTACATACCGAAAATATGTATGCATCCATATGGATAAATACATAAACCACAAAAAAATCATCAAAAACCATAATAGTTATAATTATAAATACAGTAGTTCACGTTTTGTAACGCAGTAGTTTTTTTTCACCCTTTTAATATATTTACTTGTTTTTTAATGTTTTGCATGCTTATCATTCAGATTGGATTCAACGCTGGAAACGGGACCCAGAGCTTCGAATATCAACCTTACTCCCAGGCTTCAGTGCTGAGAGATTTGACTGGAAGAGGTTTTGCCAATGGTTTTCCAGGTCGACATATATTCCGCATCGATGAGAAGATCATGATGGGTACTTGCAACAAGGATATAGGTAAATATTATCGCTTAATATACCAGTTTTTATAAAGGTTCTGTTTTGCTTTAAGGATACACGACTCCTGTAAATGTGTCATATAAAAACAAAGACGGCAATCTCCACAAAATGTGTAAATTGAACTAATGATAAAAAAATATTTATCTGTAGAACACGAATCTTCCAAATAATATTGGACCCGACAATAGCGGCTAAATTCAATACTTTTCGCCGTGTTTCTAAACAAGGTTCGCATCAAAAACGGAAATCTCCGATGTTGTTTATTTCAAACATGGCAACCTCCGAATTAGCCAATCAAAACACAGCATTTAGTATGGCGGACACACTCAATTCCATAACAAATCGAAAACTGTCCACTATGAGTCACAACAAAAACGGCAATCTCCTTTAGTTCCTTTCAAAGGCGGAAATCTGCAACAACTTATTGCTTATAACTATTTATTTATAACCATTTCTTAAACTTTTTGCTTTTTATCATAATTTTAACGTAGGAATGATTTAATTAAGATATCACTTTTATCCGCGTATTGTTTCTGTTAATGATAAAACGTTTTTTTCGTTTTCTGCAAATAACGTTTTTATGGAGATTGCCGCCTTTGTTTTTATATGACACAAATGTCAGTAATATAGTACCCATATATCGTCGGCATACACCAGAAACTGGGTAAGTCCACAAAATGAGATTTCACTTCATTTGATCAAGTGGCTTACAATAGTCCTTACACATAATGCGTTAATGTCTTAGTCCAAAAATAGAGCTGAAATGTCTGATTTCGACAATTTTTGGACTTAGACATTGTCTCATATCATGTATAGGACTATTATAGACCACTATAAAGTGAAATCCTAATTTAGTGGACTTACTCAGTTTCTGATGTATGCCGACGATATTATAGTTCCAAGGACCTCTGTCTTATATTTCTGGTGGCAATGTTCTTCTACAGATCCAAAGCTCATGATGCTGATCATGAGACAATTTTTGGACTTAGACATTGTCTCATATCATGTATAGGACTATTATAGACCACTATAAAGTGAAATCCTAATTTAGTGGACTTACCCAGTTTCTGGTGTATGCCGACGATATTATAGTTCCAAGGACCTCTGTCTTATATTTCTGGTGGCAATGTTCTTCTACAGATCCAAAGCTCATGATGCTGAACTGAACCAGCATCTGGAAGAGTAACAGATGTAGGGCGAAAATGTTTTTAATTCAGAGGGACTGTATACTTTATTATATTTATTTATTTGTTTTCATTACCACTTCACAATCGTGTAGGAAGGAATTAATCTTAAATTAGTCACTCAATTCAACAAAGAATGAAAAACAGTAAATTTAAAATTATTCCAATTAAAAATAAATATTATAATATAACAATTGATAATAAAAAATACTCCATTAAATTACTTCATAAGTACGATGTTATTAAAGTATTTTAAAATGTCGTTATGCGCATATACATCGTGGCCGTGGCGGCCAAAAGCTATATAAGATTAAGTATGTGGCCTGGTTGTGAGAACACGAAAAAGAATTTTAATACAATTATGCAGGATTTTAAAAACCCGGTCCTTAAGCTATCATTTCGCCGAAACGAAATTGGTAAATTATTTCCATATTAATGGTTAATTATTTTTATTCTGTTACTGTTTACCAAAAAAATAAAAAAGAGCGAGATTTGTCTTCAGTCTTTGAAAAACCTAGATATGATTCTCAATATTAAAAAATACTATTTACACCAGCGTATGATCTATTTGCATAGTACTGAGACAGTTTTTGGAACTTCCATACAAAAAATATAGGATTTTTTTTTTTGAAATTACGTAATTTCCAGAAATGTTATGGCCAAACATTATTTTTTTTTCTATTTATTAAAGATACTTTTGAGTGATATAAAAAATAACACAGTGATCTTAAGTTATTTTGTTATTGTAATCTAATTTTTACTTTATATAAAACTGTTCATTTGATAATTTATTATATTACAATTGAAAAGCCAAATCGACTATATTAGACGACGCGCGAAGCCGAAATCGTCATTCGTAATTGGCCACTGCCAACGGTGGGACGTATTGCCTTGTCGCGGCGGTATACCTATACATCTTTATGTATATATCGAAAGCGCGCGGGCGCGTGGCATTGCAAAAATAACTAAATTTTTAGTCGCGTCAACTCGGAAGATGCGAAGAAACGCAATGGAAAGAACACGAAGAAACGCAATCGGGCCCAATACAGTAGGATGGCAGTTAAATCTTATGTTAGTTAAATCTCATGATGTAGGAGATGTACTAGATTTGATCGAATCTTTAAGTAATTAAATTCATGAAAAATCCTTTACATGCGGTATCAAAAACACGACACATTCTGGTGAGAGATCTATTCGACACGATATTGCTATTGCAAGCCACAAGAGAAAATGTATGAGAATTGCTCGTTAGTCGCAGTTGCACGCGAAATTGAATATTTGCTAGAATCGTTGGGTTTTTTAGTTGTTTGTGTGAAAGCTTATGGAGACACGTTATATCGTTAATAGTCCCGCGTGTTTTTAAATCTATTAGGCTGAAATTCGAATGCCACTCTACATAACCTCTCATAATATTTCCGATACCACATTAGCTCCACAGCTTGAGAGTGAATTTCTTTTGAACTCGTTTTATTCTATCGATTTAAAAACTGTAAAGCGGGTTCCAAATTACTGATCCGCACTTCGGAATGATCTAATCAAATACGTATAGACGAATGATTTTATTAATCCTTCATTATCTTCGCAGACGGTGCAAACCTTCCCCTGGTCTTCGCTCCTGAGAGCGGTAACATGTTGGGCGGAACGATCGTCAACATCACCGGTCCCTGCTTCAAGCTTACAGACAAAATCACGTGCAAGTTCGATCAAGACGACGTCCAGGGCATCGTGGTGGACACCAACAGGGCCATCTGCGTGCAACCCAGGATGTTCGCCGATGGCTACGTGAGGTTCGAGGTGTCCATCAATACGGAGCCGTTCAAGTGGAAGGGAAGGTTCTTCGTTGGTGAGTGGTCGTTCTTGTAATTTTACTATTACCGCGTGAAACATTCCACCCCTAGCATCGAAAGAGGTTAGGAGCTAGGTTAGGTAAGGAAGTATGTACATTAATCTATTGTAAATCATGTATTTAGTGTAATCATTTAATATGGTCACCTTTCGTCCGCAGTCACCTCGAATATGCTTCTCAAATATGGTCTCCTAGCTATAATGTTCACATAAAGAGAATTGAACGTATTCAAAATGTGTTCCTGAAACATTTGAATTATCGCTCCTTCTTGTCCTTTCCCAATTACAACGAAGCAGCTACCTTTCATGGGCTTCAATCCTTACAATCGAAAAGAAATTGCGCAGACGTGGTGTTTTTCCATAAAATATTGGCAGGTTTTATTGATTGTTCTGAACTTCTTGAAATGGTATCTTTCCGTGTACCATCGCGACTCACTCGCCAAACGGAGTTATTCCACCTTCCGCAGGTTAGTACTAATTATGCACAAAACTGTTTCATGTATAGGGTATGTAAAATTTGTAATACGCAGCTCGGCGATATTGACGTATTCAATACGTCATCATTCGCTCTTAAGAAAGCAATTATTAATGACGGTATCGATTTATCATTATCATTGTAATCGCAATATATAATATATTATAAATAATATGTATGACTATATTATGGAACGTGTATTTACATAAAATTTTATTTACTTATTATGACTCCTTTCTTCCCAGTTCCTACCTCTCCCTATGTGTATTAATACTTCAAAAAAATGATATGGTTGTGTTTAAACTTTAAATGATGAATATTTAAGTGGAAACATGTAATTAGCTTTATTTTTTAAACTTAATAATTTTGTAACAAATTTATTGTAACAGCTGTAAGTTTCCCTCAAAATAATAAAATAAATAAAAATAGTGTAAATCAAGCTAGTTAATATAGAAAAAATACAGGTTAATTTAGGTTAGGTTAGGAAGTAAATACACCTATTTAGCGTAAATCAAGCTAGATAATATAAGGCACTAAACCTTAGTGGGGAACTGTGAAGTAGAATGACTGCTACTAAAACTACATACACGAACCTTACCACATTGTGGTAAGTATTCCTACAGTGAGCTCGTGGACTATTATTAGAAATGGCACGCGCTGCGTTCACAGGTTCACGAGGCCGACCGCACGCACCCGACTTTACGACCACCCGTTTTCCAACAAATTGAATAATTCGCTATAATACAATTTGAATAATACGCTTCCCTACAAACATATATCTATTTATTTTTATTTTAAGCGTTTACATGGATAAAACAAGATAGATAGTTAAAATGATATAGATCGAGATAGATCGATAAAGATAGATATATAGATATATAAATAGATAGATAGATCTTTATAATTTCTTTTCTACTAATATGCGATTATATGACGGGATAAATCAGTATGTGTGTGTGTGTGTGTGTGTGTGTGTGTGTGTGCGTGCGTGTGTGTGTGTGTGTGTGTGTGTGTGAGGGTGTGTGTGTGTGTATTATACATGTGTGAATATTTAATTTTCTTTTTCATATAACAATATCCTAAGTAAAATATCAGGATCCCCAGATACGGGCGTTTTTGCTCAGTTATGTATGCGGTGAGCCAATGGCTATGGGTTTAATTTGTTTTTCCTGCATCATTCAAAACTACGCAATTGTACTCGGAAAAATTCCGGTATGATGAAATGATGAAATGTTGAAACCGTGATTTTTTATTTCACCATAACTCGAAACTAAATGCTTGAAACGATTAAAAAGTGTGTGATATTGTTAGAATTGTTATGTCATCCCGAGTGTCATAGGTTACCTAAACTGACCAAATGCCAAAAAATACTTCTGCAAATTTCTAAATATCAATAAATTAACATAAATATATCGTGTTTAGTGTTAAATGAAAGGTCTGATTGAGTACATTCCGGAAATATACATTTATCTTTATTATATGGATAAATATATAAACCACAAATAGTTTATAAAAAACCGTAATATAAATAATTATAAATAGGTACAATAGTTCATTTTCAGTAATGGCAGCCGTGTTATTTATTCTTTTTAATATATTTACTTGTTTTCTGTTATTGATTGAGTATTTAAAATATTTTTATGCAAATTATATAAAAAATTTAAAATTGATAGAATTGTTTCGCATTATTATATAAATAAATAAATTCATTTTCTGTTATTGATTCAATATTAAAAATATATTTAGCAAAATGAATTTGAAAAGATAAAATTGCTAGAATTGTTTTGCATTACTACATAAATAAATAAATAAATATAAATAATTGATTGAGTACTGACATCAAGATGTGACGTCCATGGTTATCTTTCAGAAACTCCCGCGACCGCTACAGAGAAGATATTCTTCGACGCCGACGAGGTGCACCAGAGAAGTCCGGCTCAAGTGCGAATAACCTGGAACCAGTACAATTTAACCAGCAACCTCAACGCAGGACTCCGAATATCGCTGTGGGGATACAGGGAAACGACCATTAGGCCGCAGCTTGAGTTTATCGACATCCTGGAAGAAGGGGTCACGAATACTGGAGTTTACGTCATTGCGCCAGGAAACTACAGGCTCAGGGAGAATTTCCTGACCAGCGATATGCAGTTTGGGTTCATACAGATTAACCTTACGACGCCAATGGAGGCTGAAGGGGTTATAATATCACCGTAAGTATTCATATTTTAGATCTGTGAAGCAACTTCTATCTTGATGCATCTACGAGTACTTGCCCCCTGAAGGCGGAAACACCACGATATGTAAACTTTTCACAAAGTGTATATATACATAACGTGTATATAACCATACATCCCGCTTTGGGCGGGACAGTCCCGCTTTCATGCTGTCTGTCCCACTATCCCCAGCGAGAGCAAAAATGTCCCGCTTTCGCAAACACACCTTAAGATAATTTAAGCCCAAAGGTGACAAAATCACAAGCTGGAATTCTGACAATGTTGCTGATGAAGTCCGTTGGGTGGAGTTGTTCAAACACTTCCGTGATAACAATCTCAACTGTACTAACTTTCGTATAATGAGTACGTTTTATGTCTGTCTGGAAGTAACGCACCTGTCGAAATAGTTTTTTCTCTAATGAATAAAATATGGACAAGCGAAAAAACACAGTTAAGGCTCCCTTCCGAGTTGACGCGACTAAAATTTAGATATATTTGCAATGCCACGCGCCCGCGCGCTTTCGATATATACATAAAGATGTATAGGTATACCGCGGCGACAAGGGAATACGTCCCACCGTTGGCAGTGGCCAATTACGAATGGCGATTTCGGCTTCGCGCGTCGTCTAATATAGTCGATTTGGCTTTTCAATTATAATATAATAAATTATCAAATGAATAGTTTTTTTATAAAGTAAAAATTAGATTGCAATAATAAAATAACTTAAGATCACTGTGTTATTTTTTATATCACTCAAAAGTGTCTTTAATAAATAGAAAAAAAATAATGTTTGGCTATAACATTTCTGGAAATTACGTAGTTTCAAATATTTTTTTCTTATATTTTTTGTATGGAAGTTCCAAAAACTGTCTTGGTACTATGCAAATAGACAATACGCTGGTGTAAATAGTATTTTAATATTGAGAATCATCTCTAGGTTTTGCAAAAACTGAAGACAAATCTGGCTCGTTTTTATTTTTTTGGTAAACAGTAACAGAATAAAGATAATTTACAATTAATGTGGAAATAATTTACCTATTTCGTTTTGGCGAAATGATAGCTTAAGGACCGGGTTTTTAAAATCCGGTATAATTGTATTAACATTATTTTTCGTGTTCTCACAACCAGGCCACAAAATTATGCTTCATATAGCTTTTGGCCGCCACGGCCGCCACGGCTTCTTAAGTGTCGCAGTTTTGAAAGCCATTTCGATTACCAAGTCTAACATGAATAAATCATGTAATCAGCTCCATTCTTACTTAAAAACTAGACACGGTAATTTGAAACAATTTTTTCTCCTCCGACCAATATAAAACAACTGCGTAGATATCTACTTATTATTAGTAAAAGTGTTATCATGTTTTAATTTTTGAATAAAAAGTAGTAAAAGACCAATAAGTTTTTTTTCTACAAAATTCTGCAGGCATCCCGCTTTGACGAAAAAAATAAATGGTCACATAATATATACACCATATGTATGTATTTAGTCATATACCTGTCATGCATATTAATAAGTGTATAATCTATACTAATATTATAAAGAGGTAAAGTTTGTGAGGTTGTAGGAAGTAATCTCTGGATCTACTGAACTGATTTTGAAAATTCTTTTGCCAATAGAAAGCCACGTTATTTGTGAGTGTCATAGGCTATATATTAATCCGAAAAGTGAAAAGACTTTTTCGTGGTAGTCGGATTTGCAAAGTCGGAGAAAAAACGGTCGAACGAAAACATTTCTAACTAAGGCTGCCTTAACGTTGAGAGATATATGATTACGTTCTAGAGAAAAGTTGTAGAGCTTGATAATGCCTACAAAAAAGTCAGCGACAGCATATGTCTAAACTTTATATTCAAGTCACAAAAAGTAGTTTTTTATATTAAAAAAATCATTTAAATCGTTAGGTCATGTTTATTGGTCATATTATCAGCAATTATGAATTATTATCAAAATAAGTAAATTTATCGACGGCATATGTCTAACTTTTATATTTAAGCCACAAAAAGTAGTATTTTATATAAAAAAATAATTTAAATGGCTAGGTAAAGTTTATTGGTCATATTCAATTATGAAATCTTTTCAAAACAAGTAAATTTATCGTCTCAAGTGTTTAAAACCAAATACTTTTCCCTTTTACTGCGTAAATGGTTAAAGAGATAAAACACTCACAAATAAGACATTCATAAGAAGACACTCACAAATAACGGTAATATAGTCAAATTGGCATGCAAATGCATACATACATATGCATTAAAAATATAACCCTTCTTTTGGCAGTCAGGAAATAAATCATAGCACTCAGTACTAACCGAACCACACTCATAATTTCACCATAAAGTAAAAAGTTTTACCGCCCGACGAAGTGGGCACGGGTCAGCTAGTATTAATATACACTTCACAACCGTCATGACTATTGACCTAATCAGTGCCATTAATCTTCTATATATAGGCTCTACAATAACACAATAACCACCCGTCTACATTTCTTCCCAGGGTTCTATGGTCCAGGCCCATTCCTCTGGGATGGTATTTCGGCCCGCAGTGGGAGAAACTCTACGGCAACAGGTGGCCCGAAAAAATGTGCAACGACTGGCTCAGAACTGATAGGTTCCTCAAGAACTTCGCCGCTGAAATACCACTATGCCCGTGCACCCTAGAACACGCACTGCTTGACAAGGGAAGGTTCTTGCCCGACTTCGACTGCGATAAGGACGCGAATCCTAGATGTAGATACCACTGGGGAGCCGTTCATTGCGTGCGCAGCGGAAATCCAAGGTGCGAGAGTTTGTATTTAATATAATATATAATTTCAGTTATTTTGAGCAACAATGTCTCCTGGTTATCTTCCGCGGACTGTCCACGTGCCCTAATGGGCCCTGTTCGAGTTGGGCACGAAGACCCATTCGTTCAGGGTCGGTCACAATCACGGGTCAACACCCATCCGGCAGCCTCCACGCAAAAGTAAGAGCCGGGGTAGGACGCTGGCCTGCGAGCCAGTCTCCCCATAGAAGTCAACCTTCGGACGCTCCTGGATACTTCGTGCACCGTACGGCGTCAGCCAATCGATTGTCCACTCCGACTAACAGCCGGGGGAGTCTGGGAACAGTAATATTCCTATAGAGCAGGTGTGGCTGTTAACCTTATGGCAACTGCTCTTGAAACGACCATTCGGCCACCCGATCCCGAGTGAATAAGCCGGGTAAAGAATACCGTGGTCCGCGATAGATTCGGTTGATACCGTATCACCGCTTCATAAACGAGAGGCCTGCGCAAGCGACCTCGATCCTGTAACCAGTCAGAAGGTAGGAGGTATCCTGAAGGTTAATTCCAGACGGAGATATCCTTCTAAACTGGTAGTGAGGGGGCGAGGCTGCCCGCTGGTTACCTTCCCCGGTGCCTCGCCGTAAAGCGTTGGTCTCTAACGGGATGTTGGAGAGCTAGACAGTAGATTGTCTTGTCTCTAAGTCTTCTACGCTCATCCCACGCCTGAAAGAACGATTACATATCGTTATACCAGCCTGGGGTGACGGTTTCGTCCGTTGTAGTCGACACCGACCTACTGTTCCGGTTTGCTAGACACTATGCCCATCTGGCGAATATCCAGGT
Source organism: Micropterix aruncella (assembly GCA_944548615.1). NCBI lineage: Eukaryota > Metazoa > Arthropoda > Insecta > Lepidoptera > Micropterigidae > Micropterix > Micropterix aruncella. The sequence continues at coordinate 25,408,168 of OX155970.1, forward strand.
GGTCTGGAGATGTATGTTTACTAGAGAGCGGGTGTAGTTGTTGCCCTGGTGTCAGCTACTCTTGAAACGAGGCATTGGCCACCCGATCCCGAGTGAAAAACGGGCAAAGGATGCCACGGTTCGTGCTAAATTTGAACTGAATTACCTACCGCGCACATTAGGTAGAGGCTGCCCAAGCGACTTCGAACCCGTAATCAGACGGAAGGACTGAGAAATCCAGCCAAATCTGGTAGTTAGGGCTCGACGCTACCCGGTGGTATGCGTTGGTCTCTGACGGCCGTGTTGGCGTAGCTAGACGGTGGAATATCAAGGCATTCCCATAGGGAAAAGTCCCTAAGTATCTACATTTACCCCAATGTTAAAATAACGATCAATATCATTATACCTTCCTAGTGACGGCTTCGCCCGTTGTAGGTAACAAGTCTCCAGTTTCACCATACCCTACATACAATTTGACTGTTGCGGTTTAAGTTTCGCTTCGAATAGGCTCGATTTACATTGACTTAATCTACTTACCTTCGACTGTAGTCGTTCCCTTCTTTTTCGAACGCATGGATGACAAGGAGGCTGTTGTAGTTATCCCACAATTTGGGAAAGTATTAATATCGACACAGATTTATTTAATATTGAACATCTGTAAACCTTCCGTCAATTTAATGGCGTTTTAAGAATTCAGATAAAGCCCAGCAGGCAACAGTCTCGGCGTTCGTGTAGCCCAGTGATTCCCAAACTGGTCCAGGTGGATCCCCAGGGGTCCACGGGAGACTCGAGGGGGGTATATGTTGGCGTGAAAAAAAATGGCGTATCACAAGTTGTAAGTGGAGGTCCACGAAGATTTATCTGGTTTCGATAGTAAATAAATTAATAGTTTAAAAAAACACTAAAAACACACTTTTGGGCTATGATACGATATTCACATACACAGGGCTATGATACGATATTCCATCATGGAATGCCAGTGCATATCTTCCGGCTTCATCATCAGGCCTTGAAACCTAATCGTGGTCAAAGATCATTCCAAGACTTTTCTAACAAGTCCAAACACAGCTATGATACGATGTTCCAGTTCATATCTTCCGACTCCATCATCAGATCAGTTCAACAGTACCATATTATTGTATTGTCATCAGAACTACATACAGCTGCCAATTTTCATAACGCTACGATCCTTGGAAGATGGTTAAATTAGTTACCTTAGATTCCATTACATAGTTAGTTACTTACAGGTCGACCTAATAAAAGCGTGTTAAAAACAAAAATGGTAGCTTGGCTTCACCTTTCAATGCTTATTTAGCATTCATTTCCATTTTTTTTTAATTTTCTTAATTTTTTGAGTAGTGTATTTTAAGAAGGTCAGCGACTGTTACTTGTAAACACTTGCATATATTCGATATTCAGAACGCCTGTCAAGACTTGCAAAAGCGCCGCCCGCCCGCCTGCAACTCTTGTTCAGACGTGCAAATGGACGAAATACGACTTGTGCGGTGCTTGCAATTTTTTGGGAATATGGTAAAAATGTAACAGCAGGGGGTCCACCTAAACCAGTAAAATTTTCAAAGTGGTCAACGAGGAAAAAAGTTTGGGAACCTATGGTGTAGCCGCATCAGCACATCATTTATTTTTAACCTTATCTTGCAGCCCCGAGGGATCCGGACAGCAGTGTTGCTACGATCGGAACAACTTCTTGATGCTGTCGTACGACCAGCAGTTTGGGTCCAGGCCCCACCGCTCGCATAACCTGGGTTTCTTGCCCTGGAATGAGGCCAACAAGGTTTGTAAAATGGCCATTTCCAAGTTTTGCTAATCCATGCCATATCGATAACTATTATAATGAAGATACAAACGAATTTACCGCTTGAAGTTTGTAACACCTGACGTTTCGGCGATGTTGTCCATGGTAGACTGATATATACACGACTTGCTGACTTCACGCGGTAAATTCTTTTTTATCTTATTTATAATGTCATACTACCGCGATAGTCTTCGACAAAATATTGTCAAGCCTGCTGCAGGTCAAATTTATATGACAAAGAGTTTTACTAGATACCTGGACTATCGTGAGCACTTGGGACTTGGAACCTACGAGAGCAGGCTGAACTATTTCAGTATGTGTTCACTGGAAGACCGCCGCACAGCGGCTGATATGATATTATTGCATAAAATAATTCATAACAAAATTGATAGCCCTCATTTGGTAAAGAAACTGTCGTTGTTGGTTCCGCCACGAAGGGTTCGCTCTCCTCGTACGTTCGAAATCCCTCGTGTGAACACTAGTTACGCCCAAAACTCTGTTATGCACCGCTTGATGACCACATATAATAGACGATTCGACGATTTCAACATCTTTTACTTGAATCAACCTAAATTCAGCGAAGCTGTCCTTAGCTCACTAGGCGTCTATATAGGAAGTGATTACATAGTGAATATAATTTGAATATCTATATCCTATCCTACATATATCCCATCCCTCTCCTTTCCTATCCTTACAATAGTTCAATTGTAATTTAATTTAATTTAATTTAGTGCAATGCAATTTTTGATTCACCGTATAAGAAAATAATGTAGGAAACATTTAATCGGCCAGCGAAACTCTGTATTAGAATAATTAGTAATAATTAATGAAGCGCTGTATGTTTCCCGAATAATAAAATAAAATAAATAAATAAATACCAGTGATTTTCAACCGGTGTCGCGAGGCACAATGGTGTGCCACTAGCTTTTGTGTTACTTATATCACTGATTATACAGTGTAACATAATCAATGCGTATATCCTTTATACTTTATCAGGAAACGAAACGCAACTTTTACATCTGTGGACTTACTCAGCAGTGAACTTGGTGAACTTTTAAAAAATATACATACCAGTAGGCAGAAACTAAATGAGAATATGCAGACATTTTATCAGACATCATCTGATAAAACAACTAAATACTTTAAAATAATAAAAAACACGACTGTCGTTACACAAACTATTGTATTTATTAAAAATACCTTTTTTTTAATAACTTTTTGTGGGTCATGTATTTATCAATATAGATAGATGTATATTTCCAAAATGTACTCAACCAGACCGTTCATTTGATACTAAACACGATATATTTATATTAATGTATTGACATTAGACAACTACTTACTTGATATTTGTACAGTTGATGTACCCTATGACACTTGGGATGACAACAATTCTAACAATTCTCACAATACGGCACACTTCTAAATCGGTTCAAGCGTTTAGAATTTGTGGTGGAATAAACAAACGGAAAACATACATGGATGAACCTTGCATACAATATACTCCTTTTTTGTTGTATAGTCGTGTAATAAATATTTTTTCGATAAATTGATTCTGTGGTAAGGTAAAATTAATAATGGCAACATTTCCATGTTCCATTATACAAGACGAGATGTAGACTCGAAAGGCTGTTCATAACTACTCATTTATATACTTTTCTCGTACCTTTATATTAAAGTTATAGATATCATTTGTTTACTAAAAAATGTACTATAAATTCTCCTTTTGTGAGATGGAATTTCTGTGAGATGGAATTTCTGCGAGATGGAATTCTGCGAGAGAGGAATTTCTGCGAGATGGAATTCTGCGAGATGGAATTTCTGCGAAATGGAATTCTGCGAGATGGAATGTCTGCGAGATGGAATTTCTGCGAGATGGAATTTCTGCGAGATGGAATTCTGCGAGATGGAATGTCTGCGAGATGGAACTTTATGGTTTTGCGACGATTGGAATTCGTTTATTTTTGCGTGCAATAGCTTTGAGAGTGAAGATCGAGAATAAGGATCGCCAACCTTCGTTAGAAGAAGCTAACACTACAAGAAGGAGACTATTTACTAAAGGATGATTGACATATTTAATTTAAATGTTCCCAGGAAGAGCGTTTTTTATTTTTAAAAACCAGTAAGAGTGTTTTCCCTATACCAGATTTTGGGAAAAATACAGAGTGGCGCAAAAGTAATGTCATAATGTGAATCAGCTACCGTTTTGTTAGAAATTAAAAATAAAGAGCTCTAATTTCATGAAAAAAAAATATTTGAAGGTGTAAAATTGATATCGCTCAAATGGCCACCTCCCGAGTTGATGCTCAATTGTGCTCGTTTTACGGCATTTTGAACTGTTTCTCGCAAAACTTCTGGCTCCAAATTGGCGATTTCTTTTTCAATGTTAGCTTTTTAGAATTGCAAGGTTCGTGATTTTATTTATTTATTTATTTAAGTCCATAAAAATACATTTAGTTACAAAAACATTCTCTTAGCCTAATATTTCATAATTAATTAAACAGTTTTCCAATTTACTTCCTAACTCGGTAAGAAATTCAGAAATGATAGTTTGTGGTTTACCACCTCACTAGGAATAACCTGTATCGAGGTGGAACCAACAGAAATCGTATATTGCCTGCCGAAAGAGCATGATATATCCGCTTTTAGGTTTTTATTTTATTTTATTATTTATATTGCAATGGTATTTACATTTAATAATTACAAGGAGGTAGTTTCTTTATTCTAAAATTTAAAAATTTTGAACAGACCAAATTAAACGGAAGGTATAATAGTTCAAATATTCATAAATAAATATTTTTACATCTAATATAATACATACATAAATACGATAATCGCATAAACTTTACATGAATTTATATTAAAAGTATATATAAATAAAAATTATTATATATATGTACATACATATATTATGATAACTAAAAATTTAAAATATATTATTATGATAATACGAGTATATATTTACATAAGCATAAGTGCCTTGATAACTATTGATGAAAGAAAATGACAATTTGCAATGTCATTTTTTATATAATATAGAAGATAATTAAGAATGTTCTACAATAGAATATAATATAGCCGTAGATTTTGCATAATATATATATAAATAGAAATAAATAGAAATCTGTTCATTCAAGAGATTTTAATAATGCCTCGCAGTCTTTCCTAGATTTATTTAGCAGCCAATTTATAACCACTCTTCGAAAAGTAGAGTAGGGTAAGTCGGTCATCAGTACGTCCATTCTCAGTTTATTGTATAGTCTCGGAGCTAGAAAAGTATAATGTCGTTGTCCGTATGTCGTGTTCAATTTTACCTCCGGTTGTCTGTATCGATGTCTAGTCTCATGTCCATGATCCCGAAGTTTAGATATCGCAGTCCTGTCATTCCTCTGGAAGTACATTAAAACCGCTTTTAGGTATAACTGTCGGATGTCCATTACGTTAAAGTCTGAGAATAATTGGTCGAATGGGAAAAGGAGCGGTTTTTTATTAATAACCCTAATGAGGGCTTTTTGAGCTTTTGTTACCGGGTCAAGAATTGATTTAGCCGCTCCTCCCCATCCTATCTGCCCGTTTGGGAGCTAATGGGTCCATGATGAGGTGGCCACGATGACCCATGTATTCAGGGTCGGTCACACTTACGGGTAAACACCCATCCGATGGCCTCCACGCATGGGGTACGAACCTGGGTAGGACACTGGGTCAACCAGTCTCCCCTGGGAATCAAACCTCTGGCGCTCCTGGACGGTCTGCGCACCGAGCGGCGCAAGCCAATCGACTGTGCTCTCCGACTAACAGTCGGGGGAGTCTGGGAACTGTATTGTTTCCTATAGAGCGGGGGTGGTTGTCTACCTTACGGCGACTGCTCTTGAAATGACCATTGGCCATCCGATCCCGGTTCAGAGTCGGGCAAAGGACGCCTTGGTCCGCGATAGATTCGGTGCACACCGTTTCACCGCTTCGTAAGGGAGAGGACCGCGCAAGCGACCTCGAACTCGGAACCAATCGAGAGACCGGAGAAATCTGGTCACAATTGGAAGCAAGGGCGCGAGGGTCGGCCCGCCAGGTAACACTGGCTATCTCGCGGTAAGGCGTTGGCTTCTTGCGGGTTGTGACGTAGCTGGACGTTGGATTTGTTCTGTCCAAAGCCTTCTACGTTCACTGCAGGGCGACAGAACGAGAAAATCGTTAAAACGTCCTGTGGTGACGGGCTCGCCCGTTGTAGTTGACACCGCAAGTTGCCCGTATGTAATCAATGACTGTGCGAGTGCGTAGTAGGTCGTTTTTAGCATAGATGGACTAAGCACGTTTCTAATATTTTTGAATACGTATATTAGTTTTCTAAGTCGTGACGCAGTCTGGTCAACTTGATTGTGCCAACGCAGGAACCCGTCTATTAGAATACCTAAATATTTGATACATGACGTACGTTCCAGCGGTAAACACATGCAGTTTCTTCCCTCACAGTCGTGTAATTTGTTGTGGTAAACACGATATTTCAAAAATCTCCAAAGAAAAAAGTCTGGCGCCGTTAGATCTGGCGATCTGGACGGCCAGTTCAAATCTCCAAAACGGAAGATCACTCGGCCCGGAAATTGGTGTCTCAAAATCTCCATCATTGCCCCAGCTGTGTGAGCGGTTGCTCCGTCCTGCTAGAACCCACAATGCTTGAGACCCAATTCAGTAACTTGCGAAAAATAACTCGTTTAACGTCTGCCTGTAACGCTCACCAGTTACGGTTACGGCGTCCTCAAATTTGACAAATAAGCAGTAACAATAATTCCACTTTTTCAAATGTGTATCGCTCTATGGCTTGTTGATAACTATTTCTCTATCTGTCTACAGCATAGATGTCAAAGCACATTGTCATTTGATGCTATTTACTAAAATTAAGGCACATTCACATTCTGTCATCAATGTTCTGACATTACTTTTGCACCACCTTGTACAATCGTTAATATCCGTCATTACTTTGTTGCATTACCATAGCATAATATTGCAAGAGTTTAAGAATTTCTATTTCATTATAGGTCCCGACGCTCTCTCACTGGTTCCACGACATGATCCCCTACTATCAATGCTGTCTTTGGCAAGAGGAACAGGCCATCGGCTGCGAGACCTTCAGATTCGAAAGAAGACCCAGTCAGGACTGTGTAGCCTACCAATCACCAGGCGTGGCTTCCGTCTTTGGAGATCCACACATCGTGACCTTCGATAACGTGGAGTACACGTTCAATGGAAAAGGTAAACTATTATGATCCTGAAATGGGTAGGTAGACTACCCGTAGTTCTACTCTTAGAGGCAGTATATTGTCTAGAGTTGTACCATTAATTAAATAGAATATTAGATCGATCAACGTCGTACTACAATGTGGCAACCAGGATTTTACTACGAAACGCTTTAAGGGGCAGTCATAGTTTAAAGGGCAGTCATAGTTCTAAAAATTGATAATTCTTCTAATGTTATGTTTAATATAGTGACTTTCGTGGTATAACAGTATGGCGGTGCACTGTCGAAGCGCTCTAAAAAATCATAGCTCTTATTATTTTGATATCATTTACATAATTATGTCAATTGTTGTCAGCCAATCGATTGGGCATACCGCCGGGGAGTCTGAAAACGGCTTTGTTTCCTATAGGGGGATGCTGGATACTTGTTCATAGACAGTGGACGTAACTAGACAGTGGACTGTTTTCGTCCTAAATCTTCTACGCTCACCTCACGGGAAACAAAACGATCAAATATCATTTAAATTTCCTGAGGTGACGGGTTCGCACGTTATAGTTGACAGCTCCAGATTTACTATTACGATCGTGAAACAATTGCCCGTGACCTGGAAACTACCACCATCTCCAACCTTGAGGTTGGAGATGATGGTAGTTTGCCAAATCTTTATAAAACTTTAAGTTCGACTATTTGTTTTCGTCCCCAACCCATATTTCTCTTACTTAAACTAATAGAAATGTCTATTTCAACAGGCGAATTCGTGTTATTGAGAGTAGATGAGCCTCAGCTAAAGATCGATGTTCAAGGAAGATTCGAGCAAATGCCGAGGAATATCTATGGACCAGTCCAGGCCACACAGCTGACCTCAGTAGCCATGACAGCCAATAACTCCATACCCATCGAGGTAAGGAATATGAGGAATCTAATACCTCCTTTAAAACGTGTATTCAGTATTCAGTATTCAGTATTCAATTTATTCATTCAGATTATACAACAAAAGCATGAATTATGAATTAAAGCTAATTATCGTCAGTTGCTTGTAATATATTAATGTGAAAGACCCTATCGCTCTAACTCACGTGAAAGACCCTATCGCTTGATATTTTTTTCTTTATTCCAGGTGAGAGTCAGACCAACTCATGCTCAGTGGCGTTACAGGCTCGAAGTTATTGCTGATGGACGAAAAGTGTACTTCGATCGCAGCTCTCTCAAAATTCAGCATTTCCAAGGTACGATTTTGACGACGATTAGCCATGTTACTTGCACTTAACCTTTGTGCCATCTCATCGTCATTCAGCCTGTGAGAAATACGCCTGGGCGGAATCTGGAAAGGCATGAGACCTTTTCAACACGCTTTTATTAGGTCGACCTGTATCTAACTATGTAATGGAATCTAATTTAACCATCTTCCAAGGATCGTAGAGTCATTAAAATTGGCAGCTGTATGTAGTTCTGATGACAATACAATAATATGGTACTGTCGAACTGATCTGATGATGGAGTCGGAGGATATGAACTGGAACTTCATGATGGAACATCGTGTCATAGCTGTGTTTGGACTTGTTCGAAAAGTCTTGGAATGAACTTTGACCACGATTAGGTTTCAAGGTCTGATGATGAAGCCGGAAGATAGGCACTGGCATTCCATGATGGAATATCGTATCATAGCCGTGTTTGGACTTGTTAGAAAGGTCTTGTAATGAACTTTGACCACGATTAAGTTTCAAGGTCTGATGATGAAGCCGAAAGACAGGAACTGGCATTCCATGATAGAATATTGTATCATAGTCGTGTTTGCACTTGTGAGAAAGGTCACGTTTTTTGGTTTTTACGTGCATTTATAAAAGCGTGTTTTTAGTGTTTTTAGTGTTTAACTATTAATTTATCTCTTGTTATGAGGAGGTGCGCTGTACGCACTTTGGGCTCCTAATAGTTCCGTGCAGTTTAGGTTATATTGGCCAAATTCTATGTCATCTGGCTTGCCCAACTTACTGTTCAACTTCAATCTGGTAGCCTCCTCGTGGAGCGAAGGCACCCTTTGGGAGCTAAGGGGCCATTGCTGAGTTGGCCACGAAGACCCATTCTGTTCAGTGTTGGTCACACTCACGGGTCAACACCCACCCGACGGCCTCCACGCATGAAATGCGAACCTGGGTAGGACTCTGGCCTTAGGGTTAGTTTCCCCTAGGAATCAACCTCCTGGCGCTCCTGGACGGTCTGCGCACCATGCGGCATAAGCCAATCGATTGCGCACTCTGACTAAGTCGGGGGAGTCTGGAAGCAGTACTGTTTCCTATAGAGCGGAGGTGGTTGCGGACCTTACGGCGACTGCTCTTGAAACGACCATCGGCTGCCCGATCCTGGGTGAACAGCCGGGCAAGGGATGCCGTGGTCCGCGATAGATTCGGTATACACCGTTTCACCGCTTCGTAAGGGAGAGGACCGCGCAAGCGACCTCGAACTCGTAACCAATCGAGAGACTGGAGTAAGCTGGTCGCAATTGGAAGTAAGGGCGTCAGTGTAAGCCCGCTGGGTAACACTCCTGGCTATCTCGCGGTTAAGGCGTTGGCCTCTTACGGGTTTGTGGCGGAGCTTAACGGTGTACTTTTTTGTCCAAGTCTTCTGTGCTTATCCCAGGGAGATAGAACGACTAATCGTTAAAACTTCCTGAGGTGACGGGCTCGCCCGTTGTAGTTGACAACTCTAGGCTGTAATCCTGTAGTCGAAAGGAGATTGGGATCAGAAGATCGCGGATTCGGAGTTTGGAAGACATATTGCCCATCTTGGCTGGTGGTAGCCTTTTTTGTGTTAACTTGGTCGGCCTAATTCACGGTTCAATTCCCATCCGGTAGCCTCCTAGAAGAGGGACTTTGCCTGGAAGGGCCGCTGTGAACTGCTTGCGGCTGTAACCTGCAGTCGGAAGCGGTTGTGATCAGAAGTGCCAATTCGGGTGAACACCTCGGGCGGAACTGGGCGGTTTGCGTGCCAGGATGAAACGTACATTTCATAAGGAGCGGGGGTAGCTGTTGACCTGGCGTCCCCTATTCTTAGAAACGATCCCACGGGCGCCACGGATCCGCGATAAATTCAATATGAATTACCGCTAACGTCGGGTAGAGACCGCGGGATCAATCTCGAATCGCCGATCAGACTGTAGGAAGGAAAAATTCGGCCAAATCTGATAGTGCGGGAGTAAGGTTAGCCGGCTGGCTTCACTCCCCAGTGCCTTGCAGTAAGGCACTGGGGAGTGAACGGACTCTCACGGACTGTGTGGTCTCTAAGTCTCCTATGTTTACTGCATGGTTGAAAGATTGATCTAATATTGATCGCCATCCCACTAATGAACTATATAAGGAAGCTAAAGTTCTTGATTGTAGGCAACTTTTTCTAAAAACTTCCCTCTTAAAGCTATTTTTAGACAGTAACTCAAATTTAGGAATAATTCAGAACCGGCGACCAACGAGACAAGTTTTAGAAAATAGCTTAATAATACCCAGAAGGAAAACATCATTTGGACAAAGACATTACTCTTTCATTGCGCCGAGATTTTACAATCTGATCAATATGGAAATAAAAATGAATTTGACATTTAGGGAATTCAAAAATAAATTAAAGAAATGGTTATCGAATCATGACAGACTAACCATACATCAAATGTTAGAAATAATAGTATAATAAAACTTAGGTGCACAAATTATTAACATATTTTTAAACATATATGTTCAGTATATTTTAACATTGAACTAACTACCAAAAATTATTTGACTTTGACAATGAAGTATACTTTTTAGACTAGGTATTTTTATATTAATAAATATTAATGACTGTTTCTTTCTTTTCTCACATATAACTTTATTTATTTTATTTTATCGAACTTTATATTATATTTATTGTCGATTATATAATGGAATTGCATTTTATTTGTTATATTATCTTTTAATATTTTGGTATTATTATTATTATTATATATTTTTTTATTTTGAAGATCACATGTTAGTGCAATTTAGTGTTATTAGCATTTTACTAAAACTTGTACATTTGCAAGCAATCAAGCAAACATGATTGTAATATTAGAGTCCTGTCCACCCTAGAACGGGCTAGTCCCAGTTGGATGACAGAAACAAATAAGAAAAAGGTTAAGGTTTTGCCATTCGGTTCCTGTTATTTTTATAAGCTAATCAATGTTTCATAGTAATTAATTCTTAAATAAATAAATAAATAAATAAATATCGTTTTTCCTTCCTGGGATGACCGGTTAACTCACAGGTGATAGTTGACAACTCTAAAGTACACGTAAGTTGGCTGGGGAACCGTTCCCAACGACGCGAAAATGTTCATACAATACTATCTTTTGATTTCAGGTGTTACCGTATACACACCAACGTACATCCTCAACCAGTCTGAAGTTGTGGTCATGTTCCAGTCCGGTGCAGGCGTTGAGGTTGTGGAGAATATGGGTTTCATGACTGCGAGGGTGTATCTACCATGGTCCTACATAGTAAGTACCTAACTCTATCTATTCTCTCTCTTTTTATGGTACTACGTTCGCTACATATACGTTGTTTACGCATACATACGTTGTTTTTTCCAATTTTGTTTTGATACTTCCTATTGTGTGATTATTTTTTGTATAAAGTGCCTAAGATGACTCTATTTCAGCTCTATTTTTTTTTATTTGTCTGCCGTGTAAAGCCGACTTTAGTCAACGCTATTGTCGAATTAATATTTTTATATCTATATATATTAATATATTACTAGCAACTGACGAATTCTAATATGCGATAATTAGCTAATATGAGATAATAGCATTCGTAATTCATGTTTTTATTGTACATATAATCGGAATGAGTAAATTGAATACTGAATACTGAATGCTACCGGATTTTGGCTATCATATTTACTATTACACCTCTGTGGACTGCAGCTCTGGAAATTACATTTATTTTTTATTTATTTTACTTTATAACGTTACATAATTCAAGGACGTGCATACTGTTGTACAGAAAGAATCATTAAAAACAAACATTAATATAGCGAAAAACATATAAATATGCTAGCATATCGAAAATGAGGCAAAATCGCACAACCAATTAGACCCAGAAGCTCTATCAAGCTGTCCTCACTTATACCTACTGTATGTTTGTTGACTTACGAACGGACGCATTTAATTTAAATTTTTTAATATTTATAAATTTAACAAATATGTTTTTTACGCAAATTAAAAGTAAAATTAAAAGTAGATACAAAAATTGCAATTAGGACAAAAAAACGCTACTTATTCAATAAATGTAAGTTAAACATAAATTGCATTACTGTTAAACTTCTAATAAGCCAATCGACGAATCGTAAGCTGAATTAAAAATTCAAATAATTGTTTTACGCTTATCACTGAAATACCACTGAAATCAGCAATTTTTTTACGTCTAATGAGAGATGGCGGTCTCGCTACATTTACACAAACAACTACATCAAACATACATTTACACAAACATTACACAAACAGCTACACAAACAACTACATCAAACACACTGGAAAGAGATAGACACCTGCAGACAAACCAAAGAAATAGTAGTGGAATACAGCCACAAACTTACCAAAACACTTCTAAGGACAAAAAGGCCCCAACTACGCAAACTAGTGGGACTGATAACAGGACACAACACACTAAACAAACACCTCTTCAACATGGGCGGAACGAATAGCCCTATGTGCAGAGCATGCATGGAGGCGGAAGAAACCACAAAACACATTCTGCTAGATTGTAAACAGGTAGAAGTATACAGGACAAAACACCTTGGGACTCCAGGCACCCTGCGCGAGGCAGCAGGAAACCTGAAAGCCCTGCTGGCTTTCGTCGAGGAGCTGGGGTGGGTGGAATAGCGCTACCCCCGTTACACGCAAAATAGGCACACTGGATGTCGACTTGCGGAGGAACGCCCAGTACAACTAACTAACTAACTAACTCGCTACATTTTTGGCTATTTAGAGAATTAAAATGACATAATTTTTACAAATATTTTGTTGTTAAAAATCCCAAAATTGATATATTTTCCTATTAACCCGTTCCACCACTAATAATATGACATAATTTGTTAATTAAAACATCATTTAATTATTACAACTTTTATCTCAACTTCACATAAAATTAAAACGGTACAGCATAGAACTATATTTTTTTGTTATTTGGATATTTAATTTGGTTTAATCTTCGTCACCAGACAGTTTTGGAAGGTTATGGTATTTTTTGAAAGATTCTGACATGTGGAGAGCCACTAACTTTTATGCCACCACTTTTATGTGGAGAGCCACTAAGCATTTCTCACATTCCCATCGTGATTCAATTTTCTTTTTCAGTATTGAACACATTTTACAAAGCCTGGACGGGTTTTGTTTGACAGGATTTTGAGGAATTTGTCTAGGGAAATGTACCCGTTGTACAGCCTGTACTCGTAAAGGGCATGCTCCTCCAGATGCCCTTCCTCGCCTCTTGTATGGTGGTAGCGTAATATTCTCTAATATGCTTTCCGCAATACCTATCCTATAGACGCTATATGTCAACCTTTTCACATTAGACATATTTTTATGTAATGCATAATATAGGTGACCGGCGTTTCGCCAGTTTTGTGTGTTAATGGGTCAATAGACTTACTCACACCCCTAATCAGCTACATAAATACAGACCGTCGGTTGACTTTGGGCCGTTAGGCCATTTTTTATAGTTGAACTTTAGCATATTAAGTTTTTTGCCATTAACAAAGGCCTAAATAAAAAAATGAAATTTTTAATTCAGTTTTTAGAGTAGGACGATTCTTTGTATAAAAAATCTACAAATATCAAAAAAAATATAAAAAAGTAGAACTCCAATTAACCGAATCAATTGGGACCGGACCCCATTCGGATAATTAGATTTTTCCCGAAATATTTATTTATTTTTTTATTTAAAAGAAATGCGCATTTTTAAACTACAGTACATTACATATTATCATTAGAGGCTCCGTTGTAAATAGTAGCAAAAAAGAGAGTACCGCAGCCCAGTCCTTCTTTAGATCAACGCTGCCTAACTAAGCCTAGGCCCGTACTAAGGCAAGCGTACCAAGAAAATAGCGGCTTGTGCATACTTCAAACTACATATGTTAAAAGAGAAAAAAAATTGTATCTAATAATATTAGGAATTAACTTAAGGCAATAAACAATGTATGTAGAAATTAATCATTACTCTGAAAACTAGGTCATTGATATGTCAATGCGTCTGTCAGTCTGTCAGTCTGCAAATAATATTTGTAAAATACCTATCATAAAACACAATAATGGGCTATTTTAATTAATTACTGAATGTATGTTGAGAATGGAAGAAAAAACTCTTTTTTAAGAAAAAGAGCTGTTGGTACCGCATGTCAACGTGCTTCAAGTCAATCTTTCAAATTTACTTTTTTTTGGTTAGCGTCTTCTCCCTCTATCAAAAGTTTCCTTAAAAGTTGCCGTCTGTAATGGCGTTTCATGGTTTCGTTAACAGACTGGTTAATTGGATGCAACAAGCTTGTGACGTTTGGCTGCAAAAAGATTGTTTTAAACTGGCCATTCCCCTTTTTCAATCATTCTTCGGCGGGATGCATTATCAACAATCAGTACGTTTTCGTTTTAATTTCGGATAATCAGCAATTCGGATAGTCGGAGTTCAATTAATAATTATCTCCAATTATTGGAGTTCTACTGTATGTATATAATTTCCTTTGAAGTTAAGGATGTCAGACACCGAATACTGAACAAACTCCATATTTTACCTGGCGAAAATATGTATTATCATCTTTGTTGTACACATTAAAGAATATTATACAATGGATACAAACCGTGAACTTATTCATATTGCTTCATTTCAACAATAACAACCATTTTTCTTACAGAATAAAACACGTGGCTTATTCGGCAACTGGTCCTGGGACATGTCCGATGATTTTGTTAGACCTGACGGAACCATAACTGGAATAAACTTGAACAACTTTGAATCTGTGCACAGGGACTTCGCATCACTATGTAAGTAGCAATTTGTAACATCGCGTGTGCTTTGTTTTGAATGTACTAACGCTGCGGCTCGTGGAGCCAATTCGATCCAATCCGATTCGTCAACGGAAATTAAATCATCGACTCGAGCTCCATCTTGTCCTAAGTCAATAGTGATTTTCATCATCACGATACGAGGAATAAATCCAATCTCCAAATAAACCGACAGCGACAGCAAAGTGCGATACAGTTTTATTCACCAAAATTTGTCCTACTATAATAAGATTCCAGAGCAAATGAAAAGCCTTGGAGAGGACCAATTTAAAAAGATAATTATAAATAATTTGGTAAGAAACCCAATTTATGGTTTCAAACAGAATTTTCTTGAAAATTCTGAGTTTATTTTCCATGTTGATGATTAATGAAATGCGTAAAGTTTTAAACATAATGGTATTATGATAGCTGACATTCTAATTTTCATATAATTTATTATACATCTATTCATTTAAAAAAAAATACAAAGACATAATGTTGAATTGTCAAAAAAAAAATTTTTTTTTGATTATTATTTTACATAGAATTTGCATTTCTATTTCAATATATTATTCTCCCTGACTCTTAAATCACATTAGTATATTTTATTTATTTGTATGTAGGTAATATTAAATATAATATTACAGCCATGACAACTATCACGATAGTTATGTTTTTATTAATTAAATTTTTAGCTTTTAATTTTGTGACGCATCCAAGTGTAGGAATGCCTATCTACTGGAATAGCTGATTGTATTGTATTGTATTGTATAGCCTTAGCATTGATTGTACTAGGATGTGTAGCGTACTCAACGCAGTACTACGATTTGGCAGCTAGTATTTTACTACGAAACGCAACATAGATGGTAAGTCTGTAGGTGTGTTGATACACTAGTTCCCGTCAGATCACCGAAGTTAAGCAGCGTCGAGCGTGCATCAGTACTTAAATGAACGCCCAGTACTGCCACGTGATGGATGTTATAAAAGCCAGCCACCTGTAAGATTATTGTCTTTAGATCTTACGGTGAGCCGTTACTGTAAAGATAGATAAATTCTTTATTGCACAGATAAAAATTCTTTATTGCGCATTTTAAAACAAAATATACAACAGGCGAACTTAATGCTAAAATTACAATCTCTTACAGCAAATCTTTAAAAAGAGTATAAAAGATCGCACTCATAGTGCCATATTTAAATAATATTTTTTATTATAAATAGGATAGAAAACAAATTTACCGCGTGAAATTTGTAGCACCCGACGTTTCGGTGACGTTGCAGCCGCCTTTGTCCAGGGTAGACTGAAGAGCTGTCAATCCGTTGTTTTGCGGGTAGGCCGCATACCGCTTCCGCCACTGCGTAGGTTATAACGGTGGTGGGGGGCCGGGCTTGGAGCGCGGGAATTTTGAAAATCCGTCTTGCACACAACACTCACTGTATCCTGTTTTACGTCTTTGCGTTCGGCGTTCGGCGGCGGGAACATTTTAAGAAGAGGGTTGCACGTAGAATAGAGTTTGTAACCGTCGTCTCTGTTAAAGTTCGGGGTTCTTCTTATTTCAATGGCTTTCCGGTTCATGCGAGGAAAGTGGAATTGTTCTTTGGATAGCACAATGGGATTTTGAAACTGCATCCAGTGGTTACTTCCGCTATCCAATATATGTTCGCAGATCGCCGATTTTTCTCACTGAACGTTTTTAACAGCTTTGATGTGTTCTGACAGTCGCGTGGCTATGGGCCGTTTCGTTTGTCCAACGTTGGCTAGACCGCAACTGCATTCGACTTTATACACACCCGGGGTTTGCAGTGGTATTACATCCTTTACAGGCCTCAAAAATCGAGCTATATTTTGGGTCGGTTTGAAGATCGTTTTTATATCGAATCTGTTTAGCATCTTACTTATTCGATCTGTCAGTGTCACGCCCTTGACGTATGGTAAGAATGCTCTTGATCTGCTTCGTTTACTATCCTATTTATAATGTCAAACAACCGCGATAGTCTTCGATTTAATATTTTTTATATTCATCATGGCGGCATTCGTGGTATATCAGTATGGCTGAGCACTTTAGATGGCGCTCTAACCACACCTATACGGTATCCTATCTCGAAACACTTATCCTGCTTAACTTTGCGTATGGTGTGTCTCTTAGCATGCAAATTTAAGGGTCCACATATATCCTATCCTATCGTATACCCTTATCCGAACTCCGACTATCCGAATCGCTGATTATCCGAAATTAAGACAGAAACAAAATTAGAACGGAAACGTACTGCGATTCGCGTCGGTGCGTTGTTTTGTTTGTGAGTGCGTTTCGCCGTTCACCATGGCTTCTAAACGAAAACGTGTTGATAGATAGATAGATAGATTTTTATTCGAAGTAGACTTACAGTACTTTCCGAACGTCTTATGTTTCTAGACATTTATGCCTTGCTTGTAGGCTTTACCATTGATTACTACACTATATAATCAATGGCTTTACGTAATAGTAATAATAATAATAATAATAATAATAACATTAAACAAATGGTTTTCATAGCTATGTTACACAAAAACGACTTGACCAGACCAATGTATCGCTTAAAAAATCTTCAATTTTATAATAGCCTTTAGAGCACAAAGTATCTTTAACAATTTTGCTAAATTTAGGGTCTGGTAAAAGGGTTAGTTCCTCAGGCAAAGTGTTATAAAAGCGAACACCGTCTCCAATGAAAGATTTACTCGCTTTTGCTAACCTAGAGCCCGTAATGGCTAGTTTATTTTTGAACCTGGTGTTCCTATTGTGAATGTCACCCAACCTACGGAGCCTGTGCAAGTTTTTACGAACATACATTATGTTATCGAATATATACTGACTATAAACCGTCAGAATATTGATCTCTTTAAATTTATCTTTTAGCGATTCTCGGGAGTTTAAACAATAAATGGATCGTATGGCTCTTTTCTGCAAATTAAATATCGTTTGCATATCGGCTGCGCGGCCCCAGAGCAAAATCCCATACGACATTATACTATGGAAGTAGCTGAAATAGACAGTTCTGGCAGTAGCTTCATCAGTTAGTTGCTTTATTTGACGTACCGCAAATGCTGCCGAACTAAGTCTTCCAGCTAATAATTCAATATTAGGACCCCATTGAAGTTTATTGTCTATTGTAATTCCTAGAAATTTTGTAGAATGTTGTGTTATCGTAAGCGGATAAACTAAAGATTATAGAGAAATCAGATAAAGGAGTTACGAGTAAACAGTTGGCTGAGATGTACGATGTTGGAAAATCAACGATTTCAGACATTAAAAGGAGCAAACCTACACTTTTAAACTTCGTGTCAGTGTTTGAAAACGAAGATGGAAGTTCTTCAAGAAAATCATAAAAGCAGCAACAAACAAAGATTAAGAAGATGTGGTTTTTATGCTTACATCTAAAAGTTTTGCCCTTCCATTTAATTGATTAAAAGTTTTTTCTTTAAAATAGGTTCTTCCCCTATTTTCAACATACATACAGTAATTAATTAAAATAGACCCTTTTCGGAAAAAAAACAGTTATACCAATTTCTGATTATCCGAATGGGGTCTGGTCCCAATTGATTCGGTTAATTGGGGTTCTACTCTATCATAATGTGGCGCTGCGGTAATGATCCAGCATGTTTTAAATCCTAGCACATAATGTTTCTTTTCTTCCAGGGATGATACAAGATCGAAAAGAGGACAACAAGGGTGCTGCATTATTCCATCGAGAATTCGGTAGAACGGCCGCTTACTACAACAACGCGACCTTCCTGCCGAACTTCTTCAAAGAACCGGTGGACTTTTTACCATCGAATCGGACAGTGGACGTGAATCGAGCGACGGAGCTTTGCGGGGAGTCCTACCAGTGCCGCTTCGACTACGGCATGACCCTCAACAGAGACATGGCGCACTTCACCAAGAACTACCACGCTTCTATAGTGAGTACCGTTAGATTAGATTTTAACTATTTATTTTTATTAATTCATTTATGTCATATTTCATATCGTATCATTTAACTATATAAAAGCTTTATCCGATCATCGGCATAGCTCCCCCTGCAATGCGTCTTGATGTCCTGGCAGAACGCCTTAAGGGTATAGATGACCCTAGACACCCATTGCACGGTCAGGAGTCACATAACAATCGCCTCAAATCGCGAAAGTTAAGGAACGTACTCGGTTATTTCTTTGGTTTAAAATTATAGTACTTTTGCGTACTATCTTGATCTTGCGATAGTATATAGTACATGGCATTTGGGAGCTAAGGGGCCCTTGCTGAGTTGTCCACGAAGACCCATTCTGTTCAGGGTTGGTCACACTCACGGGTCAACGCCTATCCGACGGCCTCCA
Source organism: Micropterix aruncella (assembly GCA_944548615.1). Classification (NCBI taxonomy): domain Eukaryota; kingdom Metazoa; phylum Arthropoda; class Insecta; order Lepidoptera; family Micropterigidae; genus Micropterix; species Micropterix aruncella. Next base: position 25,427,564 of record OX155970.1, read on the forward strand.
CGCATGAAATGCGAGCCTGGGTAGGACTCTGGCCTTAGGGTTAGTTTCCCCTAGGAATCAACCTTCTGGCGCTCCTGGACGGTCTGCGCACCGTGCGACATAAGCCAATCGATTGCGCACTCTGACTAACAGTCGGGGGAGTCTGGAAGCAGTACTGTTTCCTATAGAGCGGTGGTGGTTGCGGACCTTACGGCGACTGCTCTTGAAACGACCATCGGCTACCCGATCCTGGGTGAACAGCCGGGCAAAGGATGCCGTGGTCCGCGATAGATTCGGTATACACCGTTTCACCGCTTCGTAGGGGAGAGGACCGCGCAAGCGACCTCGAACTCGTAACCAATCGAGAGACTGGAGTAATCTGGTCACAATTGGAAGTAAGGGCGTGAGTGTAAGCCCGCTGGGTAACACTCCTGGCTATCTCGCGGTTAAGGCGTTGGCCTCTTACGGGTTTGTGGCATAGCTTGACGGTGGACTGTTTTGTCCAAGTCTTCTGCGCTCACTCCAGGGCGATAAACAACTCTAGTTTTTTAGTACATGGCATAAAATTATAGTACAAATACTATAATTAATTATAATAATAATAATAATAATTAAACGCTTTATTTGCTTTAACAAAACGGCGAGCTTATTGCCTAAAAGCAATATCTTACAGCTAACCTTAACCTAGTGGAATAACATGTTATGCGGTAAAAATAAGCTAATAAATTAAATTTTAATCATTTAAATTCAGCAGGGAAACAAAACAATAAATTTAAGAAAAAAAAACAAAAAATAAACCTATAATGACGCAAGGGACGCAATAGGGAGGAAAAAATAGGGAAAAATAAGGAAAAGTTTATGAGCGTGGGTTCAAGTGTTCTTTGAGCCTGCGTTTGAAGCAATACAAACTAGGTGCTATCCTTATACGCGAGGGTAAAGCATTCCAGAGACGGGCTCCACGTACAGAGAAAGAGTGCGAGAAGAAATCACTACTGTGACTAGGGATCGAGAGCAGTAGGTTGTCTTCAGATCTCAGAGGGCGCCCGTGAGAAGATAGAGGTTTGAACCTACTTATAAGATATTTCGGAGCGGCCCCCTTCAGGATTCTGAAGAGCAAACCTAGGACTCTCGTATCTCTCCTTTCTCGGGTCGTCAGCCAGTGATGTCTCCTTCTGTACTCCGTAATATGGTCAAACTTTCGTAGGTCATAAATGAATCGAATGCAGACATTTTGCAGCCTTTCTACCCTGGTGGCTAGATCTTCCTTGATGTCGAGAAAGGCAACATCTGAATAATCAAGGAGAGGGAGGAGAATAGATTGGCAGATTGTGATTTTGCTTTCCTCGGGGAGAAAATTCTTGAGTTTCTTTATTGCATGAAAGCGACCAAAGAGTTTACGTCTCATCTCCTCAATGTGTGACTGCCACGAAAGATTTTGGTCGAGGTATACACCAAGATTTTTAACCTGAGAGCTGATTGGGACCTCATCCGCACCTATGCCAATCCTTGGTAAAGAATTTATGTCGATCCTCGAGGTGAAATAGCTGCGAATAATTATAGTACGAATTCCAACCCTGTCCACGCCTATAATAGGGGCAACGCAACAAGGGATCATTACAATCATATTTTTATTAATTATTTCTATTATTGGGTCCTCAAATATGTATTATAAATAGGATAGAAAACGAATTTACCGCGTGAAATTTGTAGGACCCGACGTTTCGGTGACGTTGCAGCCGCCGTTGTCTAGGGTAAACTGAAGAGCTGCCAGTCCGTTGTTTTGCGGGTAGGCCGCAAACCGCTGCCGCCACTGCGTAGGTTATAACAGTGGTGGGGGGCCGGGCTCGGAGCGCGGGAATTTTTAAAATCCGTCTTGCACACAACACTCACTGTATCCTGTTTTACGTCTTTGCGTTCGGCGTTCGGCGGCGGGAACATTTTAAGAAGAGGGTTCCACGTAGAAGAGAGTTTGTAGCCGTCATCTCTATTGAAGTTCGGAGTTCTTCTTATTTCAATGGCTTCCCGGATCATGCGAGGAAAGTAGAATTGTTCCTTGGATAGAACAATGGGATTTTGAAACTGCATCCAGTGGTCACTTCCGCTATCCAATATATGTTCGCAGATCGCCGATTTTTCTCGCTGAACGTTTTTAACAGCTTTGATGTGTTCTGTCAGTCGCGTGGCTATGGGCCGTTTCGTTTGTCCAACGTAGGCTAGACCGCAGCTGCATTCGACTTTATACACACCCGGGGTTTGCAGTGGTATTACATCCTTTACAGGCCTCAAAAATCGAGCTATATTTTGGGTCGGTTTGAAGATCGTTTTTATATCGAATCTGTTTAGCATCTTACTTATTCGATCTGTCGCCCTTGACGTATGGTAAGAATGCTCTTGATCTGCTCGGTTTTTGAGTTTCGTCCGTATTAGATCGTGTGCGTGTCTCGTGATATTTTCCGTATCCATTTTTCCTAAGGACATCATTGACATGTTCCGCGGTAAATTTCACGCGGTAAATTCGTTTTCTATCCTATTTATAATGTCAAACAACCGCGATAGTCTTTGATCTCAAATATGTAATTGCTATTTTTTCACACTTGCCACTTTAAACTTAGATAACTTGGCTTTGAGTTGGAATTTCAAATTCTAATAAATTTTAGGTCAAGGCCATGTTCTTATTTTCTATGGATCAGCTGTTTATTTGTCTTTGCGTCGTTTGTTTATGCTCAAATATTTTTATTTGCGCAACCATGGAAAAGTAGAAAATTTGCATTATTTTCAAACATGAGGTCCTGTGCCGGTGTTTTCTATTACAGTTTCTTGCAGTCTTGCTAAACAGTTACCGTAAATAAGTACTGTTAAGAACTGCAAACAATGATGGAGAAGCTCGTGATTAAATAACCGACCCTGTTCAATCGCCCATCGCCACTGCTTCTGCATGACAACGTATAACCACAGATTTCACTGCAAACCAGGGTTGGCTTGATTTTCCCCAACCCGAAAAAACCCTTTGGGTTAAATTGGGTAAAACCCACCTGAAAAAACCCGAGGGTTTTTGACGAATGTGGGTTTTTGAAAAAATACTTGTTTATAATAATTAAATCAATGAACGGATATAGCATTTATATTATATTTTATCAAAAAGAAAAAAAAGGATGTATTTTGACACACCCAGTCTGTTCCGTAATTTACTCCAGACCATTACAAATGTTGAGAAGTCTTTCAATTGATGCAGAATTGGCCGGACAAGTGTAATGCCCACTACTTTTGGCATTATTTATAAGATAACTTATGGATATATTGTTACGTGGATAGGCAGCAAATGCAAAAACACGGTAGAACACTCAACTTTATTTATTACAAAATTATTACAATACTCTTCAAGCGATAAAGACCCTTATACACACTTCAATATACACTATTTAGTTCTAAAATCGTTTGCACTACTACTCAATACTTTCGCGCCGAAACGCTGACGGCACTACTTCTCAATATTTTCGTTAACTCTTATCCTGTTGTGAAAATAAAGGGGATCTCCCCGACAACTGACAATAACGATTTTCGGGAAAATTCCCTTCATGGTAGTGTTACAACTTTATTCAGTAGTAAATAGATTTGGATTGGGAGAAAAAAATGCAATAACATGGTAATAAAATAAAATGTAAAATTAAAATATATTAATTTAAAATTCTCATTAAATCCGAAAAAAACCGAAATTCCCCAAAAAAGCCCGAAAATCCCCGAAAAAAACCGAAATAACCCAGTGGGCAGATATTTTTGGATAAAACCCGGGTTTTTGCCAACCCTGCTGCAAACAGTCACAAATTTGCAGGAGTTGCGGCTTGAGACTTTTGGTCACCCACCGCACTTGCCAGACCTTTCTCCGATAGAGTTTCATTTTGTTTCAGAATTTATATAACTTTTTATAAGGGAAAAAAATCAACTTTGAAGAGTCGATGAAAAACGCCTTCAAAGCATTTAAGAGAGTTTTACAGCGGAACACCCATTAAAATTACAAATCTGCATAAATAATAGGGGCCAATATTGCTATTAACTAAATATATTTAGGGGTTGCTGTCCCAGTGAAGGGGTTGTTGAGACCAGGGTTGCCCTTATTCCAACCCTGTCTTGTTGATATCTGACTCCAAAGATATGAGAAGTATTGAAAGTCCAACGTTTGAATCACAATTATTTATTCCTTTGTGTTAAATGATCGGTACATGTGCACTGAGCATCGGTACTGTGCAAGGCGCGCGGGCGCGGTCCGATAGGTCCAGTTTACGACTGGTCACTGATCATATAAATAAGATGCGGAACTCAGTACATTTGAATCGAAATTCACTTTTGTTAGTACCGGGGACTATAATATAGCCAACAGCACAAAAACCGCATTGCAGCCAACCGTCGCAATTTCTTGTAGAATGTGTCTGTCACACTCTTTTTCAATACTCTGGTTTTAGCAGAATGGCAACCCTCTGGTCTTGCGAAATGGCAACATCTGACCAACGCAATATCATTAACCAGCCTATTTATCGATATCGATAAAAACGCCACAAGCCGGCGCAGCCCACCTATCGATATCGATAAAAACGTCACAAGCCAGTGTAGCCCACCTTTACCGGATACATAAATCGATAGAAATAAAAACAAAATTACGAATCAAGCATACGGTTTATTGATGTCTCGTATTAGAATAAATATTAATACTATGAAAAAATGTGCCATTAAAAATACTGCCATAAAAGACACTCACACCCTCAGGTTCTCCTCTCTTGCGCCTAATTAGTCCGCAAACTACACATTTCTTATACATCGTCACTTTCCGAGAGGCGGCACAAAACTCGAAAAACCCAAAATGAAGCCGGTAAGTGTTGAATTGTTCCAGTCAGGAAGTTCCGCGTAAATTAAAGTCCTAGCAAAAATGAAAACGGGACGCGATGAGAGAAAAAACACAGCGACTCAGTTTGAGGTTACAAACATTTATTGTGACAGTTCTGTGCTAGTGTTGCCAGACTTGCAACGAAAAACCATAATATTCAATACTCCCACTTTTTGTTACAAGTCAATGCCAAAATCAAAATAAAATTGAGAATACAATTAACCAAACAAATTCAAAATTAAGATTAATTCCTTGAATACTCTACGTTAATTATTTGGCATGACATTCATCAAAGTACAAAAATGTTGATGTTTTGGCCTTGATAATGCCTTTGTCATTATATCAGCTGTCTGCTCATCCGTCTGAACGTATTTTAGCTCAAATATTCCGTCTTCGAATTTCTCTCGGATGAAGTGATATCGCACGTCGATGTGCTTTGCCCTCTTGTGAAATTCCGGGTTCTTCACAAGTCGAATTGCGCTCTGGTTGTCCATGAAAAATATTGGCACGTCCAATTTCGATTGCTGTAGCTCGCACAACAAATTTTTCAGCCAAACCAATTCCTTTATGGCATGTGATGCTGCCATATATTCGGATTCTGTTGTAGACAGTGCAACCGATTTTTGTCGTTCTGATCCCCAACTGATAACGCTTCCTCCGAACATGAAAACGTATCCTGACGTCGATCTTCGCGTACTGACGTCTCCGGCGTAATCGGCATCGCTGTATCCACAAAAATGTAATTCGTTTTCTGTCTCGAAGCGAATTCCCATGTCCACCGTGCCCTTGACATACTTTAAGATGCGTTTTACTGCATTCACATGGGCTGCAGCTGGTTTTTCCAAATATCTGCTGACACTTCCAACTGCAAAGCTGATATCTGGCCTGGTAGCGACAGCCAAATACATCAGACTTCCAACTGCTTCACAATATGGAAAATCGGTCTCTTCGTCTGTTTCAAAATCTCCAAGATTCTGAGAAATGTCCAATGGTGTTGACACTGCATTGCAATTCGTCATGTTAAAACGATCAAGTATCTTTCTTGCATATCCCTGTTGGTGAATGTGAATCGATCCGTCAGATCGCTGATCAATTTCGAGTCCCAAAAAACATTTCAGGTCAAATATTTTTATCTCGAATTCCTTTTTCAAGTGTCCGATGACTGGAACAATGGCTTCCTGCTTTTCCGCCGCAATCAATCCGTCGTCGACGTAAATTGCCAGAATTAGCATGCCGTTTTCTCCGTTGCAAACGAAAACACATGGATCCGATTCACTTGCTTTGAAACCAAATTTGTTGATGAACAAAGTAAACTTTTTGTTCCAACAGCGCGATGCCTGTTTCAAACCATATAAGCTTTTTGATAGCTTACATACTCGCCCGCTTTCATCATCATATCCAATTGGCTGGCTCATGTAGACATTCTCCTCTAAATCTCCATTTAGAAATGCCGTCTTGATGTCAAACTGCTTCAACTTCATTTTCTTCGATGTCGCCAACGCCAGGATTGCTCTGATCGATGTGAACTTTACCACTGGGCTGAAAGTTTCGTGGTAATCGATGCCATATTGCTGCGTAAATCCCCGCACTACCAATCGCGCCTTGTAGCGATCAATGCTTCCGTCTGGATTCTGCTTGACTTTATAGACCCATCGATTATCTATAACTCTTTGATCAACTGGTGCCTTAACCAAAGTCCACGTACGATTTTCAATGAGTGAATCGTACTCCTCGTTCATGGCCTGTTTCCACTGTCGGTGGTCACTCGATTTAATCGCCTCTTCAAAAGTTCTTGGCTCTTCGGTGACTGCTAACATTGCCGAATGATGTCCCGATGCGTAATATGTCAAACGCTTCGCTGCTGTAATTGTGTTTCGATCGCGCAAACGCCGATTTATGACATTTCTGTTGTCAAGGTCGCATATCGCACCACGTTCCTCGCGTTCCTCTGGAGTAAAGAGTTCCTCTACATCCTCATCATTTACATCATCTTTATTTGCGTTTGTTGTAGCCTCGATTCGTGAAATCTGATTCACCTTGAACAGCATCTGGAACAAACCGTTTCTACGAACTCCCACTGCAACTACGTTTCCGTTTTTCAGCAGTTCGCAACGTTTGTTGTCCATGCTCAGCTGATGTCCATGATCTGTCACCTTTCCTGATGAAAATAAATTCATCTGAAGATCCGGTACGAATAGAACTCCCATGACTCGCTTGCGAATCCAATCATTGCCATTGAAAGCGTGAATGCTGATGTCGCCTTTGCCTCGAGCCACAATTCTATCGCCATTACCTATCTTCACTTGTTTGGATATTTCAGTGAAATTCTCGAACCAATCGCGCCGGTGACTCATGTGATCAGTTGCCCCTGAATCTAATATCCAAGTGTCTTTGTCTCCACTCGTCGCTGAGTGACAAATGAACGCGTCGACCGAGCCATCTTCTCGTTTCTCGTCAGAGCTATGCTTCTTCTCTGGGCAGTCCCGCTTCCAATGACCTCCTTTTCCGCACTTAAAGCACTTGCCTTTCGGTTTGTCGCTTTTATTCGTCAATTTGTTGTTGCTGTTCGACGAATTTCCCTTTTTGATGTTGTAGGTTTTCTTGGGAAAAGTTCGCTTAGCTATCAGCGCTTCCACCTCTTCGACTTGTCCCTGCGATTTCAGGCGAAGCTCTTCTGCCATTAATCGCGCTCGCAGATTTGTCAAAGTTTGACTTTCAGAACTTGCAGATTCCCATGCACTGTGAAAATGATTGAATTCAGCAGGTAACGTTATTAAAATTTTCGAAATTACCATGGAATCGGATATGGTCTCCTTTTGATCTCGCAGCTGTTGCACAATTTCCATTAATTTCGATAAGAACGTCGCAATATCATCTCCTGCCTTCTTCGCATAACTGTAATACTTTTGTTGCAAAAGTAGTGTGTTTGCCTTCGATGTATGCTCATAGGTTCCTCTGAGCATTTCCCACATCTCGTTTGCTGTCGCACAGGTCATAATTTGCATTACCGCCTGCCTTCTGCATGCTGTCGAAATGATTCGTCTCGATTTGGCGTCTTTCTTCTTCCAAACGACGATTTTTGTTGCATAGTCCGGCTCTGCAGCCGTTGGCTTCTCTTCGGCTCCATCGACAATATCGAATAATTCATTGTCCTCCAGAATTTGACGCATTTGGAATTTCCATGTCAGCCAATTGCAAGACTCACCGACACCTTCCAATTTTTCGATATTTATTCGATCACCTTCCATTTCTTCTGTTTTCGAATTGCCGGATTTGAAATTTTCCGAAAAAAACTTTTCAATTTCAATCCAAAAGAAAACTCGCTCCCGAAAACTGCGCGTTGAGAAAAACGTTTTCCTTGTACCACGCGATGATGAAATCACGCACAAAAAAAAACAGCTATCGACGCACCACAGTTTTTCAGACAGAAAAATTGCTGATTCTAACCTCAAAAGTAATCGCTGCACCCACTAAAAAAATACCGCACAAAACGAAATGACACGAAATGTCCGTTTATCTAAAATCGCACTAATTCAGTTGAATTATTCCACGCGATTTAAAACGATTCACCAGAATAGTCACTTTCTCCGCTTGCACTATTTCAGTCGCGAAAACCGCGTTTTCAGCATTTGCACTTTTCTTTACACAGTCGTCGTGAGCTGGGCCCATAACCTGTTGAATTGTTCCAGTCAGGAAGTTCCGCGTAAATTAAAGTCCTAGCAAAAATGAAAACGGGACGCGATGAGAGAAAAAACACAGCGACTCAGTTTGAGGTTACAAACATTTATTGTGACAGTTCTGTGCTAGTGTTGCCAGACTTGCAACGAAAAACCATAAATAGTAAGACGTAAAACACAAGTGACGCAGCAAACGGTAAGCAAACAACGCACATAAGACGCACCATTGATCACACGCACGACTGACAGCAATGTGCGCAGTATGTGTGATGGTCAGACAGAGCAAAGACAATATACAGCTCGCGGAAAAGTGGGCAGACGCGTCTCGCAGGCTGACAACCGCATTTCGTGTTATTGTGGCATAGTTAAGTTGCCACCTTGATAGCCCCCGGCTCCATACAAATTTTCTTTCTATGGAAGTGGCCGCCCACTGCGACTGGTTTAATCCCGCCTGTGCAACGGGCGGCTCGGGCATGTGTAGGGATGTGCATGACTATCGTATGCTCGATTGTTATTCGATGTTTATGGTCATTGCATGTCGCTACATATATATTTTCCATACAAAGTTTCTGGCATTACATTTCCTTTATATAACCAGGCGCGGATCTATGGGCGGGGGGGGGGGGGGCAGAGGGGGCGATCGCCCCCCCCCCCCCCCCCCCAACGAGGATTGAAAAAAAATGTTGACAAAAAGCGGGCAAGATTCCTGAATGACGATTACCTACAATCTACAGATTTTATCGTCTACCTACATTGACGATTATACGTCTACACTGACGACTAAACGACTACACTGATACTTTTATACTGACATAAGAGTCTTCTAGGAGTTCGTGCGGCAGGAGTTCTGGGAGAATGCAAGATCTGGAAAGAAAGTTTTAGAAGGGAAAAGAGAAATAATCCCGCTTATTCGAAACCAAAAAATATTCTAGTTTTTCTAGATCTGGCCAACGAATTCATCTACCCTGGCATACATCGCCTCATCCTTATCATGGCCATGGCCCGTAAGTGTGGCGACTTCCGAAAGAAGTTTTTCAACTCTGAGGCGACTAAAAACCTGGCTACGATCCACGATGGTAGAGGATAGGTTAACAGGGTTGGCACTCCTGCATATTCATAAATTGATATTCCAGTAGACAAAGAGAAGATAATTGAAAGATTTGCAAAGAAAAAACACCGGAAACTGCAATTTGTAATTTAATTCTGTGTTATGCACTATTATGTATCATTTGTTTTATGTTTATTTAGAAGTAAAATAAAAACGTACGAGTGTATTCATTATTTCTTTTCCCTTTTGATAATCCTTAGTTACTTAATTACCTATCTATTCAGCATATTGGATGTCCTAAATTCACACTATAATTTATTTTAACTATCTATAGACAAAAACCCACCCCCACTGTCCACCCCCCCCCCCCCCCTGTATATAACAACAACTTCAAAGGTAAGGACCCAATAGATAGAAAAAACATTGAATTGACATTCTAAAGGAAATATCTTTAATAAACTTTTTAATCCGCCTAATAGTATAGTTGTCATAAATTATCGACAGTTGGCCGCTGCCAGCCTGTGCGATCGTATTATGTCCGAAATGTTTAACGGACCACTTTGCCGGTGTGATCGTGTTTTGTTTATAAACACGTCTATTTACACTATGCCGTCGTCGGAATTTTCGACAGCTCAAAGGGGCCCTGAAAAGTGGAAATAGAGCCCCAAGATTTCGACGGCTCAAGTATTCAATGTAGCTTAAGTATTCAAGATTTCGACGGCAAGGGTATTCAATGTACCCAGACTCCATACAAAATAAGCAAGGAATTCAACTCTGCATCGAATTATGGAAGCCTACGATGAATCGTTTCAGGAACTAGACATATTCTCAATGAGCAAAAACGAGTTTATCAGAGCGGTAATAGAGCAGACCATAAAAGCTTGAGCAGATGCATACCTGTGCAGAATCACACACTCTCATATATACACAACTATGACACATACACGTAGATGTACTTACACACACCCATTAAACACTCATCAAATCACACTCACAAATCGAGAGAACATGATTATATAACATAATATATAAATATTATTACACAACATCACGCACATAAACTGTATATTATCAGGAGACTATTTTGACCGTAATATTGTTATTATTATTTATTAACTTAAGACCTGACCGCTGTTTTTCTCTTTTGTTGGAATAAAATAAATAAATTAATTAATTAAGGGCCTCTACATGGGTTTATCCGGCACTGATCCAAAACCGGCCATCTGGCAACCCTCTGACTTGGTACATCATATTATTATCATGCTATATCATGGTCTTTATGGTGCTAAACCCATTTTCGTCACATTTTTAATGGCGCTCTAAAACTAGATTGCAGCCTCGGCGAAATTGATTCTTCAAACCGAGTTGATTCACGAGAGGGCTCAATAATTACTACCGAGTAATGAGCACATCGCATGTGTCCACGTAATCTTGCATTATTGTATGTTAAAAAGACTGACTCATTGTTAGGCGGTTCAAGGATTCCACAAGATTTTACCTTTTGTTAAGAGTCGCTGTGGGAAATTGTTTTTCACACTTTTGCTGAGAATTCCGCCTGAGGAGGTTGTCGATTTAGTAAGGTAGGCTTCTTCTTCTTCATTACTTTTTTGGTATTTCTGGAGGGTTTTCAAGATAGATAGATAGATAATTCTTTATTGTGAACTGTAAGTAGGTCGTACAAAATGGATAGGTACTATTATATGTGCTATACAGTTTACGAATCAGGCGTACAATATGTATTTTTCTATAATTAAATATGTTCACTTCGCAGTTGAAGGAAAACAAATCCGAAAATATTACGTTTTAGACATAGGTATTAACAAAATAATAATTAGAACTATTATCTACAAATTTAGTAAATTTCCATTACTATATATAAATCAAATGTCAGTTTGTTTTTAAATTAAAATGTCAATATGGAATTATTAGTCATTATCGTTTAAAAAGTCATTCACGCTGTAATAGCATTTATTTTTGAGCCAGTGCTTTAATGTCTGTTTGAATCATGGTTGTCGCATTGATTTGATGTTTTGTGGAATAGCGTTAAAATATTTAACACAACAGAACTCAGTTCCCTTTTTACACATTTCTGTCCTAACTGAGGGACAATTTATGAGGTTTCTATTCCTCGTAGCCCTTGAATGTACATCTCTTCGTAAGGAGTAGATATCGGGATTATTTTTAATGAATTATTATACGAAAATATCACTTAACCGTTTAAAATGAATAGCGATTAGCTCGGGTTTGCCTACGGCAAAATGTATATAAATTTATATTTACATTTACATTTACATAGAGCGGGGTTTACTATAGAGCTATAGCATTACTATAGAGCGGATTACTATAGAGCGGCGCACATTTACATTTATATTTACATTTATATAAATTTATATACATTTTGTATACATTTTGCCATAGGCATCCTTTATTGGACGTCTCACATGCGAGGGGCGTCTCACATGACTGCCCAAAAAACAGGGCGTAATGTTTCCAGAGTTCATGTACATATTATGTATGTTTGTGCGTTTCTTTATTCCACCATAACATAATAATGGTAGGTAATGTTGGGATCGTTATGTCGTTCCGGTTGGCGTAGGGTATTATAATTATCTGATAATATGTGTGTGTGACATCTTCGCTAACGCCATAAAAAATCTCACAAGACATAGAACGGAATTATTGCAGAATAGCAACCTTTCCCAGAAATCGAAAAAATAAAGAAATACTACTAGATTCGATCATTGTAATGCTAAATTTGAAAGAAAAAAGCTTTTTTAAATTCGGTTTTTAAGATTGTTTAAAAAAAACTAATCTAACCTACCACCAAATAGGTGTTTATGTAATGTTTAACAAAAAAAAACTAACCTGACTTACCGAAATGTATGGGTTTCACGCTTTTTTGAATGTCTATATCTCGCTTATTTATTGAGACCGAATAAAGATTGTTGCAGATTTGGAATCAGCGTGGTGAATATAGTCGGGTGACGTAAAAAATCAACAATCTAGAAGAGGTTCCTATACTGCAATAATACCCACTTCTTGAGGTGTCGACTACAATGGGCGAGCCCGTCACCACAGGAAGTTTTAACGATTCGTCGTTCTATCGACCTGCAGTGAGCGTAGAAGACTTTGGACAATAACAATCCGACGTCTAGCTACGCCACAACCCGTACGAGACCAACTCCTTACCGCGAGAAAGCCAGGAATGACTTCCCGGCGGCTTGAGACACTCGCGCCCTTACTTCCAATTGTGACCAGATTTCTCCGGTCTCTCGATTTGTTCCGAGTTCGAGGTCGCTTGCGCGGTCCTCTCCCTTACGAAGCGGTGAAACGGATACACCGAATCTATCGCAACCACCCCCGCTCTATAGGAAACAATACAGTTTCCAGACTCCCCCGACTGTTAGTCGGGGGCTAATGGGCCCATGATGAGGTGGCCACGATGACCCATGTGTTCAGGGTCGGTCACACTCACGGGTCAACACCCATCCGATGGCCTCCACGCATGGGGTGCGAACCTGGGTAGGACACTGGGTCAACCAGTCTCCCCTGGGAATCAAACCTCTGGCGCTCCTGGACGGTCTGCGCACCGAGCGGCGCAAGCCAATCGACTGTGTTCTCCGACTAACAATCGGGGGAGTCTGGGAACTGTATTGTTTCCTATAGAGCGGGGGTGGTTGTCTACCTTACGGCGACTGCTCTTGAAATGACCATTGGCCATCCGATCCCGGTTCAGAGTCGGGCAAAGGACGCCTTGGTCCGCGATAGATTCGGTGCACACCGTTTCACCGCTTCGTAAGGGAGAGGACCGCGCAAGCGACCTCGAACTCGGAACCAATCGAGAGACCGGAGAAATCTGGTCACAATTGCAAGTGAGGCCGCGAGTATCTCGAGCCCGCCGGGTTTATTCCTGGCTCACTCGCGGTAAGGCGTTGGACTCTCACGGGTTGTGACGTAGCTGGACGTAGGATTGTATTGTCCAAAGTCTTCTACGTTCATTGCAGGGCGACAGAACGACTAATCGTTAAAACGTCCTGTGATGACGGGCTCGCCCGTTGTAGTCGACACCGCAAGATGTTAGTCGGAGTCACGGGTCAACACCCATCCGATGGCCTCCACGCATGGGGTGCGAACCTGGGTAGGACACTGGGTCAACCAGTCTCCCCTGGGAATCAAACCTCTGGCGCTCCTGGACGGTCTGCGCACCGAGCGGCGCAAGCCAATCGATTGTGCTCTCCGACTAACAGTCGGGGGAGTCTGGGAACTGTATTGTTTCCTATAGAGCGGGGGTGGTTGCCTACCTTACGGCGACTGCTCTTGAAATGACCATTGTCCATCCGATCCCGGTTCAGAGTCGGGCAAAGGACGCCTTGGTCCGCGATAGATTCGGAGTACACCGTTTCACCGCTTCGTAAGGGAGAGGACCGCGCAAGCGACCTCGAACTCGGAACCAATCGAGAGACCGGAGAAATCTGGTCACAATTGGAAGCAAGGGCGCTAGTGTCGGCCCGCCAGGTAACATTACTGGCTATCTCGCGGTAAAGGCGTTGGCTTCTTGCGGGTTGTGACGTAGCTGGACGTTGGATTGTTCTGTCCAAAGTCTTCTACTTTCACTGCAGGGCGACAGAACGAAAAAATTGTTAAAACGTCCTGTGGTGACGGGCTCGCCCGTTGTAGTTGACACCGCAAGTTGTTAGTCGGAGTGCACAATCGATTGGCTACCACAGGATCAAAGATTATCTATGGATAATGTATCAATTTTGCGCATGCTAAAAAAAGTTTTGTTATCGTATATGAAATCGGAGACTATCGCGGTTGTCTGAAAAAGCTGTCAATCCGTTGTAGGGTGGTGGGGGGGGCGGGGGGGAAGGGGCGGGCTCAACATCGCCGAAACGTCGGGTGCTATAAAATTCACGCGGTAAATTCGTTTTTTATCCTATTTAAAAAGTTTTGTTTGTTTTGTTTATTTCTACTCTTCATTGTGAAATTTCACAATGGTCGGGTTTATTATCGCACGACAATCTCTTACAACCAACCCTAATAGGAAGTGTTTATATCTATGTGTGCGTCTTGTTATTGCATTCTTTCCACATAATTGAAATGCAATTCCGTTAACTTTATCCCAACGAAAAATGGTGACCCAGCCGGGAATCGAACCCGGGGCCTTACAATGTAAGATCAGGCGATCTAACCACTATGCCATCGTTTTCTAGAAATTACTGTTCACTGATGTCTCCAGTTCCAGCGAGAAGTACTTTAGCGAGAAGTACCAGCGAGATTCCCTTCCAGCGAGAAGTACTTTAAACCATTAGAAACTCATTTTTGAAAATAAACCTGAAGTATCACTTTGAGAAAACGGGCTTCAGTTACAAGTCATGCATCAGATTTTTGCGGAAATCTGCCCGATGTAACCTTTACGCCGCTGTTTCTCGTGCTATGTCGATGCTAACTGTGCCTTCATTGTATATACTGGAATGTTGCAAATTTATAAAAAAAAAACAATTTATAAATTAGGAAGCGACGTGCACACAAGATCTATGAGATATAATCACCTCGTCAATTATCCTATTATAAGGACTAAATCGAGAAATCAGGGACTAAAATTCTGCCGCATTAAATATTACAATTATATCCCGAAAAATATGCAATCGATAAAACAGCCAGCATTCACGAACACTTTAAAAAAATAGTTATTATAGTGTAAATGAGTGGTTATCAAAGTGATAAATGTTATCATGGTGTAAATGAATTTTAACCGACAATGGAAATCTAATATGATCATGCCTTTGCTATTCAATATTTGAAATATTCACTTTATTTATAATACTTTTACATTTATATATTTACATTACATTTAAATATTCACTTTATTTATGGTTCTTTTTACCTTTTTTATGATCTGACAAATTAGCATGGCATTAATTTTTATTATGTCGTGGACTATTTAAATATTATTTTTATTCACTTTGGATTGCTTTTAAATATTACTTTGATTATTTTTTAGAATCATAATATAGCTTTGATTAAATATGATTGATGATTTTTGACTAGTTAATATAAGTACGGCATTAACGATCTATGAAAACTGTATGCATGTTGACTATATCTCTTTCTGTAATAGGTTTTATTCGATTTTCAATTTGACTAAAATGTATTGAATATTTCTATTATTAGGTAGGCACATATTAATTATATCTCGACTATTTTTATTTGCAATATAATCACTAAGACGTTTTATTTTACTTTTTGACAAACGTCACATTTTTTTTTGTTCTTTTTGACATTACATTTACTAATTTTATACTAAAAAAATATATTTTTATCGGTATTTTAAAGAATTAATTATTTTCATTATATCCTTCTTTTTTTTCTCATTGCATTATTCATTATATTCAATGTAATAGAATCACTACTTATTGAGTTGATTTATACATATTATCTTCTCTATATCTTACATCTCTATATCTTATTTTCTACATATCTTACTCTGTGTTTTTTATCTGGTAAACTAAATGGTGAGACTCGATTTAATTCTACAATAATACCTTCTTTATTCTTAAGAGTAACCTTATATGTTTTGATTATTAATAGAAGAATTTGATCATTAAGGAAGAATTCAATCATATCATGGCCAAATGTAAATGTAATACAACTGTCTATACAACTATGTATTAGTTTTTAGGACAATAAATTATTTGATTGATTTGATTGATTGAAATAAAAGTAAGGGGAGGAGCCTTTTGCTCAATTTTGCACTGGAGCCCATTTTTTCTATCTATCTATTTCATCATTCTCAAATCTATTTCATCTTTCTCAGGTTAACATCAAAAGTCGAAATTCCATCAGAATCATAAGCTGCGGCGTCCTCGAGACACCACGTTTCGGAAGAAAGACGAATTTCATCTTTACACCTGGCAATAAGGTCACATTTGAATGCAATCAGAACTTCATCCTAATCGGAGACCAGAGAAGGGTCTGTGGAGAGGACGGCAGATGGGACATTCCCGAGTATGGATATACTGAGTGTCTACGTGAGTACCTTAATTTTTTTTTATATCTATTACATCGACCATGCGATAAATTTCCTCAGTATTATGCACGTCTTCGAAATGCCGCCATTTAAATGTTTTTTTCTTGCCCCCCTTAATGTTACGTGGAAATATTTTGTTACAGTTAAGGTTTGGGTTTCGAAATACATGAATTCAAAAAAAATCACCAAGTAATTTGTTGATAAATAGAAAAAAAATCGGTTGTGTCACCCCAAGACTTTCCTGACTAGTATCCGGGGAGGTGCGAAAAAACAGCGACATTTTTTACTCTAGTACCCCAAATTTGTATGGCAGGTACCCCAAACGTTGGTCGTAAGTACCCCAAAAACTAATAGGTTCTTCCGATGGTTAACAGAAGCTTCTATGTCGAATTTTAACTTAGACAGATTAAGCGTCTGGGCGCTATCGCGGAAACAATTTTTTCGCCGGGAACCCCAAATTTGTATGGGAGGTACCACAACCGTAGGGCGTAGGGACTCCAAAAACTAATGGGTTCCTCCGACGGTTAACAGAAGCTTATATACCAAATTTCAGCTCAATCCGATTAAGCGTCTGGGCGCTATCGTGGAAGAATACATACATACAGACAGACGTACAGACATACATACAGACAGAGATCGGTCTGGAAATAGTCTCAATCGTCTCAGGGAGTCTCAAAATATATATTCCCATCTTCATCTCAAAATTTTTTTTTAGCGCGATCACAATACTTTCCTTTCCGATAGGTCGTCAGGAAAGTAAAATCAGTTGTGCCAACCACAAGGCTTTCCCGACAAGCAGACAAGCCCCCCTCCCTCCATGCGTTTCCACCCCCTCCCCCTCAGTAATTGTGTCAAGTGATTATGATCGCAAATGTAGTATATTTGTAGTTTTTAATTGAATTCAGTATGAGGATGGCTACTTTCCAACACGATGTAGTATTTTCTTAAATGCGCCGTTTTTTAGTGTCGCTTGTATAAGAGATATTTGAACCAAAATTTCACAATATGCTTTCGGGCCACCGACGCATCTGAGTACCAAATTTCAAGTCTCGAAGTCCAATATATCGAGATTTAAGTATGACCAGCGCGCCCCCTGGTGGACCGATTTCAACCACAATCTTTTCAAATCTTGCTATGATCACATGATGCGTGCATGCCAAATTTCAGCTCAATCGGATGAAGCGTTTGGGCCCTATCGTGGAGGAATGCACACACACACACACACGAACACACAAACGTGTGTTCACAATACTTTCCCTCTGCCGGGAAAGTAAAATGAATGACTGTTTACTTACCGAGCTAATGGGCCCTTGGTGAGATGGCCACGAAGACCCATTCTGTCCAGGGTTGGTCACACTCACCGGCGGCCTCCACGCATGAAGTGCGAGCCCGGGCAGGAATCTGGCCTTAAGGCTAGTTTCCCTTAGGAGTCAACCTTCTGGCGCTCCTGGACGGTCTGCGCACCGTGCGGCGTAAGCCAATCGACTGTGCACTCTGACTAACAGTCGATGAAGTCTGGAAGCAGTACTGTGTCCTATAGAGCGGGGTGGTTGCGGACCTTACGGCGACTGCTCTTGAAACGACCATCGGCTACCCGATCCTGGTTGAACAGCTGGGCAAAGAATGCCGTGGTCCGCGATAGATTCGGTTGACACCATTTCCCCGCTTCGTAAAAGAGAGGACCGCGCAAGCGACCACGAACTCGTAACCAATCGAGATACCGGAGTAATCTGGTCGCGATTGGAAGTAAGGGCGTGAGTGTAAGCCCGCTGGGTAACATACCCGGCTATCTCGCGGATAAGGCGTTGGCCTCTTACGGAGCTTGACGGTGAACTGTTTTGTCCAAGTCAACATCGCTAAAACTTCCTGAGGTGACGGGTTCGCCCATTTTAGTTGACAACTCTATTTGTTTACTGCTAACTTTCGACCGGGCTCTAACACTGCCGATTTTAAAGATAACCACAAACTGAGTGATTGTGTTAAAGTGAATGCAACCAATCTTCCGTCCACGCTTTGATCTTGTCAAGATCCTGCTAAGGCTGTCCACTGCTTATAATAGGATTAGCATTTGTTTGTGTCGTCAGCAAAGCAGCTGCTCTGCGTTGTCATTGCGGCTTGAAGATCCGTAAGATAAGAAGTGAACAACACTCGACCCAGCACTGACCCTTTGAAATTGAGGTAATTTATAATGCAAAATCCCCGAGCGCATTTATCATCAAAATACTCTAGTCCTAATGGCTTTGTCAATGGCAGCTGGAGTTTTACTTAGGTTACTACTCTTTTTACCTCTGCTGTAATATATTTTCGATGTGTCGCTCTAGGGAAACAGGAGTACTCGGCAAGGCAGTTGGGATTGACGGGTGGCATAATACTAGCAGTCTTATTCCCTCTCATATTGCTTATGGCGATCTGTTTCGTATGCGTACGACGAGCGAAACAGCGCACTGGAGAGATCTGGACCTTGGAGAAACTCGAACCGAAGTCGAGGACCAATTCGAGAGCCAATCTGCGCGCGCAGTCCTTGGCGAATCTGACGGATACGCTAAAGTCGGAGAAGTCCGATACGTTCAAATCGGATACGCTGAAGTCGGATTCGGATTCGCTGCCGAAGAAGGTGGCGCTGGATTCTCCGGTGAGCGAGGAGACGCCGATTATTACTGTGCGCAGTGGTGATGCTGCGCGAGCGATGGACGCAGATAGAGACAGCTCGCAGCTAGGATCTGACAACAGTTCCCAATTGTCCACGATGCCCAAGAAGCGAAGAGCTTACGACGGGGTCTACAGGACGAACGAGCCGCTCGAGGGTCGCCCCAACGCCGACTACCCGGAGAAACCCTGGGATCTGAGCGAAGAAGACGTCCTGTCATCGGCATCCAACGAAGACAGCGACGCCAAAGACACACTAACTCGACCGACCAAAGACTTCGAATACATCGGCAAAGAACCGCCTCGCCAGTACGGGCGACGAGCCCTCGGACCGCCCAGCGACTCGGGCTACTCCACCATCCCAAAAGATGAGACTCCCAGGAACTCAGGAATGGAAAGCCCGCTCTCGAACTACAGTCCGACATACTCCGAAATATATACCCCTCCGACCAGCCCGGTGAACAGCGGTCTACCCCCGATTTCAGAAGTTCCGCAGACAGCTCCATACGACTCCATAAAGACTTTCACTCTTCCGCCACAAAAAGGAAAATCTATGGAAACGCTGATAGACCCGCCGGCTGATCCCAACCAGCAAGGACTCTTCGATCCTCAGCAGGAAATCGAGACACAGAGCAGCAGAACAACCATGGTTTAGAAATAGGGCTTAATTTTAGACAGTGCCGGATTAGCCCATGTAGAGGCCCTTAGGCCGTCCAAATTTTGGAGCCCCCTTCGGGCTGTCAAACATTCTGACAACGATATAGCGTTTTCAATTAGTGACACTTTGAAATGAGTGAATCAGTACGAGCTAATAAGCAACTTTTGATAAAATAATTCGAAAAAACATAAAATATTTTTGTTTTCGGTTTTTTTATTTCCAAAAATTTTATGTTTTGAAAAATAGTACATATAAAAGAATTGAGAAAGTTGCGGTAGGTAAAATATTGCGAATATTGTTTATTCGCAAAATTTTACCTTTTGCTAGATGGCGCAGCGCACTCAACGCTAGTCAAACTTTTATTTACCAGTAGCCAAAAGAAAATGTTTTTTTTTATTTTTTAATCAAAAGTTGCTTGTTTGCTCGTACTGATTCACCCACTTCAAAGTTGTCACTAATCAAAAACTCACCCTGTATAAACAAACATCTATATAAACAATACTGTATAAACAACGCTACCCTTATACCGCGTAGCATAGACGCGCGTATAGACAAAATTCAATCGCACAGGCTGGCAGCGGCCGACTGTCGATAATGTATAACAATTATACTAATAGTCGGATCAAAAAGTTTATTAAACATGTTATCCTAAGAATTTCAATTTAATGGTTTTTTCTATCTTTTAGAAAAAAATAAATAATATATGATTTTAATGACCCCCTTGTCGCGGGGATCATTGCAATCATATTAGGGTCTCCTAAAAGTCTTGGGGCCCACAGGCCGGTGCCTACTTGGCCTATTAGATAATTCGGCACTATTTTAGACTACACATTTGTAATCGTTATGTCCACTGACGTATAAATAAATAGATCTGGCATTCAATACCAATTCCAGATAAAACACCATGCCGTTTTCGCCATGATGAAGCGAGCCAACACTGCTAGGAGAGAGCGTAATACCAATGATTATATATTTTATTCAAAAATCAAAATCAAAATCAAAATGTTCTTTATTCATATAGACACAATTAAATATTATTTTTAATTTATGTTCTCATGATGCGTCCAAGCCATACTCCCAAGCCGTTTTGTCATTTACATAATCAGATATTGTATAGTATGCTTTTTATACAATTTTGCTTTGATGGTAGCTTTAAACTTATTTACAGATAGTTCTCTAATAGTATGAGAAAGTTTGTTATAGAAGCGTATACATTGTCCCAAAAAAGAATTGCTTATTTTGTGGAATCGAGTAGCACGTATAACAAGGTTATGCTTATGTCTAGTATTAACATTATGAGTGTCGCTTTTTTTTAAACTTGTCAATATTCTTGTGGACATACAACAGATTTTCGTATATATATTGTGATGCAACAGTAAGAATATTTATCTCATTGAATTTTTCTCTAAGTGAAACTCGACGACCAAGTTTATATATAGCTCTTACAGCACGTTTCTGTAGTATAAAGATGTTATTGATGTCCGCACAGCTTCCCCAGAGAAGAATCCCATAGAACTATATCCGATTTTGATTAACGAAGAAACACAATCGGAACCATTAATTACAAACAGATGTCAATTTTAATTTGGTATGCCTTCAGTACCAAAACGTAATAAATAACCAATACGTAATATACCAATACGTAATACGTAAATATAATATTAACCAATAGGTAATAATTACGAGGTTTAATGTCTAGATATACCTACTAATAGATGGCATTCTACCTTTTCGTAGTATTTCTGTGATGTCATCAGCATACAAAAAAATGTGATAAAAATGCAGTAATAATTATTATGTTATCATTGGTTAAATAATGAGTTTATATAAAAAACATTAATTATCTATGTTATAGATGGCCAAATAAATTGCTATTAGTTTCGCCGGACAATGTCATCAACGCCACCTGGCACGTCACCGGCGCGAAGGGTTGTCAAAACGTGCATACCCTTTATAATCATTGGTATAAGAAAAACTAAAAATATTGCACGATAAAGGCACAGAAAAAAAGGTAATAATATTAAAACTTTCAGAAGTGTTCTTGCAATTTCTCGATACCCAAAAACTCATTTAAAGTCGTAGAAAGACTGCTGGCGGCGTAGAAGAAACGGCCGGTCCCAGGTCTATATATTTATGTCGTTGGTTATATCATGGATATTTTGTATAATTATATTATATTGTATTGTATATCTATCCACTGCCAAGTGTACACATAATTTTTCTAAACAATGAAAACAGTTTTAAATTTAAATAGTTTAAGTGCGGCATGACAGGATAATTGGGAAATATCGCGGAAGAACGACATTGGGCCCGATTGCGTTTCTTTGTGAACCAAAAATAAAATTAGTCCAAGCGAACGAGACAGAGCAATACGTTAGAGCGGAATATGAAACGAACGATCGTCGATAAACACTACCCCCCGAACTTATACTCGTCTGAATAAATTCGAGCATATTTCGTGCGGTGTAAGATTTGACCTTGGCGGGCAGTTTTAATGCGAAAAAGTGACAATCGGTCAACTGTTGGAGACTCCGTCCAACATACCCACAACAAAAAAGTAATTTCTATAGAATCGAAATCGCAAACACGCTCGAATATACACGAGCCAGCTGCAATTGATTTCCAACTAAATTCGGCATTTTATGCACAGTCAAACGATGACTAATGTCATTTCTTCTGATCGATACGAATTGACACACTTATTTCTCACCCCACTCATAACTATTGCATCATTACACACCATATAAAAAGCAGTACATTCGACACATATTTTATCATTCCCTGGCGGACAGTAAATGCTCACCTGCAAGTACTCGCGCTCTTCACTGCCTTCGAGTCAACCAAACTACGCATAGTATACGCGATCATCATTACCTTCGAATCTATAGCGGCGCTTCAAACTTCGGACACACAACCACGACTTCACCTCGCGCCCACACTACCTACACACCGGCGAAATATCAAACAAGGCGTTACGAACTGGCAACCTACTACATACCTTCTGATTAAATACTTCAACTTCAACTACGACGACTTTCAATAACGGAGAAAACTTCTTGATGAGAACCACCCTTCGCTCAAAATCAATTGGAGTCTAGTGAAGGGTGGCCACTCTCACATATCTCACACTCCGCTCTAGCGTATTGCCCTGTCTCGATCACACGGAATGATTTCCGATTTTAGTTCACGACGAAACGCAATCGAGCCCATTATCGCAACTTTCTCCGACGATTTTAACCGCTCCAAAAACTGTAATTTATAATTTTACACATAGATCTATTATTGTGTTTTATTGTTGTGTTTATTTTTTGTTTGTAATGCGTACAAATTTTATATAATTTTTAATAATAAATCTACATACTTTTAACGATTTCCAATATTTTTGGAAAGTTTCTATTCCGCAGTGGTTTTATTTAAATCATCGATTTTTTTCTATTCTTTATTTTTTTTTTCTATCCATGCTTATCTATTTTTCGTAATGCTCTATAAAGAAACGCAATGTGGAATTGAAATTTTTCATAAAATATACTCTTTAATTTTATTGGCTGACGTTTACAAAATAGTCAACTCCACGGTTTCTTTATGGGGATATTACGAAAGGTAGGTTTTTTTATAATTGTAAAATAGTATCGTTATTTATCATGTTTTAAATGTTGTTTGTTGTTGTTGGAAACAGGAAGACAGGAGTATTCCTCGAGAACGGCCGGGTTAACTTGGGGCATAATCGCCGCAGTGGTGGTGCCGATTTTGCTGATCCTCATCTGCATAGGATACAGGCTGCTGAAGAAGAGGAAGGAACAGGATGCTGAAGACGAGATCCTGGCATCGAGGTAAGATTAGAAGGACCCATACTATTTAAATTTTGACCAGGGAAAATTGATAATGGGAAATTTTGAAGTAACGTAATTTGCACGAATAATAACAGGAAAAACGGAATAACTGCAGTATAGGAACCTCTCTGAATATATAGACTAATAGATTGTTTCATTTTAATGCTAAATCTGGAAGAAAACTGTGTCGGTCGCTATAAATAAGTGAGATATAGTATATGTAAACAAACCGGCCAAAATAAAAAATTAAAAAATTCACCACCCTATATTTACTACGCTGATTCCGAATCTTCCATAATCTTTATTCGATCTCAATAAATAAGCGATATATAGGTTTTCAATATAGGTTTTCAAAATTTTCATTTCAATGTCAAGATAGTTGCGGCCATTTTGTTTGTACATACCGTGTGGGACACATTCGAGTATATCGTAATACCAATAACAATTAGCGATATTACAGAAATTATGACAATTTACAAAGTTTTAGGATTAATTGAAATGTTTTGAAAAAAAACGTTCGGAAAAATAGGTACATATTTTCGCGAAACTTAAAAAAACGGCACTATTTTCGATGTTTTTTGGCAATGACTGCCTATTGATGACAGAGGATATACTGAAATGTCGTTTGTGTCAGATTACCTTTAGTCATCAATACACCAAGTCATTTCGTAAAAACTTCGAAAATTGTCCAATTGTTTTAGATGATCGCTAACACATGGTGTTAATTTGATATTGAAGAAATTTCGTTTGTTTCAGGTTACCTTTGTCATCATCACCAAAGTTATTTTGTAAAAACCTCGAAAAAAATCGAATTATCGCTAACACATTTAGCGCCGCAGCAAAATTTTTTTTCGAATTTCGCGCGAAATTGAAAAAAAAAATTGCTGCGGTGATATTCAAATATTTAGGGATTTTATAATATATATTATATTAGAAAACCTTTTGTTATCAAAACGCAAAGTCATTGGAAAAAACCTCGAAAATAGTCTCATTTTTTTTAAATATCGCACATGTTTTTTCACGACCATGCCATCATTTTTGTAATATCGTGAATTGTTATCGATATTAGAGAACTCGCGATATATCGACTATTTTCGAACACTACTTCTGAAACAATATGGCCGATCTGTTGACGTTTAGTATGCAAACTTTGAATGCCTATATCTCGCTTATTTATTGAGAGCGACAAAATATTATTGGAGATTCGGAATCTGCGTGGCGAATATAGTCCGGAGACGTTTAAAAATCAATAATCCAGGAGAGGTTCCTATACTGCAGTTATACCCAAATTCGTTTAACCTTTCAGAGGATAGCCTTTGCGTGCAAAAACGGCTTTTATCATTGGTTTTTATACTCAATCAATACTCAATAATTGGTTTTTATACTCAATATTGGGTTTTTTACTCAATCAGCCCTTTTAAAACTAAACATTAATTATCAATGTTATTATAGATGGCCGAATAATTTGCTACTAGTTTGGCTGTCAATGCTATCAGCGCCACTTGCATTTTGCCGTTTCAAAAGAACTGCCAAATCGTTCTACGGAGTTTAGCAATATAATACCATATATAATCAATGACCTGACCATAAAACCTTTACAATTTCAGGTCACAACCGGTGTACATGGGAAGCTCAAAGATACCACACGAAGAGGAAGAGGATAGCAGCATACCTTACAAGAAAGAGTCAGATAATGGCGAGACAGAGATTAATTAAATAAATTGAAGTACACTATTTTACTGTTATAATTAAATAATTAATTAAGATAAAGTACAAAAACTTAATATTAGGTATTTTTATATACCACTTTTTAAGACTACCGAAGTTGACATCCTAGTTTTATATTATACAGTGCTGCTCTATTTTTAGTTACTCTAGTATGTGTTTGTGTCTTTTTAGGAAAATAAAATGTTTAAGACAAGCATTTTTGTTTTAATCCAATGACAAAATCCTAACCACACTCGGTGTGATTAGGATTACTCACCACCAGATGTTGGTATATCTGTCTGTCTGAGCTTGATAGACTCCGAGACCCTAAACCGTTTGACCGATCACCATGAAAGTTTGCACATATCCTACTAATATTATAAACGCGAAAGTATGTATGTATGTATGGATGTTTGTTACTCTTTCACGCAAAACTACTGAATGGATTTCAATGAAACTTTACAATAATATAGCTTACACATTAGAATAAAACATAGGCTATAATTTATAAAGATATAGTGTGAATTATCCAAAATATAACGATAAGTGTCAAGTAAGTAGGAAAAAAATCTGCCATCTGCGAGCTATTCTGTGCGCCGCAAAAACCGTTGGAGTTACGCGTATATAATGTATAATGGAAATCTTACAAAAAAGCCCGCGACAGCATATATCTATGTTTTATGTGTAAGCCATTACTGCCAAAATAGTGAACCATGATTTTCATGATTTTTAATTTGTTTGAATTGTCTCCGTCCCGAATAGCAGAATAATATAAAAACATTGAAAAATTGACGAAAATATAAAATACTTTCTATCATCATGAAAATGCGCCACGCGGGTAAAACCGCTGGGCGCAGCTAGTACATTCATAAATATAAATAAGGTTCGACGATGTTGCAACCGCTTTGTCCAGAGCAGAGAGGGTCCAGGTTAATAGTATTGCTCAAAGCTTTATAGCAACTGATAAAATATCGCTAATATTGTTTATTAGCGATATTTTACCTACCACTAGATGGCGCAGCGCGCTCAACGATTCTCAACCTTTTCTTCAACAGATAAAATTTACAAATTTGCCAAAACAAACCTTTTCTTGTTTTTATGAAAATTTATTTATGTATGTACTGTATGTACTTATACATGTATGTATATTTTCATGGAAAATGTTTTTATGATATCTGCTTTATTAAAATTTACCACTACATGGCTCTGCAGCACATCAAATTCTATTCCGCTCAATTGATCGCCATGAAAATTAGTATACATAGACATTTGAGCCCGCATATTTTCGCGCTATTAACTGTATTGTAACTCGCCACCAGATGGCACCGCAGCCAACTTCTATACCGTTCAACCAATCACCGTAAAAATAGGTATTTGGGCATGGATAATATTTTCACCCTATCCACGTTGTTGTAGCTTGCCACTAGATAGCACTGCAACAGGTCAATATCTATACCGTTCAACGGATCGCCATCAAAATTTTATAAATTCGAAAGTGGAAGGAACCGCATTTAACATACATAGGTGGGGGGGAGGGGGGGGGGGGAGGAGGATAAGGAAGAGTAAGGAAACGGACACCCAAGCATTGCCGGGTAACATTCCAATAGTATATAATATTTATAAAAAAGAGATACATTGCTTGCTATACTGATTGGTTCCCAATAGTTACGCGCAGTTTGGGTCGTGATGGTCTTCCTTGTGTTTACTTGGTGAGCCCAACTCATGGTTTAATATGAAATCGACTATCGTGGTTGTTTGACATTATAAATAATTAATATTGTTTATAATCTCAATGTAAAATTTCATTTCCATTTGTTTTTTGGTCTTTTTCTTTTTCTATAATATTAAATTTGCTAAAAAATGTATATATATAAATAAGACATAATAACGGAGATATGTACTGTACACATTATAGATAGATAGTGTTAACATATAATTAGTCATAGTTTTATTGTTATATTTTTGTATTTGTTATGTATAAACGCTGTTTGTTAACCAAATAAAATAAAATAAAATAAAATACCTAAATAAAATAAAATAAAATAAATAGGATAAAAACGAATTTACCGCATTAAGTTTGTAGCACCCAACGTTTCGGCGACTTAGACTGAAAGAGCTGTCAATTCGTTGTTCCAAGGGTAGGCCGAATACCGCTGCCGCCACTGCGTAATTATATTGGTGGTGGGGGGGAGGGCTCGGAGCGCGCGAATTTCGAAAATCCGTAGTGCGCACAAGAGTCACTGTATCCCGTCTTACGTCCTTGCGTTCGGCGGTGGGAACATTTTAAGAAGAGTGTTCCACGTCAAAGAGAGTTTGTAACCGTCTCTCTATTGGCTTCCCGGATAATGCGAGGAAAGTAGGATTGTTCCTTGGATAGCACAATGGGATTTTGAAACTGCAGCCAGTGGTTACTTCCGCTATCTAATATTGTTCGCAGATCGCCGATTTTTCTCGTTGAACGTCTGTTTGTCCAACTTAGGCTAAACCACAGCTGCATTCGACTTTATGCACAACCGGGGTTTGCAGTGATATTACATCCGTTACAGGCCTCAAAAATCAAGCTATATTTTGGGTCGGCTTGAAGATCGTTTTTATATCGAATTTGTTTAGCATCTTACTTATTCGATCTGTCACGCCATTGACGTATGGTAAGAATGCCCTTGATCTGCTCGGTTTCTGAGTTTCATCTGTATAAGATTGAGTGCGTGTCTCATGATATTTTCCGTATCCATTTCTCCTAAGGACATCATTGACATGTTTCATCTCCTGCGGAAAATGCTCAGCGTCGCATAGATCGTGTGCTCGATTCACGAGCGACGTTTGCACTAAACGTAGATGGTAGGGATGATGGTGTGAGCTTGCAAGCAAATATCTGTCCGTATGTGTGGGCTGTCCGTATGTGTGGACTTCTCCTCGTCGCGTTGACATCCAAAAATGGCAGGGAGCCACGATCCGACGGCCACCTAATCCTGAGTGACTTTGACGAGCAAAGGCGCCATGGATCAGCGACAAATTTAATATGAATTACCGCTAACGTCAGGTAGAGACCGCGCAAGCGACCTCGAATTAGCATACTAAGGGACGAAGAAATCCGTCCAAAGCTGGTAGTAAGGGCGTGAGGTCAACCCGCTGGTTTCACTTCCCAGTACATTGCAGTAAGGCGTTAAGCTTTTACGGGCGTGTTGGCGTAGATAGACGGTGGACTGTGTTGTGCCTAAGTCCCTGCGTTCACTCCGTGGTAGAAAAAAATATGTGATAATCATTATAACTTCCTGGGGTGGTGGAATCGCCAGTATTAGTTGACAACCCTTAAGTGCTATACTGATTGGGCGGGACCGAATGGGCTCTGTGCAGAAGGGCCATTATGACCCATTTCGTTTTAGGATTGGCCCAAGTCATAGGTTAGCACCCATCCGGCAGGCTTTAAGTAAAAGTGGTAAAAGTTTGAGCATGGGTAGGACTCTGTGCCCGGTGGGTCAGTTTCCCCTGGGGATCGTCCTTCGGACAGTTTGCGCACTCTGACAGATAACCGGGAGAGTCTGGAAACGACTTTGTTTCCTATAGAGCGGGGGTGGCTGTTGATCTAATGACAGCCGCTCTCGAATCAAACGATCGGCTAACCGATCCCGCGTGAACAGTCGGGCAACGGATGCCTCGGTCCTCGAGGACCGCGCAAGCAACCTCGAACCTGTAACCAGCCGTTAGGCTAGAGAAAACCAGCCATGACTGGTAGTCGGGGGCGAGATGACCCGCTTTGTTCTTCTCAGTGTCTCGTGTGAGGCGTTCGACTCTGACAGGCTTCCTGGCGGAGCTTGATAGTAGACTGTGTATGTCTCTAAGTCTCTAAGCTCATCCCACGGCTGAAAGAACAATCACATATTGTTACACCAGCCTGGGGTGACAGGTTCGCTCACTGTAGTTAACACAGCCCAACTGGGTGGAGTGTGTGAACACACTCAGCAGGGGAAGGCAATATTACTGTCAACAACAGCGTTGCCATAATCGTTTAGGTACTGACCGGGACACAAATCAAAACTCAAAAAAAGTAATGTTCAGAGTGCTGTTGGCAAGTACCTACCTAATAAGAAACAGATAATGAAGAAAAATTTCTATTACCTATGTATAAAAAAATATAAACGGAGCTGCCATGGAATTCACCGACCGAAGTCCGGCCCATCATATAGTGTTACACTTCTGGGGGGTGAGCAGTGGATTCCGGACTAACAACCGGCTTTGGTAGGTTTAGGACAGCTGTCTTGCCACATGTGAGCGTTCTCACCTTACCAGCCATTCACTCCCACTTCGAAGCCAAAGAATTTGAGATGCGGAAATTGCGGTTTTAGATATTTTTTTTATGAAGGAGTTTATTGTTTTTTCCTGGAGAGACCAAGATCTTTAAAGAGGGGAAACAAAGATTTAGCTGGCAGGCCACGAGCGCCAACTTCCACCACGTGATGGTGAACAGTGAAGCCGTTCCTGGTGACGGCATTTACGAGATCATGGTATTTATTTAATTTGTACTTGTGGTCTTTTGGGATATTTGATTCCCATGGAAGTTAATTCTAAGATAAGGACCATCTTCCGAGATAGAGAGTAAAGAGTTATATCTGGACGCAGGGCTGTGCATCCGAGACTTTCAGGGAATTTATACTGCTTAGAGACCGAATCGACCTCCAGAATCCAATCTGAAGCTTTCTCGATTATTGAGAAAGGTTTTGTAGTGAAATGTCTTTTGCCTTTAGAGCCAGCACAAACTGTATTGGGGGTTTGGAGGATACTGTGGAACCCTTGTTGGCACGAGCCACTGAGAGGCTAAGTACCTTGCGAATAACAGCAAGGACTTTGTCGTGGCGGTAAGTGTACTGTCCTTGATCCAAGGCCACCTTGCAGCCAGCTAGAATATGTCTAGCTGTGCAAGGGGTGTTGCTACAAAGGGGACATCAACTATCCTCGGCATAGCTCCAACGAGCGAGGTTACTGGGGTCTGGAAGTGTATGCTGAAAGGCATTTAAATAAAATTTCAGCATCTCTGGCGTCCAGTCATACAACATTACTTTCCAGTGCATTGGAGGAGGAATGCAAAAGTCTCCAATTGTTGTCCAATCATTCGCCATTCGCCAATCATTTGCCTTTAGAGCCAGCACAAACTGTATTGGGGGTTTGGAGGGTACTGTCAAACCCTTGTTGGCACGAGCCACTGAGAGGCTAATTACCTCGCGAATAACAGCAAGGACTTTGTCGTGGCGGTAAGTGTACCGTCCTTGATCTAAGGCCGGTCCTCGTAAGTGAATACTTACCTTAATAAAATACTTACCTTACAAAAAATACTTGATTACCAAAAATATTATAAATAAGTGCAAATAAAATGCAATTAGATTAATATTTTTATCCATTTAATTAAATCTTAAAGGTTGCAATCTTATAATTATCAACAATCAAATTCAGTAATTATCATCAGTCAATAATTCCTGCATTCGCACTTCATTTTTATTAAATATTCAAAACAATTAAACACTTAGATACACATAAAATCTTTTGAATAATAACACTTACATTTTAAATCGTAGCCTTATAACTAGGAAATTAAATAAACGCTCCAATGCAAAATAACATACCTAAGAGGGTGCTAAGCTGAATTCGAATGAAGATACCATATGAGGTGTGACAGAAAGTAAAGACTGGCGTTACAGAGGGAGATCTGGCAACCCCGCGAGCTTTCCTTTTACATAGCTTGTATGCAGGGTTGCCAGATGGGTTAAAAAAAAACGGACAGGGGGGGGGGGGGGGTTGTAGAAGAAAATCAATCATACAATCATACTAATACATACATGCTCACGTCTGACTGTCTCTACATTTCAGTTTGCTATAGATACGGCGTGGCTGCTAAAATCAGTCATTGGGCCAAACATCTGAATACCTCACTTCGCCTACTTGATTGGTAACTTTGAACTACTTGATTGGTAAATAAAAATTTGACAAGCGTTTGAGCGCACTGCGCCATCTAACGGAAGTTAGAATATCGCTAATAAACAATTTAGCAAATATTTTACCTACCACTAGATGTCGCATCGTGCTCAGCACTTTTTAGACTATTTTTCAGAAAAGTACAATTCTGAAATTTTAAAAAAATACATATTTTTAGTTTGTTTTCCCAATGGGTTGTTATTAATAGTTGCTCACTTGCTCGTACTGATTCACCTCTTTCAAGGATGCTGGTTAATTAAAACTCATCATGTATATAATAAAACATAGCTTCTTCCATTTAAATGCGTCATGATAATGATTTCCAGTAAACCGGAGTTTTCAGTAATTCGGCCGTGCTCTGGTCTGATATCTACTGGATTACCAAGAGACGACTGTACTTTGAAGAGAATGACATTGATGTATCAAATAAATTAAAATTATGTCAAAAACAATCTCACTACTTTTCTGACACACCTTGTGAGAGAGCTAAACAAAAAAAATCATATATCTTTCAAAGAAATCAATATTCAGCTATAGAATTCACAGATATATACAGCTTAGCACCCTTCATAACATATAGTTTAATACACATCAAATTAAATAATTTTATACTGAACAACAATAAATTATGAAACCTTCGCTGAGGCTGTATAAAATAACTGGTTATTCCATAAATAATAAACCTTTTTAACAATTAATAGTTCTCTTTTATATTTCCAGTATTCTTTTTTATAACAAACTGATATATCACATGATTGCATAAGTTTGTGCCCGATTTTCATAACTTGCTCTATGGAAGATATTCGGTATTTATGATTCGTTATGTTGCATGCACTGAAAAGGAGACGGAGGAGGTTTTGTGTCATCATCACGTCAAATATAGTTCGAATAAAATGATTGGGACAGATGAGATGCGCTCGCAGCATGTAATGAGAATTTCGGTTATTTCATTCAAAAAAATTGTTTCATTGCTAGTTCACAAAAATGCAGAAAAGCTAGTTCATTCATTGAAAATATTTTTAACCCCTAGAGCCCCAATTGGCCGATATCGGCCACAACACGATTCAGCATGACGGCCTCGTTTTAATTTTATTTTAATTTAATTTGTTTTATTTTATTAAGTTTTATTATGTTAATATGTTTTATTTTAATTATGGGTACAGTGGTTTGGCAGTAATTAATGTTTTGGTGAGACAGTGTCATAATTCAATTTTTTTACTAATTTTTACTAAAATTTTTGGGACATCAACTTGTCAATCGGCTGAGAGGCCAAGGCCTGAAGGGTTAATACCCATGTCAATATAACTTGAAAAAGATTCTTGTAAAAATTGTTCTGAAATACACACCGCAAAAAAATGTTTTTGGTTGATTTTTAACACCTAGGTATGCAATTAAAAGTTACTAAAATAAATATTTACTGTTCAATTATTGGGTTTTATTATGTTCATTTACAGAAAATTGCTGTTTTTTAATTGGTGTTTTGAGGTCTTTCTTGATAGATTGTTGATTATTTCGAAAACTAAACAGAACATCTAAGAAAAGGAAATAACAGAATAATGTTTGATTATTAACAATGACATTAAAGGACGCATGTAAATAGCTTTGCATCAACATCGGTTAGGTTGATTTTTCAAAGTTAAGGGATCCCTTAACCTTTCGGAAGCCAGTCATTCCACATAAAATTTTCGAAGCCCTCGAAAATTTGTTCGTAGAAGGTGTGTGCAAGCATACTAATTTATAACGGTGGCTTATTTAATGGCAGGCTTCAATAACAGCAGCGGAGCGAGAAATAGAGCGGATAATTTAATAAATACAGATATAATACGGATAATACGAAAAACGCCGATCGGCGTGCATGGCCACCCAAGGGTTAAGGGTTCATTCACTGGAGGCACTACCCTTATAATATTTGGATTGTAGAAAAGGGAATTATTTATGGGATAACCAAAAATGCACAAGAATAAATAGCACTTACACATCATAAACATGGCAAACTTAATTACACAAACATAGCCAACTTAATAATTATCGATTAAACATAATAAACATAGTCGTCTTATTGAATCTTCTTACGATTAATGCGAAGATCAGCAATCTCATAGCAATCGGGTTGTTTCTCGACGATGATGAAATCCATCATTTTCAATTCTGAAAAATAAAACAGTATCTAAATCAGCAGTTTCTAACCGGTGTGCCGCGGCTCTAAGGGGGTTGCAAAAGTTATTTTGGGGGTCACCAAGAGCAAGAATAACTCGAACGCAAATGGTGGACAATCGGTTCAAACGCATGCAAAAATATATAGATTTGCATGGAGAGTATTTTGAAAACAATAAAGCCATTTTTGATAATAAATATTTGTTTTTACTCATCTGTCTTAAAACTTACGTAGCAACCCTCGACATGAACCGGAAGAACATATGTAAAACATGGAAACATCGTTGACAAATCAAAAAATCATAATGGAGGATGACCTATGTCCAATCGCTAGTCCTCTAACTAGAGGGTGAAAAATAAGAAGTATTTTATTTTTAACAAGCAAGTAGACTAGGAAAAGAAGTCGTTAAGAGCCAACTCTACCCTCTATCTCAGGGGTGCTCAATCTTGAATTGCTGGCGATCTACCTCAATATTGTTAGACTCCGATCAATCGTCTCTAAGAGGCTGCAAGTATGTGTGATGCAGGATTGTAGTCTAGGTAGGTAGGTGTATCGTGGCGCAGGTATAAGTATATTGGGACATTGCAGAATTTCATGGCCATGGATCCACGTAGAATTAGTAGGAACGACAGAAATTAGTTTTCCGCAATATGCATTTTTTTGTGAAGGTAGGCGTAGGCAGGGGCAGATCTATATAAGGGCTTTTTGGGCTGGAGCCCAGGGCCCCGTGGATATAATGGGCCCCAGCCTCCATTGAAAATAATGGACAATATTGTGAATTAAAAAACAAAATCATAAGGTTGGCAACCCTGAGATCAAATTCTCGCATCTATTCCGGGGGACTCCCTGCCGCTTGTTTTCAGTGTATTTTCTCGCAAACGCAGTCATTCGCAGCGAACAAGCTTCATGTATCAATTTCTCGGTGGATGGGGTGGACCGCTGGCGACAAATTCTTTTGCAGTACCTTTGTTTTTAAAATCTTTATTCATAGAAATAACATCTATGTATAGCAGTTGAGTTCATACCGAGGCTAGTGCCTTGTCAATAGGTAACTAGTAATGAATGATTGTTTAAATTTTACTTATATTAACTGGCTTTATAAATACTATTACTACTTGCTTAACTAAGCTACTAATTAAGATATTATTACAATTAGTATTAATGTTGTTTTGTCTATTTTAGTGAAAAGTTAAATGTTTGTGTGTGTGGCAGTTGTGTCGGTGTGTCTCATATTAAACAAATAAAATATTGTATTGTCCTCTTTTTTATATATTGTGTACCAAGTGACCTAGACATCATTATCGAAAACAGTTTTTTTGGAAAAATGGTAATCAGTTAATTAATAAGGCAGGCCCCCAAGTAATATTAGCCCAGGACCCCACAAACGCACGGTCCGCCCCTGGGCGTAGGTGTGCTCTAAAGTCATTAAAAATCTCATACTTATTAAAAAAACGAGTTCTAGTGTCTAAACTTAACTAAAGAATGACTTTGAATGTTGAAGTGTGGCACTGCATGTCCTCAGCATACTTTTCATAAGATGGTACATAATTACTGAGTGCTAATCGCAAGCATGATGACATGATTATGTTCGTCAGTTAGTCGATTTTGATATTTTGACTTAATAATATTTACTTCATAAAATGCAGACTCGCAGACAATGCAGTAAATTGACACAAACATTGCCGTCAACTGAAGGGCAATTGGCTTTAAATTCTGATATTTATCTGCATAAATAAAAGACCAGAATTATGTATCAGATGATGTGGCTTTGAGATGTACATATATGTGATTTAATCTGCGCTACCTCATTTTCAACAGAGGATGAGTCCATGTTACACTGACTTGCTATTTCAGCAGGAGCGAAGAGTGCGTTTGTGGGGCCCTGGGCTAATATTACTTGGGGGCCTGCCTAATTAATCAACTAATTGCCATTTTGCCAAAAAACTGTTTTCGATAATGATGTCTAGGTCACTAGGTACACAATATATAAAAAAAGAGGACAATACAATATTTTATTTGTTTCATATGACAACTGACACAACTGACACACAGAAAAATTTAACTTTTTACTAAAATAGACAAAACAACATTAATACTAATTGTAATAATATCTAAATTAGTAGCTTAATTAAGCAAGTAGTAATATTATAAATAGGATAGAAAACGAATTTACCGCGTGAAATACCGGTCTAGCCTACGTTGGACAAACGAAACGGCCCATAGCCACGCGACTGACAGAACACATCAAAGCTGTTAAAAACGTTCAGCGAGAAAAATCGGCGATCTGCGAACATATATTGGATAGCGGAAGTAACCACTGGATGCAGTTTCAAAATCCCATTGTTCTATCGAAGGAACAATTCTACTTTCCTCGCATGATCCGGGAAGCCATTGAAATAAGAAGAACTCCGAACTTCAATAGAGATGACGGCTACAAACTCTCTTCTACGTGGAACCCTCTTCTTAAAATGTTCCCGCCGCCGAACGCCGAACGCAAAGACGTAAAACAGGATACAGTGAGTGTTGTGTGCAAGACGGATTTTAAAAATTCCCGCGCTCCGAGCCCGGCCCCCCACCACCGTTATAACCTACGCAGTGGCGGCAGCGGTTTGCGGCCTACCCGCAAAACAACGGACTGACAGCTCTTCAGTTTACCCTTGACAACGGCGGCTGCAACGTCACCGAAACGTCGGGTCCTACAAATTTCACGCGGTAAATTCGTTTTCTATCCTATTTATAATGTCAAACAACCGCGATAGTCTTCGATTTCATAAGTAGTAATATTATTTGTAAAGCTAGTTAATATAAGTAAATTTTAAACAAACATTTATTACTATTTACCTATTGACGAGGCACTAGCCTCGGTAGGAACTCAACTGCTATACATAGATGTTATTTCTATGGATAAAGATTTTTAAAAAAGGTATTGCAAAAGAATTTGTCGCTAGTGGTCCGCCCCATCCACCAAGAAATTGATACATGAAACTTGTCCGCTGCGAATGACTGCGTTTGCGAGAAAATACACTGAAAACAAGCAGCAGTGAGTCCCCCGGAATAGATGTGAGAATTTGATCCCAGGGTTGCCAACCTTATTATAGGATTTTTGAAAATTTGAGATTTTGTGTTTTAATTCACAATATTGTCCATTATTTTCAATGGAGGCTGGAGCCCTTTATATCCACGGGGCCCTGGGCTGCCGCCCAAAAAGCCCTTATATAGATCCGCCCCTGTATTTCAGTAGCAGATTCCTCAATGTTTTTATACGAAAAGGGATAACTCATACAAGATGCGATATTTGCAAATTTACTGAAATCATAAACTAGTCTTTCGAATTCACCTTTCAAAATATTTGATAATTTTCCCTCATAAATATCAAAATTCGATTCAGGAATCCTTGATTTCAAAGACGGAAAATGTTTCAGGTCCTTTATTTTCAGTTGATCTATCATAAGTTGCAATTTACTTTTTTATTTATTTTTCGAGATCAATTCACAAAGCACTCGCGATCGACCGTTTGAGCACCCCTGCTCTATCTGATAAGGAAATCTTTCCAACATCTGTCGATAGAGGTGTTTATAAAGATCTACAAGACATACGTGAGACCAATTCTTAAGTATGGCTATCAGCTCTAGAACCCCTACTTATGCAAACATGTCCTGAAAAAGGTGCAGCGAAGGGCAATCAAAATGCCAGTGGGCCTAAAGTAAAGGAATTAAGAAGATCGCTTGGAATTACTTGAACTGACTTCTACCAACCAAGAAGACAAAGAGGAGACCTGATTGAGACATACAAATTTCTCACAAATTATTACAATGTACCTGAGCTAATCAATATTTACAAATTCAATGTCAACACAAATCTTCGAGGCCACAGCCAAAAACTCAATCGTCCAAAATTTAAGTCTAATCCTCTTAAGAACGTTCTGCAAAATATAGTGGTGAACATGTGGAATAAACAACATTTGAAGTGATTAATGTAAGCCCTGTCGCTCAATTTCAAAAGACTCGATTTGTACCTAAAAACTTGTTAATATTGTTTATGGCAAGCATTACAAGAGCTGATCTGGGCGTATCAGCAAAGCTGCTTTTCGGGAATAAATAACAAAGTTTATTCTGAACAGGCAGCTTTGCTGATACATCCAGATCAGATCTTGCAAAGCAAGTAACAAGGAATATTACCAAGTTTTTAGGTACAAAGGCCACGATGGAGCAACCACTTCCTAAGAAAACCAAAGCCCTATTTGACATAAGCAAGAAGAACCTTAGACCGAGAGCAAGGAGTGCCGAATAAGTGGCGAAGAACCTGAAGACAGCATACACATCATTGATTGCTGCCCCTCGCTGCAAAAAGTCACAGTTTACTGGGACAAGCCTTTCTCGAACCCAGCGATCGGTCCAACTTAAAGGTCAGTGATCAGTACGGACCGGTAAGCAGTACTGGGCTTCTAGCATACCACCGACCCAACCACAAAGTGGGTAGTTACAAAAGATGTTATAGATCCAGGTGACATTCAAAAATAAACTAGCCATTACGGGCTCTAGGTTAGCAAAAGTGAGTAAATCTTTCTTTGGAGACGGTGTTCGCTTTTATAACACTTTGCCTGAGGAACTAACCCTTTTACCAGACACTAAATTTATAAAAATTGTTAAAGATACTTTGTGCTCTAAAGGCTATTATAAAATTGAAGATTTTTTAAGCGATACATTGGTCTGGTCAAGTCGTTTTTGTGTAACATAGCTATAAAGTGTTATTATTATTATTATTATTATTATTACTATTACGTAAAGCCATTGATTATATAGTGTAGTAATCAAAGGTAAAGCCTACAAGCAGGCATAAATGTCTAGAAACATAAGACGTTCGGAAAGTGCTGTAAGTCTACTTCGAATAAAAATCTATCTATCTATCATTAAGGGCTGGATACAAACCCCTCACTCCGTTTACTACTACTACTACTAGGTATAAATCGAGTCTGTTTTTAAATTGATTGATAGAGCTTGCCTTAATCACTTCAAATGGTATTTCAAATGTACACCACTCTATTTTGCAGAACGTTCTTAACCCCTAGAGCCCCGATTGGCCGATATCGACCACTTAATATGTTTTATTTTAATTATGGGTACAGTGGTTTGGCAGTAATTAATGTTTTGGTGAGACAGTGTCATAATTCAATTTTTTTAATATCTTTTACTAAAAATTTTTGGGACATCAACTTGTCAATCGGCTGAGGGGCTGAGGCCTGAAGAGTTAAAGAGTATTAGATTGAAATTTTGCACAATTGAATTTATGCTGTGACCTCGAAGATTTGTGTTGAAGTTGAACTTGTTCTAGCCCAGGCACATCGTAATAATTTGTGACAATTTTGTATGTCTCAATCAAGTTCCCTCTTAGTCTTCTTTGAGAGGGGGAAAGGAGAGGGAATGGGAATGGAAATGTATGCATACGATTCATCTTCGGTCTACTTAAGTATGATCATGTGTCGCAATAAAGAGCACAGTTAAAGTGGTTGCCAGTATGCCAAAGGAGAAACGGTCATATACTTGCTCTCATCTATCGTGTACTCTAATCAACCCCATCCTATCTCCACGAGCTTTTTGAACCATTAAGTTCCCATCGTCTCGTACTTCGGTCAGGCTCTGACAGATTACTAAAAATTCCGTGTCATAATTGTGATTTCTATTCCTACTTTTTCTGTGTTCATGGTGCAAGACTC
Organism: Micropterix aruncella; assembly: GCA_944548615.1. Classification (NCBI taxonomy): domain Eukaryota; kingdom Metazoa; phylum Arthropoda; class Insecta; order Lepidoptera; family Micropterigidae; genus Micropterix; species Micropterix aruncella. The sequence continues at coordinate 25,466,847 of OX155970.1, forward strand.
TGGAACGATCTCCCAGCAAATATACGAAACTCGCCTTCTTTACTATCATTTAAGACTCACCTTAAGGATTACTACCTTTATAAGAAGTAACCAGTTCCTCCCTTTCTCTCCTCCCCCTCTCCCAATTTCCTCTACTCGGGAATTCTCAGTTTTAAATACCTTTACTGGTCTGTATTTTGTGCAGACGAATGTAACAATCTTTATTTCCACAATACGCGCAACGACATCTAGCGCTCGATAGTCGAATATGTATGAGCTTCCGAACCACTTTCCGAACCGTACCTGTTTTGTTCCAACAGCGCACTCAAGTGTGTAGGAGAAATGAAACAGTACTACAGTTTATAAATCTCATTTTATTGTCGAATCTGAAATATGTATATATATTTCCGTACGCCGCTCGACAGTATCGCTCGCCCTCTATCGGGCGAGTTACGTATCTCTACATATGGCGACCATTCGAGTAATTAAATCGCTGCTCGTGAGTGAGATAAAGTGAAGCTACTATTTGCCAACGATCATACCACAATTACAATAACATGAACATTTATTGAATAGCAAATATTAATTCACAAACAGTACCAACTGTCTCAATTGTTCATTTTGTCATCTGTCAACAATATTCAGTTCACAATTTGTCAAGTTTCATATAACAATGCATTTTGTTTCGCTCGTAAAAATGACGAATTTCGAATCTGAAAACTCTCATTTGCGGGAAGCATTGATTTTCTGTTTCCATTTGAAAAAAAACGCTTCTGAATCGCATCGAATGCTTGTCGAAGCTTACGGCGAGCATGCTCTTGGTCGCACACAGTGCAATGAGTGGCTCAATAAATTTAAAAGTGGTGAGGAGAGTGGCCGGCCACCGTAAAAGTTTGAAGACGCCGAATTGCAAGCATTATTGGATGAAGATGATGGTCAAACGCAACAACAGCTCGCTGAACAACTAAATGTGACACAGCAAACCGTTTCGTGGCGTTTGAAGACCATGGGAAAGATTTTAAAGGTCGGTAGATGGGTGCCACATGAACTGACCGACAGGCAGCAAGAAAACCGAAAAACCACTTGTGAAATGCTGCTCGCCAGGAAAAAAAGACAAGGTTTTCTCCATCGAATCATCACTGACGATGAAAAATGGATTTATTTCAACAATCCCAAACGAAAAAATATATATTTGAGCCTCGGTCAACGGTCCCAATCAACGCCAAAGCCAGATCGCTTCGGCCGAAAGACAATGCTGTGTATTTTCTGGGATCAGAGTGGTGTTATCTGGTATGAGCTACTAAAACCAGGTGAAACAGTAACTGGTGCACGCTACCATCAACAATTGATTGATTTGAATCGTGCTATATGCCAGAAGAGGCTCGAATTTCAACTTAGCCATGACAAAATTTTATTCCGGTCAAAATATCGGTCAATAAAAACTTGGTAGAGTCGTACAACTGGGAGCCCCTACCCCACCCGCCGTACTCACCAGACCTTGCGCCGTCCGATTTGTTTTCATCGATGGGACACGCACTCAACGATTCGCACTTCAATTCTTACGAGGAAGTGCAAAACTGGCTCGATGAATGGATAGCCTCAAGAAACGAACAATTTTTTTGGCGAGGAATCCATAAATTGGTTGAAAGATGGGAAAGATATGTAGCTAGCGAGGGAAAATTCTTTAAAGATTTTCATATTTGTACACGTAATATTACTGTGATTAGGTTAGTTGTAAGACATTGCCATGTGGCAATGCCAGCTGGCTATCATTACCGTCACCGCCGCCGTGGCACTATAGGTTTAATGCTAACTGGGACTGTAAAACAGTTAGCGCCTGTTTAGCGCCCACCTGTCTCGAGAACGACAGGTGTGGGCCTGCGACGTAATGAGCAACTCGACGATAGCTTGTTGATATGGATGTAATGTGAATTCGAAGAAATAAAACAAAACTGTTCGCGCACAAAAAAAATCCAAGCACAAAGATTAGAACGCGCCCAGCCGGCTGTGTCAAGAGGTCGATCAGACTGTCGGGTCGCGCGCGCCCTCGCGTCCCCCTGCATCGCTCACGATGCAATTTTTTATCTCAACAGACGCCGCTTCGGCGTCTATTGCCATCTCTCTCAATAACAGCTGCTACAACTGCCTTACTCTTCCCACTTTGCTACAGGCCTCTACTCGTCATAAGCCGCACAGTTCATCTCTCTTAATGCTTGGATTATCGTTTAATTTTTTATATAATTGCGTGTTTGTGGACATTCGATTACGACCGCCAGAGAAGAATGCCCAAGAAACTCTGAACGGGTTTTTTAACAAAGTTTAAAATATTACTTTAAATTACAAATTTACAAGATATATGAAATTACGTTTGATTTTTTTAATGTGCCAACTCCAGAATACCAACTGCTACCAACTACTGCCAACTGCTCTACGCCAACTCCAGAATAACCAAAAATTCGATTCTGTGCAATTCCAAAGATCCGGCAATATCGAAGCACGTAATAAGTGGCTGTAGTGATTCAAATGAACTACAAGCCCGCGTAGACTTCCACAAAAGGTTCCTTACTGGAATCAGCCAGAATGGCACTGGTCTGGGGTATGGCAGTACAACCACGAGCGACGTGGACTCGAAGAAGTCTCTTTTGCGGGGAGATTACGACAGCAAGAGTATGGCTCATGCTATTGGCCTTCAATGCCAGAATGACTGGACAACAATTGGTGACTTTTGCATTCCGCCTCCAATGCACTGGAAGGTAATGCTCTATGACTGGACGCCAGAGATGCTGAAATTTTATTTGAATGCCTTTCAGCATACACTTCCAGACCCCAGTAACCTCGCTCGTTGGAGCTTTGCCGAGGATAGTTCTTGTCCCCTCTGTAGCAATACCCCTTGCACAGCTAGACACATTCTAGCTGGCTGCAAGGTGGCCTTAGATCAAGGACGGTACACTTACCGCCATGACAAAGTTCTCGCTGTTATTCGCGAGGTAATTAGTCTCTCAGTGGCTCGTGCCAACAAGGGTTTGACAGTATCCTCCAAACCCCCAATACAGTTTGTGCGGGATGGCTCTAAAGGCAAAAAACATTTAACTACAAAACCTTTCTCAATAATCGAGAAAGCTACAGATTGGACTCTGGAGGTTGATTCGGTCTCTAAGCAGTATAAATTCCCTGAAAGTCTCGGATGCACAGCCCTCCGTCCAGATATAACTCTTTACTCTCTATCTCGGAAGGTGGCTCTTATTGTAGAATTAACTGTTCCATGGGAATCAAATATCCCAAAAGACCACGAGTACAAATTAAATAAATACCATGATCTTGCAAATGCCGTAACCCGGAACGGCTTCACTGTTCACCTTCACGCGGTGGAAGTTGGCGCTCGTGGCCTGCCAGCTAAATCTCTATTTCACCTCTTTAAAGATCTTGGCCTTTCCAGAAAAATAATCAACTCTTTCTTAGAAAAATTATCTAAAACTGCGATTTGCGCATCTCAAATTCTATGGCTTCGAAGGGGGAGTGAATGGGTGGCAAGGTGAACGCTCACATGTGGCAAGACAGCTGTCCTAAACCTACCACAGCCGGTTCGTAAGTCCGGAATCCACTGCTCACCCCCCAGAAGTGTAAAAAATAGTATTATGATGGGCCCGACTCCGGTCGGTGAATTCCATGGCAGCTCCGTTTGTATTTATTTATTATCATCGGCAGCAACACACGCCTTTTTGTATAATAATTAAGTGCAAATAAAGAGTATATTATTATTATTATTAATGAGAGAGGAGGGTAATGGACAAGTATTTTTTTTTAAAAAAGCAAGTACTCACGTAGAACAGAAAAGAAGGCCGCTGCGGCAATTTCTTTGTCGGTTACTTTAGGGTCGTTAGGCTGCTGTAGTTGCTTTCTGTAGAAATGCACAATACAGCGGATGTCAATTTTGCCGAGCGTGGTGTATCTCTTTTGCCGAGTGAGCTGAATCTTGTCGAGGAGGCCGACAGGGCCGAACTCTTTCCTAAAGAAAAGACAAACAACAATACATAGATATGCAGATTTATATAAATAAAAGCTCAATATTTTTAACTGTAGTATATTAGTACATTATAACTAAGGGGCCGTCCACATATTACGTAATCACGTTTTTGGGATTTTCAAGCCCCCTCCCCCCTCCCCCATGTCAACAGACGTAATCAGTGGCCTGTCTTCCCTCCCCTCCCCCCCCAAAGATTACATAATCAAGCAAATTTGTGGAAAATGTGAACCCAGCGTTTGTAAGTGTTTGAAGACGGTGAGTGGAAAAAGATATTTTAGAATGCTTTTAAAAATGTACTTTATTAATTCAAAATAATTACAAAATCTCAAACTCTTTGGTTTATTTTACCGATCCTAATCTTCAGGCCACAGTGGCTGTAAAAACGGTATTTAAAGAGAAAAAACTATTTAGGAATGCATTAAAAAATGCACATTTAATGTGCTTTTTAAATCTAAAACAATTAGAAACGTATGTACTGAGAAACTCCATGTTTAAATCCGCCATAGTTGATAAGCCACATGACAACGTTAATCTTTCGGCATTAAATGATTCTTTGAATTTAATTTAAGATTCATATCTAGTATCTCTCGTACTTCTTAAGAATTAACTGACTGACATCCTACTGTATTATATGACTATTATATTATACCATACCATTAGATTATATTATATCACCTTATGTATTATAAATATTATTATCCAATTGTTCATATTACAATTATGCTTTATACGCCCCTTTTCAACTTACTGTATTAACAACTTACCATATCGTTTCTTATCCTTATATTATTATTAACCTTATTATATTTTTCCACTATCAACGTGCTCATGTTATTTCCATCATAATTAGTTATGAAAGCGTTGTAAACTGTTCATAGGATAGTAAATTAGTTTTGTTTAATAAGGTTTTGAACATACTCGTATCATGTATTTATGTACTATCTAGAGTTGTCAACTACAACGAGCGAACCCGTCACACAGGAAGTTTTAACGATTAATCTTTCTATCTCCCGTGAAGTGAGCGCAGAAGACTTGGACAAAACAGTCCACCGTCAAGCTCCGCCACATGCCCGTAAGAGGCCAACGCCTTAACCGCGAGATAGCCAGGAGTGTTACCAAGCGGGCTTACACTCACGCCCTTACTTCCAATTGCGACCAGATTACTCCAGTCTCTTGATTGGTTACGAGTTCAAGGACTTTGCCTGGCTGTTCACCCAGGATCGGGTAGCCGATGGTCGTTTCAAGAGCAGTCGCCGTAAGGTCCGCAACCACCCCGCTCTATAGGAAACAGTACTGCTTCCAGACTCCCCCGACTGTTAGTCAGAGTGCTCAATCGATTGGCTTATGCCGGACGGTGCGCAGACTGTCCAGGAGCGCCAGAAGGTTGATCCTAGGGGAAACTGGCCCTAAGGCCAGAGTCCTGCCCGGGCTCGCACTTCATGCGTGGAGGCCGCTGATGGGTGTTGACATGTGAGTGTGACCAACCCTGAACAGAATGGGTCTTCGTGGCCAACTCCTTCAGGGCCCCTTAACTCCCTTACTATCTGTAAGTTTACTATAAAACAAAATTAAAACAAATAAAAAAAATACCTAAGGAATAATTTAGCGGGTGTCGGCTCTGGGGGATCCCCCAATGAAACGGCAGTTCTATCCAAGCTCCCCAACTGAGTCTCGTTGCCATTGTTACTGGTCAATCTCTTGGTCGATTTATTCGTTCCATTTACTGGTGGGCTTGGCTAGAAAAAGGGAAAATTATTAAAAACTTAATTTAATTGTTCAAGTTCAAGTTCAAGTTCTTTATTGTGTGAATTATTAAAAAAACATACAATGTTTAAGTAACAAACTGCCCAGAGAGCATACAACATTTCGTTTTAGAAGAAACTTCATAAAGTAGAAGCTATAAAAGGCGCAATCAACAAGCAGTAAAACTAAAACCATCAACAATTAAAATAATCAATATCAGAAATGATCAAACAAAAGCAATAATCATCAATAATCAGATAATCAATCAAACTAATTTTTAAAATGTTTTGTCCAAGAAGAATCTAAATACATTGTAATTACATTTAAATATAAGATACCATATAACTAAATCAATCAATAAAATAATTAATTCAAGCTAAAAGAATCAACAAATGAAATAATCAGTATACTTATTTCATTAAAATAAAGGGGATGTAAAAAAAGTCATTGTGTAAAATTAAATTCCTCAATAGACTAAAACGTATTTGTTGTAAAAAAAAGCTTTAAAAGTTTTTGGAACTCTTTGATGTTGCTATTGTCTTTTATGTTACATAGTAGGCGGTTAAAATAATAAGGCCCTGAGAATTGGGTACTTTGCCTAGCAGCGTTTAAAACCACGCATGGTAGAATGAAATTATTCTTGTATCTGGTGTTTTTGTTATCTTTGAATTTTACGTGACTTTCCTTTTCGGTGTAAAAATCTAACAATAGCCTATATAAGTAAAGTGATGTGAGAGTCATGATTTTCAATCTTTTAAAAATAGGTCTACATGTTTCTATAAATAAAATACAATAAAACACAAACGGAGCTGCCATGGAATTCACCGACCAAAAATCGGGCCCATCATAAATAATTATTACACTTCTGGGAGGTGAAGGGTGGATTCCGGACTAACGACCGGCGGTGGTAGGTTTAGGACAGCTGTCTTGCCACATGTGAGCGTTTACCTTACCACTCCCCCTTCGAAGCCATAGAATTTGAGATGCAGAAATCGCGGTTTTAGATAATTTTTCTAGAAAGGAGTTGATTATTTTCCTGGAGAGACCAAGATCTTTAAAAAGGTGAAACAAAGATTTAGCTGGCAGGCCACGAGCGCCTACTTCCACCGCGTGAAGGTGAACAGTGAAGCCGTTCCGGGTGACGGCATTTGCGAGGTCATGGTATTTATTTAATTTGTACTCGTGGTCTTTTGGGATATTTGATTCCCATGGAACAGTTAACTCTACGATAAGGACCATCTTCCGAGATGGAGAGTAAAGAGTTATATCTGGACGCAGGGCTGTGCATCCGAGACTTTCAGGGAATTTGTACTGCTTAGAGACCGAATCGACCTCCATAATCCAATCTGAAGCTTTCTCGATTATTGAGAAAGGTTTTGCAGTGAGATGTTTTTTGCCTTTAGAGCCAACCCGCACAAACTGTATTGGGGGTTTGGAGGATACTGTCAAACCCTTGTTGGCACGAGCCACTGAGAGGCTAAGTACCTCGCGAATAACAGCAAGGACTTTGTCGTGGCGGTAAGTGTACCAACCTTGATCCAATGCCACCTTGCAGCCAGCTAGAATATGTCTAGCTGTGCATGGAGTGTTGCTACAAAGGGGACATGAACTATCCTCGGCATAGCTCCAACGAGCGAGGTTACTGGGGTCTGGAAGTGTATGCTGAAAGGCATTTAAATAAAATTTCAGCATCTCTGGCGTCCAGTCATACAACATTACTTTCCAGTGCATTGGAGGAGGAATACAAAAGTCTCCAATTGTTGTCCAATCATTCTGGCATTGAAGGCCAATAGCGTGAGCCATACTATTGCTGTCGTAATCTCCCCGCAAGAGAGACTTCTTCAGGTCCACATCGCTCATGGTTGTACTGCCATACCCCAGACCAGTGCCATTCTGGCTGATTCCAGTAAGGAACTTTTGTGGAAGTCAACGCGGGCTTGTAGATCATTTGACTCACTACGGCCACTTACTACTTGCTTCGATATTGCCGGATCCTTTGAATTGCTTAGAATCGAATTTTCGGTTTGTGGAATACAAAAAGAAATAGTCAAAAAACATTTCACTACAAAACCTTTCTCAATAATCGAGAAAGCTTCAGATTGGGTTCTTGAGGTCGATTCGGTCTCTAAGCAGTATAAATTCCCTGAAAGTCTCGGATGCACAGCGTCCAGATATAACTCTTTACTCTCTATCTCGGAAGATGGTCCTTATCGTAGAATTAACTGTTCCATGGGAATCAAATATCCCAAAAGACGAGTACAAATTAAATAAATACCATGACCTCGCAAATGCCGTCACCCGGAACGGCTTCACTGTTCACCTTCACGCGGTGGAAGTAGGCGCTCGTGGCCTGCCAGCTAAATCTTTGTTTCACCTTTTTAAAGATCTTGGTCTCTCCAGGAAAATAATCAACTCTTTTCTAGAAAAATTATCTAAAACCGCGATTTCTGCATCTCAAATTCTATGGCTTCGAAGAGGGAGTGAATGGGTGGTAAGGTGAACGCTCACATGTGGCAAGACAGCTGTCCTAAACCTACCACAGCTTATGATGGGCCCGACTCTGGTCCGTGAATTCCATGGCAGCTCCGTTTGTATTTTATTTATAATAGTATACATATATCCATAATATATACAGGTATCTTCACCTCCTTCAGCTCAACTCCTTGAATCAGTGCATTTAATTCTTCCATCGTGCTGAGCCTTTCAGTTACAAGAGGAACTGGGTCCGGAATCACAGGCTGAGGTTGTTCAATAGTCTCCGTTGGAATCACTGCGACTTCTGGAGCCTGGACGTCCAACACCTCAGTTTGAGTAATAGTTTGATCTGTAAATAAGGTGTCTCGTCATATCCTCCAATACGCTACAAGCGCTAGCAAAAAATACTATAACCTCTGTCCTTGTACTGGAATGCCACAATGCGCTTCAATCCATTGCAAGGTCAAACAGAGTGACCCTGCAATGGATTAAAGGTCACAGCGACTCACTGGGCAACCACGCGGCAGACGAACTGGCCAAAAGGGGATCAACGAAAATAGTATATGGACCCCCTTGATGCCCATACCCCAGGCCCAAATAAAAACATGGCTACGCAGGAACACCGACGAAACACACCTTACAGAATGGAAAAAAAACGCAGGATGTAGGCAAACAAAGAATGCGGTTCCGGAAGCGTCTAAAAAACTTGCCCGCAACCTCACCAGATTAAAAAGGGACAAAATCTGTAAAGTCATAGGTACTATGACAGGCCACTGTCCCCTAAACAAACACCTGTTTACCATAGGTGTGACAGACAGCCCTCTATGCAGAGGATGCATGGAGGAAAAAGAAACGCCACAGCATGTGCTCATGGAATGCAGGAGGGTGGCAGAGCAACGGGCAAGAATACTACAATCTCCAGCATCTGTCCCGGAGGCATGTAGCAACCCAAACAGGCTGCTAACCTTCTGGGACAGCCTGGGTTGGCTGGAGTAACATAAATAAAAACATGAGCCACACACAACGGCCCAATCAAGAGGCCAAGTGCGGGAAAAACCCTTATAAACTAACTAACTATCCTCCAATACGCATAAACTGCAATTGTATTCATAAAATATATTTAAAGTTTTGCATATCGATGATGACTAGACTAAGATCACAACCTTCTATGGCATCTTTTGGCTATCTCGCATTCACAATATTACAAAGTTCACAAACCTATTTGATTCGCCTAGAACAGTGGTTCCCAATTAGTTTTTCCTGCCTATCACTTGAAGAAAGACCTCAAACTCGCGTACCCTCAATTGCAGTAATGCCACATAAAAATGAAATGAGTTTTTTTTAAACATTTATTACCATCAAAATACGGTTCTAATGATGGTGAAAATCGATTAAATGTGACAAATGTGTACGTTCTTTTATTCCACAACTCTGAAAAATCTGGTTGCTTTATGGTCAGCTTCAGTCTCAACTCGTTTTCTAGTTGAAGTCTGTGACAATGTTTAGTTTTTAAGTTTTTCATGACTGAAAATCTGCTTTCGCAAAGGTAAGCTGAGCAAAACATATGTCAGCAATTGTTGTTTACGTAATGGTTTAGTACAGATTAAATTATATTAGTCAAGAGATTGCCATGCTTACCCCTTGATGCAACTTTGAGGCAGAGTCTACAATACAATCTTTTGTACAAGGCTTTATATTATTATTATTATTATATATTCTGGACAGGCAGGTTTGCTGATACGTCCAGATCAGATCTTGTAAAGCTAAACAATATTAACAATATAATATAAACAATATTTAACAAGTTTTTAGGTACAAATCGAGTCTGTTTTTAAATTGATTGACAGAGCTTGCACTAATCACTTCAAATGGTAGTTTATTCCACATGTCCACCACTCTATATTGTAGAACGTTCTTAAGAGGATTAGATTTTAACTTTGTACGGTTGAGTTTTTTGTTGTGACCTCGAAGATTTGCGTTGACGTTGAATTTGTTAATATTCTTCAGTCCAGGTACATCGTAATAATGTGTTAGAATTTTATATGTCTCAATCAGGTCCCCTCTTTGTCTTCTTTGTTTTGAGTGTAGTAATTCCAAGTAATTTCAAGCGATCTTAATTCCTATTCTTCAGGCCCACTGGCATTTTGGTTGCCCTTTGCTGAACCTTTTCCAGGATATCTACATCTTTGCATATGTAAGGGTTCTAGATCTGATAGCCATACTCAAGAATAGGTCTCACATATGCCTTGTAGATCTTGATAAAAATCTCTATTGACAGATGTTGGAAAGCCTTCCTTATTATATAAAGAGTAGAGTTGGCTCTTTTAGCAATAACTGTATAAAGATGAGTGTCTCGGCAAATTCGGCTTGCAAGACCAACAAATGTCTCAGCCTTGCATGAAATACCAAAAAAAATAATTTTGTTTGCTTACCGGGTTGAAGTACTTGCCGAAGAAATCTCAGATTGCCTCTTTCGTTCTGTATTTCCACTAACAAATAAACACCCATGTAGTCACGGCCTCTTTATTCAAAAAACGAAGTTCAGATCTCTTAGAATAGGCGAAAAAGTTAAGCACATTCGCAAAGTCATTAATCTACTTTTTACAACACAAAATAATAACCAAAGAAATTTAATAATCACCAAAGAAAGTCAGTCAGTATATCGCACACACTTCTCACAGCCACTGATCATGAAAAAAACACACTGACCGCTCTGCCGCCGGTCACCGCTTTATATTCGCTCTAACCCCCTCCAGAGCGCTACCCCTGCCTGCTGTCATCAGCTCGATAAATCGTCAAAATTTCTTATGTCTCTATACTTTAAACATTTTACATAAAGAATCATCTGTCCTTATGCTATTTTTCTAATGACATTTCTCAATAACTATACATAGTTTTTTACTTACTTAGACATATTATAATGTTACTTTTTTATACTATCATGCATGCTTATAATGTTTCAACATAACATCTTATAATAACAACAAACATCTTATATAGTTTTACACTTATGCATTATTATATATTTCTAATACTATAATATTGACTAAAATGCGACTCTTATTTTGAAATTGTCAAATTCGGTATTTTGCAATTGAATTTTTACAAGCACACGTGCGTTTATATCGTCTTTTGTAGCCTGGCGTCGGGTGCCTTCGGCGCCACTCGTCTGAGTGGTTTTGCTGTTGTTTTTATGATTCCTATGCATATTTCTACTTTCAGATGGAACTTTTTGGTTTATGGCTTTGTTTGTGTGTTGTGCACTTTATTGGGGTAAAGCCAAAAGTCGGTATTTTAAATGGAATTTCCGAAATAGGTTTTATTTTGTTATATTTTGCCTGAACCTAATGCTTTTATTACCTGACTTCGGGATGACTGATTTCGGCATGTGTCGCCTTGTCGTCGTTTCTTTGTCTGGTTGCAACAATGAGTAATAACTGCTCTACAAATTTGATGTAATAATAACATATTAGGTACCTTTGACATTTAAGGTAAATGTTAGGATGCTGCTGCGGCTTTGAGACAGCGACCCTGCGAGAGCCTTCCCTTGAGACAGCGATCCATCTGTGGATAAAATTAATTCGTATTTAGGGTTGCAGACAAGCTTATCTGGGGCTTGATTTTTCAATCGATACAGAAAATGTCGAATACAAAATGACGTCATTTCATTTCATTGATTTAACGCGGCGCGGCGATGTGGTACAGAAAGGGTAAATTAAGAATGTGGAGGGTCATGATGACCGTGTATTTCATTTAATTTTTTAAAGTAAAGTAAATTGGTATGTAATAAAAAACGACAGAAACGAAACTTACGAATATGTTACTAAATAAATATTTTTTAATAAAATAAAATACAAGTTTAAATAATAGACAAGTTTTATTATTTTGAACATACAAAAAGTCTAAAAAATAATCAACTCAAGCAGGACTCTCCGTTACATATTTTAAAAAGTCAACAAAACAAGCTATTTTATAACAGTAATATTTTTTAGGCACTGTAGGGGAGAGCAGGTAGGCTTTCTACAATGGGAGCATTCGTACAGTGGATAAATCTACGCTATCCAATACATTAACGTGTTCGCGTTTGTGTGCGCGCTTGTATGAGCGTGAGTCACAAACGCACACAAACGCGAACACATCAATGTATTGGGTAGCGTAGATTTCTCCACTGTACTAATGCTCCCTGTGTACGAAGCCTACCTACTCTCCCCCACAAGAGATTGATCATTTCTCATCACAAAATTACTATTTCAGTCTTTTAAGATATTACTCATCTCTCACCGTAGCACACGGTTGACAAAACGGAACAATGTGTTTTTGAAAAATGTACGAATGACACCTTTCGCAAACATTCATATATATTCATCATTCAGCATTGCATAGAACAGTGTCAGAGGTATTTTTTTTTAAATAATGCTTTGAAAATAGGCACGAAATTGCTACGTCGCGGTTGTAGAAGGGACATAAATAACTTTAATGCGTTCGCGCTCTTCTATCTCCACCCGCAGGCGGCGGTCGACTGAGCGGTAGTTCGCAGGGGGAAGGAAAATTCAATAGCTTCAGTAACGGAGAAGTTCGCCAGCTTATGACCGCCGGACAAAATACTGTATACAAAACAAAATGAGCAGGGTCAAATTGACCCCTCCGCATCCTCGCCCGCACCAATATATTTCTAAACTAGCTGACCCGTGCCCACCTCATTGGGCGGTAAAACTTTTTACCTGTGATGAAATTATCAGTGTGGTTCAGTTAGTACTGAGTGCTATGATTTATTTCCTGACTGCCATAAGATAGGTTATATTTTTACTGCATATGTATGTATTATTTGCATGCCAATTTGACTATAATACCGTTATTTGTGAGTGTCTTATTTGTGAGCGTATTATCTCTTTAACCCGTTGAGTATGATACGACCAAATCTGGTTCTGAAACAATTATCCGTTGAGTATGATACGACCAGATCTGGTTCCGCGTTTTTTTCACTTCTTTGACGTTCTCTCATTTATTCATAATTATCTAATTGTTTTACAAAATGATATTTCAATATTCTATATTCGAAATTGCAATGCAATCATTGTGCAGTTGTTCTTTTTATGATTGGTGTAGTAGTTTCGTAGTTATAGTACTTTAAGGTCGATGTCGCCGAAAATCCTGCAAAAGAGACAGATGCATCCATGAAAATACCCATTTACTCCAAGGGTTAACTATTTATGCAGTAAAAGGGAAATTATATGCATTAATAGGGAAAAGTCTTTTGTTTTAAACAATTGAGACGATAAATTTACTTATTTTGATAAGAATTCATAATTGTTCATAATATGACCGATAAACATGACCTAACGATTTAAATTATTTTTTTAATATAAAATACTAATTTTTGTGACTTAAATATAAAAGTTAAACATATGCTGTCGCTGACTTTTTTGTAGGCATTATCAAGCTCTACAACTTTTCTCTAGAACTTAATCATATATCTCTCATCGTTAAGGCAGCGTTAGTTAGAAGAGTTTTCATTCGACCGCTTATTCTGCGACTGACTTTGCAAATCCGACTACCACGAAAAAGTCTTTGCATTTTTCGGATTAATATATAGCCTATGACACTCACAAATAGCGTAGCTTTCTATTGGTAAAAGAATTTTCAAAATAGGTTCAGTAGATCCAGAGTTTACTTCCTACAATGTCACAAACTTTACCTCTTTATAATATTAGTATAGATAATTTAGCTGTCTTTGTCGCAGAACATCTGTGATAGATGAGAACATTTATGCTGTAAATGAAAAGCTACAAATTATAGAGTGGCCCTTACCTGTCTTCTTGCTCCGACGCTCAATAATCTGAGTGGGAATCTCTTCCTCGGGGATTATTTTGGGGGCGACCTCAGAAATTCTGGAAATATCCCACTGTCCCGGTACGATGAGCCCCGGCTGATCGGCGGGGAGTTCAGGCGGCTGCTCTTCTGGCTGCGCAGAGATCATCTCCAGTCTGGTCTGTTCCTCGGGGGGCAAAGTGGTGCACAGCAGTCTGGACGACTGGTTGATTACCGCAAGGCTTTGCCGGTGTCCACCCGGTGATTCCGCACCTCTCATCGATTCCCTCTGAAATATAAACTAAAATAAAATAAAATAAAATACAAACGGAGCTGCCATGGAATTCACCGACCGAAGTCGGGCCCATCATATAGTGTTATTACACTTCCTGGGGGGTGAGCAGTGGATTCCGGACTAACGACCGGCTGTGGTAGGTTTAGGACAGCTATCTTGCTACATGTGAGCGTTCACCTTATCACCCATTCACTCCCCCTTCGAAGCCATAGAATTTGAGATGCGGAAATCACGGTTTTAGATATTGTTTCTAAAAAGGAGTTGATTATTTTTCCTGGAGAGACCAAGATCTTTAAAAAGGTAAAACAGAGATTTAGCTGGCAGGCCACGAGCGTCTACTTCCACCGCGTGAAGGTGAACAGTGAAGCCGTTCCGGGTGACGGCATTTGCGAGGTCCTGGTATTTATTTAATTTGTACTCGTGGTCTTTTGGGATATTTGATTCCCATGGAACAGTTAATTCCACGATAAGGACCATCTTCCGATAGAGAGTAAAGAGTTATATCTGGACGCAGGGCTGTGCATCCGAGACTTTCAGGGAATTTATACTGCTTAGACCGAATCGACCTCCAGAATCCAATCTGAAGCTTTCTCGATTATTGAGAATGGTTTTGTAGTGAAATGTTTTTTGGCTTTAGAGCCATCCCGCACAAACTGTATTGACGGTTTGGAGGGTACGATACGAGATATTAGAATCCGACTTTTTTTCAAAGTACATATATCTAGCATAATACGGCGTTCGATAAAAAGTGATAAGGAGTATGATGAAGTTGACTTGACTGAAGTCTTTTATTTTTCGACATAGTCGTCTTTTAGGTTTATACGCTTGATCTATCTCTAAACATGTAACACCCTTCCTAAAAAACTCTTCATGCCAATCACCTAAAAAATTCTGCACTGCGGCTACTACATCAAATTCAAATGTTCTACCTCTCAGATCCTTTTGGGTTATTATTCAGAACTAGGTAAATCCTTGTTTTTTTTTCATTACATTTGTCAATAACAATACTTGTTTAAAATATACCAAATACATAGCGGTGTATATAAGCAGTTTTATATAGCGGTTTTTTTATAAATTTGTATATATAAGAGTATATATATTTTATATTAATTTTTCTATCTGATAATATAGCAGACTATCACGTACGTTCATATAGATAGAGCGGTTAATATTAAAAATAGATAGAAATCACTAGGGACAAGGTCCGGTGAAATTGAAAAATATTTTTTTGCATCTGTAGATACAAAAAAAATATAGACAAAACAGCAAAATTTAAAATGGAATCTGTAAATAAACAAAGACAATGTAACAAAACTACAAACGCTGCAAATAAGGGGTACCTATCCTCGGGGTATCTTCATGGGAATCAAATATCCCAAAAGACCAAGAGTACAAATTAAATGAATTTCATGATCTCACAAATGCCATCACCCGGAACGGCTTCACTGTTCATGTTCACGCGGTGGAAGTTAGCACTCTTCACTTGCCAGCCAAATCTCTGTTTCCCCTCTTTAAAGATCTTGGTCTCTCCAGGAAAAAAAAATAAACTCCTTCCTAAAAAAAATATCTAAAACCGCAATTTCCGCATCTCAAATTCTTTGGCTTAGAAGTGGGAGTGAATGGCTGGTAAGGTGAGAACGCTCACATGTGGCAAGACAGCTGTCCTATACCTACAACAGCCGGTCATTAGTCCGGAGTTCACCGCTCACTCCCAAAAAGTGTAATAATAGTATTATGATGGGCCCGACTCGGGTCGGTGAATTCCATGGCAGCTCCGTTTGTATTTTATTTTATTTATTTAGGTTAGCTATAAGATATTTCTTTAACGCAATAAGCTCACCGATAACAAATAAAGCATTTTATTATTATTATTATTCACCTGTCTCAAAAATGTATCATCATAGTAGTAGTTCTTGAGGACTTTGTCAGTTATTAAGTTCCTCGTGAACATTCCCATCCGCTTCCTAAATATGTTAACAGTAATCATAGAGCCTGCCGTGGCTGGGCGTCCCATTAGGCTCTTCAGCGACGGGTATGCGAATTTCCACCTCGGTATAATATCGTCGGTAGCGTTCTAAAATGAACAAAAAAAGAATGAACATAATAAAGGTAAAAGGGGAAAGGGCAATGGGCAAAAATGTATGGGTGCTGGGTCCACCTTTTAATCTTTCCGGAATGTGCAAGAAAATGCAGTAATTATTATTATTATTACTATTTATTCTGGACAGGCAGCTTTGCTGATACGTCCAGATCAGATCTTGTAAAGCTAAACAATATTAACAATATTATATAAACAATATTAACAAGTTTTTAGGTACAAATCGAGTCTGTTTTTAAATTGATTGACAGAGATTGCACTAATCACTTCAAATGGTAGTTTATCCACATGTCCACCATTCTATTTGGCAGAACGTTATATTTTGTACGGTTGAGTTTTTTGTTGTGACCTCGAAGATTTGTGTTGATGTTGAATTTGTAAATATTCTTCAGTGCAGGTACATCATAATAATGTGTTACAATTTTATATGTCTCAATCAGGTCCCCTCTTTGTCCTCTTTGTTTGAGTGTAGTAATTCCAAGTAATTTCAAGCGATCTTCATAATTCCTATTCTTCAGGCCCACTGGCATTTTGGTTGCCCTTCGCTGAACCTTTCCCAGAATATCTACATCTTTGCAAAAGTAAGGGTTCCGAATCTGATAGCCATACTCAAGAATAGGTCTCACATATGCCTTGTAGATCTTGATAAAAACCTCTATTGACAGATGTTGGAAAGGATTTGTTTTTATTGTTTTTATTTTACAATATAGTCCCCTTCCAGGGCGATACACTTTTCCCAGCGGTATTCTAACTTTTTTAAGCCCTCAGAATAATAAGATTTTGGGAACTGGCATTCGTGGTGATGGTGACATAGTAAAATAAAAGCAGTAGGACATCTCGAGCCCGTTTTCAAAATAAGTACATACACTTCGCCGAACCACCAAGGGTTGCCACAACAAATACACAAATTGACAAATTGTGATCCCATCAAAGCAGAAATGCCTAGGGCGCCAAGTTTCCTCGAGCCGGCGCTGCTCGTACGGCCACCTTTGAACTCGCTCACCCAGAAACTGATGGTCGAATATGAAGGTGTGGAGATGCCATGAGCTTTCTGCAAAATATCTCGTATCTCCGTTGCTATTTTCCCATTCATCCAGAAATGTTTAATCACTGCACGATATATGATTTTTTCCATTCTTGCAAAAGTGCCTGACTTTTATTTCACAAAACTGCTGGTAAACAAGAACTGAGCGACGTATCTGTCTGAAAATTTGAAAGCTTTCCTAAAATACGTTGGTGTTGCCAACGATCACAACCATTTCGTGATAGGCGCCCATTCCGGAAACTTTTCAATCTACCCTTGTATGTAGAATATTTATGACGACTACAGCCCACTTCAATGGGCTGTAACGGTCGTACATGCCAGTCAATAAATGCAATGAATTCCAGTGAATTGCACTGACGTCAATCCAGCCATTGTTCCACCTCGTGCAGCGCTGAATTAGCACGGATTTTAACTACTTTGTCAAATCAGTTACATTGAACAACATTTTAACTCGGAATATTTTGGATTGCGTCATTTTTCGGCCTTTATAAGGCGGCGAAAATAGCACCAGGGTATCATTTCTCGAATGATCACTCCCCCCAAAACAGCAGCGGAATCAACCCGGTACTACTCTCACGAGTTGGGTCAACGGGTCCAACCATTTTGGGTACCTCTTCCTTCCTTCCTCAGATCGAGATGAGCAAGCATCAGTCTAAACTCCTACAAACTCGAGCCGTGTCGAGTACAAGATACTCTGAGCACAAACTATAATCCTTATCCATGCATCCTCGTAACTTCAGGCAGATAGCCACCGCATTCGCGTCAACCCCTAACATATTCGGGAAGCGTTAACAAACTGGCAACTATAAATTCCTTCTGATACAATAAATACCTTCTGATATACATTCAATCGACTTTCAATACGGAGATAACTCGCAAGTTGACACCACCTCCTCACATCAAACAACTTGGAATCTAATGAGGGGTGGCCCGTTACAGGGCTATGGGGACTATGGGGACTATGAGCCGTTTTGGAGTTTTTAAGTTTGGAATATTTTAAATATGTTTAATTACACGATAACCCTATGTTAATATGTTGTGAATTATTTATTTTATATATATGATTCGCAGTGAAGATCCAGAAAAGATAGTTATTATGATGTAGTCACTGGGCACACTATGCTAGACAGCTGACATTAGCATAAAACACATATCAGTAAACTGAGCTGCAATCAAATCATGAGACACATTACAGAGTTCAAAACAACATTTATAACAATTTATGACAATTATACTATGTTGGATCAACAAAATTATTAAATATTTTTTTCTTAGAATCAATGATTTTTTTTTCTATTTATTAGAAACAATTTAAAAAATATGATTTTAATGACGCCTTGTCACGGGGCCCCAAAAAGGTGTGGGCGCATAGGCTGGTGCCTACTTTGCCTATTGGATAATCATTAGGCATTGATACCATTAGGTAGGAAGAAGCGAATGTAATACTCGTCGACCTGACAATCAATCAATCAATCAACCGTTGTTTTGTCTTAAAAACTCTTACAGTTGTGGACATTATTTTACAGCATAAATTATGTTAGGTAAATTCTTTTTAAATTAATTATAACGATAAAACACGTGAGTAAACTAATACATCCAATCGAATACTGTAGATAATATAAAAAATGTCGGTTATGTCACCCCAAGACATTCCCGGCAAGTAGATAAACACTGATTTCATCTGGATATTAACCCTTGGAGTAAATGGGTATTTTCATGGATGCATCCGTCTCTTTTGCAGGATTTTCGGCGACATCGACTTAAAGTACTATATAAAATCGAAGACTATCGCGGTTGTTTGACATTATAAATAGGATAGAAAACGAATTTACGCGTGAAATTTGTAGGACCTGACGTTTCGGTGACGTTGCAGCCGCCGTTGTCTAGGGTAGACTATCTACCCTAGACAACGGCGGCTGCAACGTCACCGAAACGTCGGGTCCTACAAATTTCACGCGGTAAATTCGTTTTCTATCCTATTTATAAAGTACTATAACTACGAAACTACTACACCAATCATAAAAAGAACAACTGCACAATGATTGCATTGGAATTTCGAATATAGAATATTGAAATATCATTTTGTAAAACAATTAGATAATTTTGAATAAATATGAGAACGTCAAAGAAGTGAAAAAAACGCGGAACCAGATCTGGTCGTATCATACTCAACGGATAATTGTTTCAGAACCAGATTTGGTCGTATCATACTCAACGGGTTAATTTCATAAATAAAATTGATGAGCCCTCTCTCCACTGGCGGAACCGCCTCAGGCAGCCCGGTTCGTTTCTCGGTTAAGAGCGGGGTTGGATCAAATGCCAAGCGCTTAACCCAAACTCGCCTCTAGCTGAGAAATGAACCGCGCCGAGGCGGTTGCACTCAAACCCAACTGGGTTCGTCCGCCGGCAGAGAGGGCACTTATCGATTTTATGTATAAAATTAATATTTAGATGAAATTAGCCCTTGGCTACTTGTTGGGAAAGTCTTGGGATGGTGACACAACCGATTTTTTAAATTTATAAATACTTACGTTACATCTGAGTTCGACATCGCTATGTAGATTAGCGCGGAAAGTGCTGCCATCTATAATGATTGCCTTATCAATGATAAGCCTCTTTTTTGGTTTTGCTCGTGCCGGCTGCAAAAAAGAATTACTTTAGCATCATCTGAAAGCTGCAACCAGGTAAAAGCATTATTAACCGCCTGAGTATACTCGGGCGTAGTCCACGCCCGAGTATACTCAGGCGGGAGCTAATGGGCCCTTGCTGAGTTGGCCACGAAGACCCATTCTGTTTCAGGGTCGGCCACACTCACGGGTCAACACCCATCCGATGGCCTCCACGCATGGGGTGCGAGCCTGGGTAGGACACTGGGTCAACCAGTCTCCCATAGGAATCAATCCTCTGGCGCTCCTGGACGGTCTGCGCACCGAGCGGCGCAAGCCAATCGATTGTGCTCTCCGACTAACAATCGGGGGAGTCTGGAAACTGTATTGTTTCCTATAGAGCGGGGGTAGTTGTCTACCTTACGGCGACTGCTCTGGAAATGACCATTGGCCATCCGATCCCGGTTCAGAGTCGGGCAAAGGACGCCTTGGTCCGCGACAGATTCGGTGCACTCCGTTTCACCGCTTCGTAAGGGAGAGGACCGCGCAAGCGACCTCGAACTCGGAACCAATCGAGAGACCGGAGAAATCTGGTCACAATTGGTAGTTAGGGCGCGAGTGCCGCCCGCCAGGTAACATACCTGGCTACTCACGGTAAGGCGTTGGTCTCTAACGGGTTGTGGCGTAGCTAGACGTCGGATTTGTTATGTCCAAGTCTTCTACGCTCACTGCACGGTCGATAGAACGATGAATCGTTAAAACGTCCTGCGGTGACGGGTTCGGCCGTTGTGGTTGACATCTCAATATATACTCAGGCGGCTATAATAAATAAATACAAACGGAGCTGCCATGGAATTCACCGACCGGAGTCGGGCCCATCATAATACTAATTTTTTTTACACTTCTGGGGGGTGAGCAGTGGATTCCGGACTTACGAACCGGCTGTGGTAGGTTTAGGACAGCTGTCTTGCCACATGTGAGCGTTCACCTTACCACCCATTCACTCCCCCTTCGAAGCCATAGAATTTGAGATGCGCAAATCGCAGTTTTAGATAATTTTTCTAAGAAAGAGTTGATTATTTTTCTGGAAAGGCCAAGATCTTTAAAGAGGTGAAATAGAGATTTAGCTGGCAGGCCTTGAGCGCCAACTTCCACCGCGTGAAGGTGAACAGTGAAGCCGTTCCGGGTTACGGCATTTGCAAGATCATGGTATTTATTTAATTTGTACTCGTGGTCTTTTGGGATATTTGATTCCCATGGAAGTTAATTCTACAATAAGAGCCACCTTCCGAGATAGAGAGTAAAGAGTTATATCTGGACGGAGGGCTGTGCATCCGAGACTTTCAGGGAATTTATACTGCTTAGAGACCGAATCAACCTCCAGAATCCAATCTGTAGCTTTCTCGATTATTGAGAAAGGTTTTGTAGTAAAATGTTTTTTGCCTTTAGAGCCATCCCGCACAAACTGTATTGGGGGTTTGGAGGATACTGTCAAACCCTTGTTGGCACGAGCCACTGAGAGACTAATTACCTCGCGAATAACAGCGAGAACTTTGTCATGGCGGTAAGTGTACCGTCCTTGATCTAAGGCCACCATGCAGCCAGCTAGAATGTGTCTAGCTGTGCAAGGGGTATTGCTACAGAGGGGACAAGAACTATCCTAGGCAAAGCTCCAACGAGCGAGGTTACTGGGGTCTGGAAGTGTATGCTGAAAGGCATTCAAATAAAATTTCAGCATCTCTGGCGTCCAGTCATATAGCATTACCTTCCAGTGCATTGGAGGCGGAATGCAAAAGTCCCCAATTGTTGTCCAATCATTCTGGCATTGAAGGCCAATAGCATGAGTCATACTCTTGCTGTCGTAATCTCCCCGCAAAAGAGACTTCTTCAAGTCCACGTCGCTCGTGGTTGTACTGCCATACCCCAGACCAGTGCCATTCTGGCTGATTCCAAGGAACTTTGTGTGAAAATTCTCACACCCGAGATAACTCAGGCAAGCGCTTTAACTGCAGAAAAGATCATTCCCGAATGTTACGGGCGAAAATAAATACGATTCATGGTATGTGAGACAAAAGACAGCTATGATGATTCAAACGAGGTACTACTCCCCCACTATCTCCCAATCTCTGAAAATCGGGTGACATCATGCGATGTTAGTACTGCCCGGTGTTTTGAACAGTGTTATTTTAAGTTACTCGTAAGGTTATTGCGATTGTTGTGTTGCCAGTAGCTAGGACGCTCGCTCAGTTTCCGTGTAATTAAATAAGTTTGTTTATTTTAAAAAACGCTTTAAAATCATAATACGGTAATAATAACCTGAACTTCATTATTCTTGCGTTTTCGCCTCTTCTGTCTCTCTTTCACAGGTTCTGGCTCTATGGCGTCAACTTGTATAGCCCTATCAAACATTCAGAACATTAGTATTTATACTGGCTGTTTCTACAATGACCGCAGTAACATTGAGAGGTGACTCATGAGATTTATAGAAACAAATGTTTATAAATCCACTAAATTTGCTTTAGAGTAATGATACAATTTCATACAAATCGACTTGAAGAGTAGATTTTAAAGGTCATTGATATATTTTCATTGGACTTAACCTCTGGAATGCAGCGAACTTCAGAGGCCGGATAAATGTGCATTGGCCATGGCACACTTTTGTAAAGGCAGGTCTCCATTGGAATAACTTGGGTTGTCGACTACAGCGGGCGAACCCGTCACCTCAGGAAGTTTTAACGATTAGTCGTTCTATCTCCCTGGAGTGACTTGGGGACAAAACAGAGCTACGTCATAAGCCCGTAAGAGGCCAACGCCTTAACCGCGAGATAGCCAGGAATGTTACCTGGCGGGCCGACACTCACGCCCTTACTTCCAATTGTGACCAGATTACTCCGGTCTCTCGATTGGTTACAAGTTCGAGGTCGCTTGCGCGGTCCTCTCCCTTACGAAGCGGTGAAACGGTGTATACCGAATCTATTGCGGACCACGGCATCCTTTGCCCGGCTGTTCACCCAGGATCGGATTGCCGATGGTCATTTCAAGAGCAGTCGCCGTAAGGTCCGCAACCACCCCCGCTCTATAGGAAACAATACAGCTTCCAGACTCCCCCGACTGTTAGTCAGAGTGCACAGTCGATTGGCTTACGCCGCATGGTGCGCAGACCGTCCAGGAGCGCCAGAAGATTGATTCCCAGGGGAAACTAACCATAAGGCCAGAGTCCGACCCAGGCTCGCACTTCATACGTGGAGGCCGTCGGATAGGTGTTGACCCGTGAGTGTGACCAACCCTGAACAGAATGGGTCTTCGTGGCCAACTCAGCAAGGGCCCATTAACCCTCCATCGGGTTGTCCCAAGTTGCAATTGCAACCAAGTTGTTTTTGCAATAAGTTGCAATTGCAACTGAGATGCATTGGCAACAACAGCGTGAAACGGCCATCTAGCCGTAAAGTAAAATATCGCCAATAAACATATTAGTGTTGTTTTACCTACCACTATATAGCGCATTGTGCTCATAGCTTTTAAAACAATTTTTTTTTTTTTTTTTTTTAAACCTTTTTTTCTTTTAAAAATTCATATCAAAAGTTGTTAGTTTGTAGTACCTACTGATTCACCCACTATAAGTATGTCACTAATGAAAACTCACCCTTCATGTAATAATTATCAAATTCCAGGTGCAAAATTGTTGTTGAATAGTGTAATTGATAACCTTGTTGATTTGAGTGGAGCGTCCTGGATTCTGGAGCGTCCTGTATGTAATCAGACAAGGTGGAGAAAATACTTCCAAGTAGATTTCAGTGAGAAAAATGTGAGGATTTCCTGGTAAAGTTACTGCAGTTACTGATGAAACAGATTATATAAACCGTTATCTCTATCTACATCCTTTATACTTCTGTATCATACAAGAGGAAAGTAAGGAAAAGCATTCGAAGGATATTTCCTGGAAAAGGAAAATGAATATTTTAAAAGGAGGCACTAACTCGTCGGGAGGCGGGATTATGTTCACTTCAGGAATTTCAGGTTGTGGATCTGAAACAAAAAAGGAATATTCAGGTAATCAAAAGGAAATGGTTTTTTTCCGGTTGTATCTCGGGAGATTTATAAAATAGGAGCTCGATTTATGTGCGCTTGTGGAGTAACCAGACTATTTATATATGCAGACAGCCATGGACCCTGTGAAATTTGACTCGGCTGTGTTGTGTTGTAGACGGGTGGGATCGGATCCTCTGGGGGGACCTCGGGCGCTGCTGGGTGGTTTGCGCATCGAGTAGTGTTAGCCAGACTGTGCACTCCGGCGAATAACTGGGGCCATCTTGAAACGGTCCGATACGTTTCTTAAGCAATTGGAGGTGTCAACTACAACGTCACCTTACGAAGTTTTAGCTTTATTTGATCGTTCTGTCTCCCATGAGATGAGCGTAGAAGACTTTGGGGTGAAACAGTCCACTGTCTAGTTACGCCACTCGCCCGTAGGAGACCAACGGCTTACCGCGAGACACCGGGTGTGCACCCAGCGGGATGATATCGTGCCCTTCCAGTTTCGGCCAAATCTCTCCGGCCTCCTGACTGGTTACGGGTTCGAGGTCGCTTGCGCGGTCCTCTCTCTTACGTAGCGGCAATTCGGCGTCTCCCAAATCTATCGCGGACCACGGCATCCTTTGCCCAGCTGTTCACCCGGTATCGGGTAGCCGATTAGTTGTTTCAAGAACAGTTGCCATAAGATTAACAACCACCCCCGCTCTATAGGAAACAAAGCTTTTTAAAAACACCCCTTGTTATCAGTCGGAATGCAAAGTCGGATGGTTGACGCCGTACGGTGCGCAAACGATTCCAGGAACACCCGAAGGACAAATCCCAGGGGAACTGGCCTGCAGGCATAGTTAGTTAGTTAGTTAGTTTGACTGGGCTTTTTCCCGCACTTGGCCTCTTGATTGGGCCGTTGTGCGTGGCTCATGTTTCCATTTATGTTACTCCAGCCAACCCAGGCTGTCCCAGAAGGTTAGCAGCCTGTTTGGGTTGCTACAGGCCTCCGGGAGAGATGCTGGAGATTGTAGTATTCTTGCCCGTTGCTCTGCCACGCTCCTGCATTCCATGAGCACATGCTGTGGCGTTTCTTCTTCCTCCATGCATCCTCTGCATAGAGGGCTGTCTGTCACACCTATGGTAAACAGGTGTTTGTTTAGGGGACAGTGGCCTGTCATAGTACCTATGACTTTACGGATTTTGTCCCTTTTTAATCTGGTGAGGTTGCGGGCAAGTTTTTTGGACGCTTCCGGAACCGCGTTCGTTGTTTGCCTGCATCCTGCGTTTTTTTTCCATTCTGTAAGGTGGGTTTCTTCGGTGTTCCTGCGTAGCCATGTTTTTATTTGGGCCTGGGGAATGGGCATTGTGGCCTGCAGGCATAAAGTGTTCACCTACCCTGGCTCGCACTTCTGCTTGGAGGCTACCGGATGGGTGCTGACCTGTGAGTTGGGCCAACCCTAACAAATGGGTCATGATGGCCTAACTGCACAGGGCCCATTAGCTCCCTATTCAAATTATTAGTGAAGGCCACCCGTAGTCAACGACGACGCCAAAGACTATTGACTGTGTAAGTGAATCTGTTAAACAAAATCCCCAACAATCGACTTGTAAGATAAGCCAAGCTTTAAACATCAAGAGGATTTTGCACAGCGACACATCTAAATGCTTATTAGGGGCTCTCTAGACGATCAAGCATGCGTGTCAAGCATCGCGTAGCGGGCTGGGAAGGGATCGTAAACCGCAGGAAATATACAAATATTTTTTTCATATTTACCAAAATGCCTAATTTTCTCGTTTATACCAGGGAGTCACGTTAATTAGACGTAACTGATTGATGAATGACGTTCCTCCCTGGTATAAAACTACAAAATTAGGCATTTTTGATAAATATTAAAAAAAAATGCATTTTTCCTATGGTTTATGATCCCCTCCCAGCCCGCGACGCGATGCTTGACAAGCGTGCTTGATCGTTTAGAAAGCCCCTAAGATTCATCTTACAGCAGGATGGAGCCACATGCCACACCGTCCATAGACCTCTTAAAAGAGATGTTCCCCGGGAAAGTCGTCTGACGAAAAGTATATATTCAGTCACCCCCTCAGAGTCTGGATCTCATTCCTAATGATTATTTTCTGTGAGGATACCGAAAGTCAATTGTCTGTGAGGAAAAATCAACCATATTAGACAACCTAAAACAAAACATTGTGCTGGAAATTAATTCCATTCCAAGAGCTATCATAATTCCGTTATGTTTAAAATTTTACAAATTTTGCTAATTATCAACATGGAAAATAAACTCGGGATTTTCAAAGTCCCTTATACCATAAATTGGGTTTCTTACCAAACTATTTATAATTATCTTTTTAAATTGGTCCTCTCCAAGGCTTTTCATTTTCTCTGGAATCCTATTATAGAAGGACAAATTTTGGTGTATAAAACTGTATCGCACTTTGCTAAGTCGCTGTCGGTTTATTTGGAGATTGGATTTATTCCTCGTATCGTGATGATGAAAATCACTATTCGCCGGAACTTCTGCTAGGTGTCTACGAGCGTACATAATATTTTGGTAGATGTAGGAAGAAAATAGTCATGATTCCTGATTCTACGAACAGCGGCTTACAAGAACTTCTTGGAGAAACTCTATATAAACTGCGTACCGCTCTTTTCTGGAGGAGAAAAATTCTTTTTGAGTTTAGTGCCATTCCCATTGCGTATTGATGACGATCTGAAAATTTACGATAAAAAATCCTGACTGGCAACGCTCTGTCACAGAATGGGCGGAGCTACCTGTCAGTACAGCGATGTGAGTCAGTCAACACTGACGCGTTTACCTGATCAGTGGCGTCGACAAGTACTCGGCACGACAGGGCAAAGGTGTCATTGCTTATTTTATCATATTATCAGTCATATTTTTACCGCACCTGGGTGCGGATGCGATTAAATAAGCAGACATTGGTTCAGTTCGATTAATCATTCAATTCACTTTAAAAAAAAAAATATCCAGCTATATTAATGCAATCAGGCCATTATGAACAGGCCTTTTTTTAGTTTTAACCATATTTGACTCCTCCATGATTTCCTCGTACGCTCCTTCCGCCCCCGGTAGCCAGAACGGTGTTTCTATAGTACTGAGACATCCAGGAATACAAAATATTGTTGGTATTTTTATCACAAAAGTCGGTGACTTTCTGGCTCTTGTAATTGTATATTTATTTATTTTATTTTATTTATTTAAGTAATTCAAGAATAATTTAAAACAATTTTATCTTAGGAACTATGAATAGAAATATTTTAAACATTGAATAAATAGCAGAAAATGAATACATTGCAAAGTCCAGTGACAACGCCACCTAACTAGGCCGGGACCTGTTCCAAGGTGAACGTTTAATTTTGTGCGTGCTTGTTCAATATAGTGATTATTACAAAAAACAAAATATTTTTGTAACAAAAAAAAAAAATTAAAAATTAAATTGTCGTAATAAAATAATTATTTGATCACAAAAGAATAAACATGCAACAACTACCTTAAAAACTATTAAATACTTAAAATTTGGAGTAGAAAATAAACATGTAACTAAGATTAAGAATATATATACACATATATACATACATACATACACATACACATATATTTAAAAATAATAATATTAAATACAATAATAAAAAGTAAATTTAATATGATATAAAATATAGTATAACATAAAATTCTAAATATTAATGTGTTCGAATTAGTATATTAATATATAATGTCCAATATTTTTGTGACTTTTTGTTGTCCCTCTTTTATAAGCCAATTTGTAAGTAGCCTTTTAACCCGTTGAGTATGAGTCAACCAAATCTGGTCGCGAAACAATTATCCGTTGAGTACGAGTCGACCAAATCTGGTCGCGCGTTTTTTTCACTTCTTTGACGTTCTCATATTTATTCATAATTATCTAATTGTTTTACAAAATGATATTTCAATATTCTATATTCGAAATTTCAATGCAATCATTGTGCAGTTGTTCTTTTTATAATTGGTGTAGTAGTTTCGTAGTTATAGTACTTCAAGTCGAGCGCCGTCGATGTCGCCGAAAATCCTGCAGATGCATCCATGAAAATACCCATTTACTCCAAGGGTTAAAGTGGGTGTTATTTTGCGTCGATTTTATATCACCAGGGAGAGCATTGAAAAACCTTGGGGCTATGAATGTATAGGAGCGCTGACCAAAAGCAGTATTCCTTCTGGGTACTATTATATTACGGTCTTTGGAATACCTCGTTCTTATGGTACTTTGAGAAAAAATATTTATTTGGTCAAACTTAGTATAGGAGTGTGGCTTTTAAATATAGTTGCTTGGTATCCAACACATTATACTCCTTGAAAAGATTTTCCGAAGGATATCGATACGGCTTTCGCATATGGTACGTTAATAAAATTGATATAAAAAATCCCACCTGGTTCTTTTTGATCAATCTCCATTTGCTTTTCTTTATCTGCCTCTGCTTCCAACGAGATAGTCTGTTCTAAAATTACTGCAAAAAAAAACAGTATATTATTTTCTGAAATGCATATGAAGGATTACACAACGAAAGACAAATTTAAGGGGGTATTTTTTTTATTTTTTTTGGTATTTTGATTTTTAAAATTGACTAGCTTAAAATAGGACCTTTTAGGCATGATTTGTTCAAATGAGAACAAAATTTCTCTTGTCTGTGAACCAAATACAGTTAGTTTTTAAAAAATACATTTTTCTTAAATTTATACCCCAGAAAAAATATATCTGCGCAGAAGATATATCTGCGGAAAAACATAAACGGAGCTGCCATGGAATTCACCGACTGAAGTCGGGCCCATCATAAACTAATAATTATTACACTTTTGGGGGTGAACGGTGGATTCCGGACTAACGACTGGCCGTGGTAGGTTTATTACAGCTGTCTTGCCACATGTGAGCGTTCACCTTATCATCCATTCACTCCACGTACGAAGCCATAGAATTTGGGATGCAGAAATTGCGGTTTTTAGATATTTTTTTCTAGGAAGGAGTTGTATATTTTCCTGTAGAGACCAAGATTTTTAAAAAGGTGAAACAGATAACGGTAACGCAAAATGTTTGCCGTAAAACGTCAAAATTCGTGCAAAGAAGGACAACCTTTAAAATCGCCTTGTTAAAATATAAATAGACTAATTAAAACATTACTGAGGAAAGCTAATTATATACATACATACCACAAGGAAATTTTATTTATTTATTTATTTATTTAAGTAATTCAAGAATAATTTAAAACAATTTTATCTTAGGAACTATGCATTAAATATTTTAAACATTGAATAAATAGCAGAAAATGAATACATAGCAAAGTCCAGTGACAACGCCACCTAACTAGGCCGGGACCTGTTCTAAGGTGAACGTTTAATTTTGTGCGTGCTTGTTCATAATTGTGATTATTACAAAAAACAAAATATTTTTGTAACAAAAAACATAAAAAATAAAAATAAATAAATTGTAATAAAATAATTATTTGATCACAAAAGAATAAACATGCAACAACTACCTTAAAAACTATTAAATACTTAAAATTAGGAGTAGAAAATAAACATGTAACTAAGATTAAGAATATATATTACACATATATACATACATACATACACATACAGATATATTTAAAAATAATAATATTAAATACAATAATAAAAAGTAAATTTAATATGATATAAAATATAGTATAACGTAAAATTCTAAATATTAATGTGTTCGAATTAGTATATTAATATATAATGTCCAATATTTTTGTGATTTTTTGTCGTCCCTCTTTTATAAGCCAATTTGTAAGTAGCCTTTTAAAGTGGGTCTTATTTTGCGTCGATTTTATATCACCAGGAAGAGCATTGAAAAACCTTGGGGCTATGAATGTATAGGAGCGCTGACCAAAAGCAGTATTCCTTCTGGGTACTATTATATTACGGTCTTTGGAATACCTCGTTCTTATGGTACCTACTTTGAGAAAAAATATTTATTTGGTCAAACTTAGTATAGGAGTGTGGCTTTTAAATATAGTTACTTGGTATCCAACACATTATACTCCTTGAAAAGATCTTCCGAAGGATATCGATACGGCTTTCGCATATGGTACGTTAATAAAATTTATATAAAAAATCCCACCTGGTTCTTTTTGATCAATCTCCATTTGCTTTTCTTTATCTGCCTCTGCTTCCAACGGGATAGTCTGTTCTACAATTACTGCAAAAAATTACAGTATATTATTTTCTGAAATGCATATGTAGGATTACAGAACGAAAAACAAATTTAACCCTTCAGGCCCCGATTGGCCGATATCGGCCACAACACGATTCAGCGTGACGGCCCTGTTTTAATTTAATTTAAATTTATTTTATTATGTTTTATTATGTTAATATGTTTTATTTTAATTATGGGTACAGTGGTTTGGCAGTAATTAATGTTTCGGTGAGCCAATGTCATAATTCAATTTTTTTACTAATATTTACTAAAACTTTTTGGGACATCAACGTAAATCGGAAGAGGGACCGAGGCCTGAAGGGTTAAGGGGGTATTTTTCGAGATTTAGGCATGATAGGCCCCCCTCCGATTCAACCACAATTTTTTCAACTCTTGCCATGACCAAATAACGCCTGCATGCCAAATTTCAGCTCAATCGGATTAAGCGTTTAGGTGCTATCGTGGATGAATACACACAGCCACATATGGAATTGCTCTTAATCGTCTCAAGGGGGCTCAATAAAAAATAAAATACAAACGGAGCTGCTATGAAATTCAACGACTGAAGTCAGGACCATCATAATACTATTATTACGCTTCTGCGGGGTGAGCGGTGCGCTCCGGACTAACAACCGGCTGTGGTAGGTTTAGGCCAGCTGTTTTGCCACATGTGAGCGTCCACCTTACCACCTATTCACTTCCTCTTCGAAGCTATAGAATTTGAGATGCGGAAATCGCGGTTTTAAATCATTTTTCTAGGAAAAAGTTGATTATTTTCCTGGAGAGACCAAGATTTTTAAAGAGGTGAAACGGAGATTTGGCTGTCAGGCCATGAGCACCAACTTCCACCGCGTGAAGGTGAACAGTGAAGCTGTTCCGGGTGACGGCATTTGCGAGATCAAGGTATTTATTTCATTTGGACTCGTGGATATTTGATTCCCATGGAACAGCTAATTCTACAATAAGGGCTATCTTTCGAGATAGAGAGTAATGAGATATATCTGGTCGGGTTGTGGTCGTGGCTTAGAGGCCAAGGTGAATAGTTAAAAGGTAAATAAAAAACAAACTTTTCGGGGCTGCAACGCTGCTGCCATCTGCCACAGCACCGGGAACCATTTCTGGCAGCTGTAACATGCTGATATCGGCCGATATGCGCATCGGATCTAATACAGTAGCATCCGCAGCCTTCTCCAGTTGGGGAACTGCCAGTAAATCAGCTACGATCTGCTCCTCATCTTCCTCGCCAAAACCATCCTGCAAATTACATTTTTAAAATTCCTTTAATCTTGGTTGATGAAGGAAGAGAGGATTAACCGCTGGAATGCTAAAACCACCGATCGGTGGTTTTTCCATTATGTAATTACAGTAGAGCGTCGATTATCCGAACTAATTGGGGGAAAAGGGTGTTCGGAAAACCGATTTATTCGGATAATCGAACTGTATAAAAAACTGTATTAATAAAACCATATATGGACATAATAATATGTATTATCTATGTAATCTGTTTTAACTATTATTATTTATTACAATAGTGAGTAGTAATCCAGTGAACAAAATAGATATGTGTGTATGTAATACATGTACATGAAGAGGAACGAATTAACGCTTTAAAAAGTCCTTAATTTTGGTCTGTCGAAGCAAGCCTACCAGCTTATGAGCAGCTAATTCCCGCACTTTTTTCAGTACAGATATCTGATACTGGTCGCTTTCATTTTGAGCTTCAAACCATCGCAAGATAGTATCTAGACATGTAAATGCTTCAGAAGGTGTAGGTATTTTGTCATCTTCATTTTCTGATTCACTAGTCGATGAGATGCTGACGGCGTCAGCATTATCATTAACGAGGTCTACAATATCGCTGTCCTGCATGATTTGGTACACTGGATCTGCATCATCAACCCTCATCCATTCTTGAACGTCTTCTTCATCACATTCATGGCAATCGAGTTCTGTTTTTAACCGAGAATCTGCGGCCGCAGCAGTTCGGTTAAGCGGTCGTTCGGTTGACCGACGTTCGGATAATCGACGCTCTACTGTATATGCAAAAAACGTCACCTTCATTGAATAAACCTCTTCGTTGAAACACCCTACAAAGAAATTTTCCTGGGTTGAAAACATGCCGTCGTGAGTTTCATTCCCATGGCTAGCTTTCTAAGGGTTAACATAGATAGAGCACTGAGTATAAATGAATGAATTTGATGTATGTAATGTTTATTAACCTTTGGTTTCATTTGACAGCTGATACTCCGTTTTGCTACATGCTCATGTTTGGCATAGCAACAATTGAAGAGTCTGACTCATCATTTTCATTTAAAGCAAGCTTGCCTTGTAGTCGGGGAGGTTGTGAATATTTTCAAGACTTATTTCCCGGTTTGTGAAAGTAATTAAATCTGGACCTAGAAACTATTTGCTAATGTATGGATCGACGGATTTAAATGATAGTGCGCTCGTGGTTAAAGTATTTCAAAGGAGATATAAACTAGCATAACCCTAGAAAGAGTTTATGCTAGTTTCTCCCTCTCCCGGAGGCCTGTAGCAACCCAAACAGGCTGCTAACCTAACCTTCTGGGACAGCCTGGGTTGGCTGGAGTAACATAAATGAAAACATGAGCCACGCACAACGGCCCAATCAAGAGGCCAAGTGCGGGAAAAAGCCCAGTCAAACTAACTAACTAACTAACCCTAGAAAGAGTCTGCGTAAAATTGACAAAATGGTTAGCGAAGTATTGCTATCTCTTTCCAAATATAGCTAATCAGGAGCCGTGCATCTCCCTCGTCACTCAGACATACAGCTACTAGCTGTGTACGTGTCGCTGAGGTAGCTGTCCCCATTTTTTTTTTATATTTCCGTAAATGCCAAAAAGTTTTATGTCGAGAGAATAATATGACATACTCCAAATGGTCGGGGAGGTAGTAGTGTTTTTAAGACTTATTTTCCCACTTAGTAAAAGTAGTTAGAGGTCTATTATTGATGCTAATAAACGAATTCTGATTCTGGTAAGGATTATGTAGTGCGTGGGTGGGTGGGGGGTGCAATTGAATTGTACTTATTTTTGCAGTTATAAATCTTATTCATTTACTAAAGTTGATCATTAAATGCCCAAAAAAAGCCATCTGGTTTATTTACAGAGGAAAGAAGCTAGTCTGGCGGTTTAAAAATTACAAAACTGGGGGGGTCACTAAAACCACTGTAACCTGTAAACAAATTTATGAAATGGAAAACGAATTTACCGCATGAAGTTTGTGACACACGACGTTTCGGCGAAGTTGCAACCGCCAAGTTGTCTAGGGTGGTCTATTCTAGACAATGGTGTTAGCAACATCGCCGAAACGTCGGGTGTTACAAACTTCTTGTGGTAAATTCGTTTTTATCTTATTTATAGCTGTAAACAAATCGTCAAAATGACATGAAATGTTAACAGTTTCATTTGAAGGTTGGTACCATCCAGAAATCATGTGGGTCTGTCAACAGTGTTCCCATATATTTGTCAGACCATACATTGTTATGAAAATCATTAAAACATCTCAGTAAAAACTTAACGACGCTCAATAATTTTTCTCAATAATCTGCAATTGTTCATTAGTGACTTCTGGAAACAAACCGACAAATTAATCCGTAAGACGTTCACCGTCCGTAAGGTTACACATTCAATCTGGCATCAGTTCAGTCCGTGACTTTGGTCAGACTGATAGGAAACTGATCGTTTCTTGCGTTGACTGATGGACTGAACTGATGGATTTTCATACATTTTGATAATTTCTATCAGTCCATCAGTCCAAGGTCGCGGACTGAACTGATGCGAGATTGAAAGTATAACACCCGTCTTATATCGTCGCATAAAGAATTCAGTTTGTAGCTTTCTTAATGGAGCCCTATAAATCAATACTTACATAAACAGGCGGCTTTGTGGGTATTACCTCCTCCCTCAGGGTAATTTCAGAAGGATTGACCACAATAAAGTCAAGTTTCGCAGGCTGAACTTCCTCCGGATCGACATTCTCCTTATTGTTTATGGCACTAGGCTTTTTCTTCTGCCTGAAATAATTTCTCAGTTACATGGAACAATAAATACTGCAGTGGATCCATCTCTAGGCTAAATACTGAGGATTCTCAGATGTCAGTTTACGGGGACTCTGCTACTTCCATGTCAACCGTTAAAAAGTGGGCAGCTGAATTTAAACATGGTCGCACGTCCCTCGAAGATGACCTAAGTGGCAGACGGTCAAAAACCACCACCGCGCCGGAAACCATCGAAAAAGTGCATGATATCGTGTTGAACGATAGGCGACTGACAATGAAATTTTTGCTGATTTAAACATCATATCTGTGATATGCCAAGAACTTTTCACCTTACCGTTGTACATACAGTGAAGAGGTGTCAATTATAAAGGACGAGCCCGTCACCCCAGGCCGGTATAACGATAGGAGTCCGACACCTTAGCACTGGGCATCGGGTAGTTAACCGAGCTCTCTGCCAGTTATGGTCGAATTTCTCCATCCTCCAGACTGGTTACAGGTTTGAGGTCGCTTGCGAGGTCCTCTACCTAATGTAAGCGGTAATTCCATTTTAATTTATTGCGGACCATGGCATCCTTTGCCCGTCTCTGAAATTGGTCGTTTCAAGAGCGGCTGTCAATAGGTCAACCTCCCCCGCTCCATAGGAAACAAGGTCATTTCCAGACTCCCCAGGTTATCAGTTGGAGTGCAGTCGATTGGTTGATAACACACGGTGCGCAAACCATCCAGATGCGCCCGAAGAACAACTCCCAAGGGAAACTGACCCACCTGCAGGCTCTTACACGGCTGAAAGAACGATTATATATCATTATACCAGCCTGGGGTGACGGGTTCGCCTGCTGTAGTTGACACCTCTCTAATATCGGATACCTCGCCTGGAGGGAAAATAAAAATTAATATTGTTTCTTACTTGATCTTCTTCTTTTCACTTTCTTGACGAAGCATCTGCATGCGGCGTATAATTCCCATATCAACTGCTTGCACCTCACCTGAAGTATAATAAAACGAAATAAAATATTTTCCACGGTCTAATACCTCGAAGATGGGCATCAATCTTAAGTGTTAAAATAAAAAACTTAATTTTAATCTATAATTAACGAATGCTCTGCAAAATAGAGCGGTGGACATGTAGAATAAATTACCATTTGACGTGATTAGTGCAAGCTCCAGTGGAGGATACATATGGGGGCGCGGGGGGCACGCATCCCTCCCTTGATGCGGTCGGCCCAGCACCAGGCATTATGACCTCATCACAGACTTATCAAGGAACTAGTACCTCATTAACCTTAAATGCTCGAGGGGTGTGGGCGTCAATGTCGTTTTCTCCCCGGCCCGGAAAAATCATAGATCCGGCTGTACAATATATTTAGTTATTTAGACAGTACCGGTCTAATGATCGAAAATCACTCACAGTATAGCGCGTCGACTTGCTTTTTATAAATCCTGCAACAACCGCGAATTAACTGCGAGCTGAGACGCAAGGAGAACCTTCTAGAAGGATTGTGAGCCTCAGTGTTCAATATATCGAGCAGATCCTCGCTGTTGGGAAAGAAAAGAAGCCATTAAAAGGTTTTCTCGCTGGAAACGCGCCTGGAGCGATAACTAATGCAAAATCTCACCATAATCGCGGAACGCTTTGAGACCAGAGCTGCCGCGAGTTGATTTTAGAGAATTGATTCGGCCAAGAATCAGCCAACCAGCACGTATAGAAAACTCCACCCTTTCTCAGGGCTTCTATGTGATAAAACATCGCTAATCGATCGAAAACCGTCAATAACTACGGTAATGTCCCGGAACAACACAAAAACGCCTTGAGAAAAACAATGCCAAAAACTTTGCAGCAGTTTTTCTCGACTTGCCGCCAAAAATGCGAAGACGAACCAGGGCTGACAATAGAAAAACAGCCAAAGATAATATAACACAGCGTAATAAGACGCCTTTCCAGTTTATTGTGGAGTGATATTATGTTGGTGACACTGCTTGAAAGAATGAAATAGAGTTGGGCGACCTCATTTCTCTGAGAGTAATGAGTATATTTTTTTAATTTGGTTATGACGACAAATTCAATGATTTTATTAAGCACGATTATCCTAAATGTAGAAAGTGTTATCCGTAGAAAGGTGTTTAAAACAAAATGCATACCTAACATGAACCGCGTTGAGCAGAAAACCTTCAATCCAAAAACAGGAAACTGAAATATGGGAGTTCAAGTTTTTTTTATTAATTCATAGCTAAGTAAAATGTCTGTCGAAACGTTTAATTACCAATATAAGCTTGCTTTTAATTGTAGATTATTGATAAATAATATGTTTGTGGTTTAGTGGGCTTCTGCGGGAAAGAAAAAGATGTAAATGTGTTCCTGGGAGTTTAAAGATTTAGTGGTCTGAATACTTTCTGAAAAATTGAAAAAGATGAAAAACTGTTTTAAATGTAAATCATAAGTTACCTGGATGCTTTCTATTGACTGAAACATGTAATATTGTATGTAATACACATTCATTGCACACACAAAGAATTGCAACCAACAAAATTCAAAGTTTAGATGTTAATCCAGAGTCAGTTGTACTAAAAACATCTCTGTATTGTTGAAATTATAGGTTACGAATAAAATTGATTGAAATAGACCACATTGGGTTGAATATTTTCTCCTGGATAGAAAAATACCTCGATGGATATTTTTAAACCCAAAAATGGAAAACTCGATTTGTAATGTTTGTAGGTTGGATGCTTTCTGCTTAACGCAGTCCATGTAAAGGCAACTTGAACGGAGAACATTCGTTTAGTTATTTTTTACATGAAAATAGCGTAAAAACTTTCTACAAAGCAATTTACCAGTTCTCGACGGCCTTCGCGAGCAGTTTTTGAATATTTTAACA
Organism: Micropterix aruncella; assembly: GCA_944548615.1. Lineage (NCBI taxonomy): Eukaryota > Metazoa > Arthropoda > Insecta > Lepidoptera > Micropterigidae > Micropterix > Micropterix aruncella. The sequence continues at coordinate 25,504,053 of OX155970.1, forward strand.
ACTACCTTTTATAAATCGAATAACGACAAATCTGAGGTGGAAATAATAGTCATCTCGTCATTAGATCTTTGATACGTATTAAAAATCTTATGTCTACTCTTTTTTTGAATTGGTCTCGACTTCCATTCAGTAAAATACGAAATCCGACATGATTTTATTTACTTATTTGCAGCGTTATCTGCAAAGAAATACAAATGTTAACCTGTTAGAATATTTTAAAACTGCTGTTTAATTTTTTAAGTACATGTTTTTTTTCATTTTCTAGTCTTGCGGAAGACGGCAATTATTCGTTGGACATTCCGTGACGCGGTCGTTGCCCAACGCTTACTGTTCGATTTGACAGTTTCGACTTTTTTGACGTTTGCGGTTTGTTTGGTTTCGAAAATAGTGATTAACCAAATAAACAAAATCGGAAAGCTTGAGAACATTTTATTTTTTGTTCAAAAAGATGCTACAGTCTGTTTTATTAGTGTTTTTTTGAAAGTGCACAAAGCTGTCGCGTAGATATGCCTTCCCTCGAATGTTATCACGACCATGGATGATAATAAGCGCCTTCGCATTCTGGATGACCATATTTTTCATTTATTTTTGGTGGCCGGTTAAGGAAATAAACCATTTGAGTGATGGAAGCGACGAAATTAGGATGCAATTCGTGCTGCCGATCTCATACCCCGTACAATTTAAAGAATTCAACAAGAGCAAGGATAAATCTGTGGACATCTGTGAGACTATTCATATAGCTGTCATTTGCGCTGGGTTCGACGCTTCGAGGGCCGTCGCTTTCATGATTAAATCAGTCTTGTTTTACAGAAGAAATCCGATACATTTTCATTTTATCACTGATGAAACGGCGCACAGAATATTGAATGTTCTATTTGAGACGTGGAATCTTCCGGATGGTAAGTATTGATTGAAAATTAGTGTAGATTTACATTGTGTCAGTTATAGGCGTCAGTGCTAGCGCCGAGAAATGATATATTGGGTTCTTACCTATGTAATTGCTGTTTTTTTAAATAAATTTTAATTCATGGCCATGTTATCCTCTTTTAAGAATCAGCTATTTATTTGTTTGTTTGAAAAGCTTTATTGCACACACATAAGAGTACAATGTGGTGGGCCTATTGCCAAGTGGCAATATCTTACGACCATAACGCCAGGGTTATTGTGACTAAAGGTTTATGTGGGCAAATTGATTTACAAGTAATAAATGAATACACTTACATAATAGTCATCATAGTATAAAATATAAAACAGTGATTAGTGACGTATGCCGACTCGATATTGAAGGGAGGAGTTGAATATAGGGACAAGCAAAGGAGACGGGAGGGGAGAGGGGTATTCATGAGTTGACGTCTCTTTAACGATGTTTTAAACCCGCTCAGGTTTTCAAGTTGTCTTATCGGTAAAGGCACGGAATTCCAGAGTCGGGCCGCCTGCACTGCGAAAGACCTAGACATGAAAGTTGATGAATGCTGAGGTATAGCCAGTAATAGATTTTCCTGAGAGCGCAACGGAAGGCCATGGGATGAAAGCAGAGTGAAGAGATTATATAAATAAGTAGAACAGTTTGGCTGTAGTACGCGGAAGAGTAGGACGAGTGTGTGAAAATTTGTCTTTCGGTCGTTTGTTTTCGCTCAAATATTTTCGTTTGTGCAACCATTATAAACATTATTTTCAAATATGAGAATCCTGTGCCGGTGTTTTCTATTACAGCTTAGTAGTTAGGTGCCGTAAATGTGTACTGTTAAGAATTACAAACAATGAAAGAGAAGCTCTGGATTAAATAACCGAGCCTGGTCATTCGCTCATTGCCACTGCTTCTGCATGACAACGTATAAACACAGATTTCACTGCTAACAGCCTAAAAAGTTGCAGGAGTCGCGGCGGAGACTCTTGGTCACCCACCGTACTTGCCAGACCTTGCTCCAAAAAAAGGAAAAAATCAACTTTGAAGAGTCGGTAAAAAACGCCTTCAAAGCATTCATTGGTTCCTGTCCACGAGAGTTTTACAGCATAGGAATTAAGCAACTCCCATTAAAATGACAAATCTGCTTCGATAATAGGGGTCAATACTTCTATTAATTAAATATATATTTCTCTTATAAAGTTTTTGGCCTTTAATTTTCTTTTTAGAACAACAACTTCATAGGTAAGGACCCAATATTATTTACATGCAGTCAGTCACTCGTAGGCATTTCTTCAGGGTGTACGCATGTTATTGAAGTCAGTCGGGAAAAATACATCATTTTCGCTAGTTAAAATTTTCCATACGACGTGATGTCACCCTACAACGCAGTACCAGCGACTGCCCAACTACTGAAATAGCATTTACGGTCAGTACTGCTGGTGAGCGTGGTGGAACTGGTGGAAGGGATTGAAGTCAGTACTGACGCGACAGCGCTCAGCGCAGACTTGTTTTGAGTTCGAAGTCATTAACTGTCTCAATGTAAATCAGCCTTAAGGTTGTGGTATAGAATTTCATCCCATCAATTATGATTTTGTAGCCGCTTATGCTTTTGAACAACTCTAGAAATACTTTTATAAGTTCAGGATAGATTTAACTTGGGATAATTGCGTTTTATAATTCAGAAAAAATAATTAGCATTGTACATATTTCAAAGAGTGCAGATTCTAAATATATGCGACATAATGGGAAGAAAAGAGTTAAGCCTCGTATCCACTTGAGCTCGCACAGGCGAATCCAAATGCGAGAGAAGCCAAATGAAAATTTAGGTCGAACGAGCATCGACATTGAAATAACTGTGCTCAGTATACGCTCGTCTCCACCCAGTGCCGGATTAACCCATGTAGAATCCCTTAGGCCATCGAAATCTCGGGGCCCCCTTTGCACTTTGCAAATTATTTTATAATACGTTTTGAACATCAAAATCTTGACAAACCAATTTTGTTAACCAAAACAAATATTGATAAACAATATACTGTACTAGCCTAGGCAACTTAAATACGATCTTCAAGCAGAATGCATTGGCATCACCAGAGCAGCACAGGCAGTTGCAGCCAAAGATATCGGAGACCTAAGTTTGAAATTTGTCTTCGACAGTGCCGCCATGCTACAAGCACTAGCAAAAAATACTATAACCTCTGTCCTTGTACTGGAATGCCACAATGCGCTTCAATCCATTGCAAGGTCAAATAGAGTGACCCTGCAATGGATTAAAGGGCACAGCGACTCACTGGGCAACGACGCGGCAAACTGCCCAAAAGGTGATCAAAGAAAATAGTATATGGACCGGAACCCTTGATGCCCATACCCCAGGCCCAAATAAAAACATGGCTACGCAGGAACACCGATGATACCCACCTTACAGAATGGAAAAAAAACGCAGGATGCAGGCAAACAAAGAATGCGGTTCCGAAAGTGTCTAAAAAACTTGCCCGCAACCTCACCAGATTAAAAAGGGCCAAAATCCGTAAAGTCATAAGTACTATGACGACAGGCCACTGTCCCCTAAACAAACACCTGTTTACCATAGGTGTGACAGACAGCCCTCTATGCAGAGGATGCATGGAGGAAGAAGAAACACCACAGCATGTGCTCATGAAATGCAATGCAGGAGCGTGGCAGAGCAACGGGCAATAATACTACAATCTCCAGCATCTGTCCCGGAGACCTGTAGCAACCAACAAAGGCTGCTAACCTTCTGGGACAGCCTAGGTTGACTGGAGTAACAAAAATAGAAGCAGGAGCTACGCACAACGGCCCAATCAAGAGGCCAAGTGCAGGAAAAAGCCCAAATAAACTAGCTAACTAACTAACAATATACTGTAATATAATTAAACTTTATAAAACTGCGTAACTTGATTTGACATCTCATTTAACAGACATTTGGCCTTGTGAATTGTTTCGGGTTTCTGATTCACATTTTCACTGATGACTTGCAAAGCCTTCTGAAAGCTGTTGTAGCCGCAGTACAACGCCTTGGTCGCATCGGCCTTTGCACACCACCTTTTAGCACTCTCTTTTTACAACTAGTGCAGAGCCTTAATGGCCCTCACCATCTACGTTCTGAAGATATTTGATCATAACCTCCCAGCGGTGGGTTGACACCGAGAAGAAAGTATAAATTGTTTGCACAAGTTATCTATACTAATATTATAAAGAGGTAAAGTTTGTGAGGTTGTAGGAATTAATCTCTGGATCTACTGAAACGATTTCGAAAGTTCTTTTACCAATAGAAAGCCACGTTATTTGTGAGTTTCATAGGCTATATATTAATCCGAAAAATTAAAAGTGTTTTTCGTGATAGTCGGATTTCCAAAGTAAGTCGGAGAAAAAACGGTCGAACGAAAACGTTTCTAACTAACGCTGCCTTAACGATAAGAGATATTTGATTAAGTTCTAGAGAAAAGTTGTAATGCCTACAAAAAAGTCAGCGACAGCATATGTCTAACTTTTATATTTAAGTCACAAAAAGTAGTATTTTATATTAAAAAAATAATTTAAATCGTTAGGTCATGTTTATTGGTCATATTATCAACAATTATGAATTCATATCAAAATAAGTAAATTTATCGTCTCAAGTGTTTAAAACAAAAGACTTTTCCCTTTTACTTACTGCAAAAATGGTTAAAGAGATAAGACACTCAGAAATAAGACACTCACAAGAAGACACTCACAAATAACGGTAATATAGTCAAATTGGCATGCAAATATATACATGCATATGCAGTAAAAATATAACCCTTCTTTTGGCAGTCAGGAAATAAATCATAGCACTCGCACCGTAACACACTCATAATATCATCACAAGTAAAAAGTTTTACCGCCCAATGAAGTGGGCACGGGTCAGCTAGTAGTTTTATAATGTTTGTTTGATTTATATCTGGACGGAGGGCTGTGCATCTAAGACATTCAGAAAAATGACACTGCTTATTAAAAAATAAATAAATTTTTCGGTATTTTTTTCCCGCAGTAACTGTGAGCTTTTACAAAATATCTTTAGTAAAAGCGCTAGTCGACTGGATACCCAACTCTCACTATTCTGGAGTGTTTGGTCTTCTTAAGCTAACACTTCCAACACTTCTGCCACAGAGCATAGAGAAAGTCATAGTGCTGGATTCCGATTTAACATTCATGTCAGACGTCGCCGACCTGTGGCTGTTGTTCAGGAATATGACGAAAATACAGGTGAGAATATGTGCGAGGTCTGTCTGTCTATTATTATTATTATTTATTCTGGGCAGGCATCTTTGTTGATACGTCTATATCAGATCTTGTAAAGCTATGATGGACGGTTGATAGCTTACCTTGAACACTGACAAATGTGTAGTGCCTCATATCGGGAAAAACAATACACAATATCTTTACTCTCTATCTCGGAAGGTGGCTCTTATTGTAGAATTAACTGTTCCATGGGAATCAAATATCCCAAAAGACCACGAGTACAAATTAAATAAATACCATGATCTTGCAAATGCCGTAACCCGGAACGGCTTCACTGTTCACCTTCACGCGGTGGAAGTTGGCGCTCGTGGCCTGCCAGCTAAATCTCTATTTCACCTCTTTAAAGATCTTGGCCTTTCCAGAAAAATAATCAACTCTTTCTTAGAAAAAATATCTAAAACTGCGATTTGCGCATCTCAAATTCTATGGCTTCGAAGGGGGAGTGAATGGGTGGTAAGGTGAACGCTCACATGTGGCAAGACAGCTGTCCTAAACCTACCACAGCCGGTTCGTAAGTCCGGAATCCACTGCTCACCCCCCAGAAGTGTAAAAAAAAAATAGTATTATGATGGGTCCGACTCCGGTCGGTGAATTCCATGGCAGCTCCGTTTGTATTTATTATATATATATATATATATATATATATATATATATATATATATATATATATATATATATATATATATATATATATATATATATATATATATATATATATATATATATATATATATATATATATATATATATATATATATATATATATATATATATATATATATATATATATATATATATATCTCTGGCAAACGCCCAATTCGAAGCCTTTATAGATGTCGATTACAACGGCGAACCCGTCACCCAAGGAAGTTTAAAAGATAATCGTTCTGTCTCCTGTGGGGTGAGTGTAGAGGATTTAGAGACGATACAAATCTACTGTCTAGCAAAGCCAACAAACCCGTCAGAGGTCAACACCTTTCGGCGAGGCACCGGGTAGGAGACCCAGCGGGCAGCCTTGCCCCCCTCTTGCCTACCAGCTTTGGCAGGATATCTCCGAATTAATCATTACGATACCTCCGATCTCCCGACTGGTTACGGGTCCAAAGTCGCTGCGCGGCCCCTACCTGCCTTATATTCAGCAGTGTTTCAGTTTGAATCTATCGCTGACCATTGGCAGCTTTTGCCCAGCTCTGAATTCAGGAGCAGGTAGATAATTGGTCATTTCAAGAGTGGTTGACAACAGGTCAACATCCACCCCCGCTGCTTAGGAGACAGCATATTTCCATAGTCTCCACACTTCTTCAGTAATTAGTCAGAGTGCACAACCGATTGGCTGGCGCCGCACGGTGCGCAAACCGCCCAGTACCGCCGGAGGGCAATCCCCCAGGGGTAACTGATCCATCAGTCAAGAGGCCTTCTTGGGGTAGTACCTCACTTGAGGACACTACTTAATAGGAGCTGAATTGTGAGTTTTGCTGACATGAAAACACATTGGATCTTATTGGAAACCATTTACTACACAATTGGAAGCAGTTAATCAACAAATAGATCTTGAAATAATTAGTGATGGTCCGGATTACATAGGTCCTTATATATGCGAAACTTGGCTTCGTTAGGATTATTTCTTATTTTCTGGATAATCTTCGATTTTACACTTGATCAATTTACACCTCTTCGATAAAATATTCTTACAGATTATAGGCTTGACTGAAAACCAAAGCAACTGGTACAACGGCTCCTTGAAGTACGGGTTCAGGCCGTGGCCGGCCATCGGCCGCGGTTACAACACAGGGGTTATACTCATGCATTTAGCGAATTTGAGAGAAAAAGGCGACTGGAATAAACTATGGAAAAGTGTTACGGACAGAAATTTAGCCCTATACTCCCAGACTAAGTTGGCGGATCAGGACATCTTCAACGCGATAATCACGGAGCAACCGCAGCTTTTGTATTGGTTGCCTTGCGTGTGGAACGTTCAGCTGAGTACGAGTTCGTTGAGTGAGGATTGCTATAAGGAATCCAAGTACATTATCAAGGTGAGTTAACAGTAGTAATAAATAATGATAAACTTAAATTCAGAACACGAATAGGCGAGCTTATTGCCACATGGCAATATCTTACAACTAACCTAATCAAAGTCCAGTGGTACATGCGTGCCTTGTGGACATAAAGATTATTAAGTTGGACTGCATAAAATACAAACAACTATGTTTAAAACTAAGAAGAACTGAGAATGACTGAGGAGAGGAAATTATTTTATTTTATTTATTTATTTTAAACATGCGAAATTCATAAAATGGTTATACCAAGTGAGGGGTATAAAAGCGAAGGTGACTGTGTCCACAAAATGAAAAAAAAAAGTTGTCTATGCCATTATGTTCAGCTTGTTTTTATCTTTACACTCATTTTAAGTTTTGTCTGCAAAAGTAACTACATCCCTCTAAAATCGACTAATAAACACGGCTTTAGGTGCAAAGTCCACAGCAAATGTATGTCACTGGGAAGCAAAAATATCACTGTCCGTTTTAGCCAATCACGTTAGCTTCATTTGTTGTCATGTCAATACGACGACACCGTTCTGATTGTAGGCGGTTGTGCTCGTAGTTTTTCGCTTTTATTTATTACTTTTGTGGAAAAAAATGGAAGAAACCGTGAGTCCAGTGCCATTCAGCGATTCTAGGAAACGTGGACGACATCCCGAACAGTGAAAACGTGCAAAGGAACGTGTAAAAAGGTTAGTTGAAAATTCGTTTGTTTTCGTCAAAAAGTAGGGTAAAAGTGGCTAAAAAGAACCACGTAGTATTATATACCATAACATTTTTATTTTTGTGTGCAACAAAAGTGACACTGTCCTATATTTATTAGCAATAGTGACACTGTCCATTACTATTTTTCAAAATTAGTTATATTTTTGTTAGCAATGGACTCATATTATTTCCTCAAAATATACTGAAGATAAAAATATATATTTTCCATAAAATATTATATCCAAACTTGTGGAGTACTAAAAGTGTGATTTTCTCGAAATCATCTTAAGTGGACACAGTCACCTTTGCTTTTATACCCCTCAAGTAATGGTGCGAAGTAGACAACGACCCACATTCACATGACCATGCGCAGCGCATGCCCAACTAGGCCGAGTATAGCCTGTATCTGGGCATACGATTTATTTTTAGACTTGGGTGGAGAAGCATAACTGACGTAGGACACATACACTTATACACACACATATACATATACACATATATACATATACATACATACACACATACACATATAAGTTACATTATGTTTATTATCTTATATCACATGTATGCAGGTATATTATTTCTAAGAGATGATTTGCAGAAGATTATTCTCTGTCCTTGAACGACCTATATCGTCAAGAAGCCATTTTTTTATTGAATAAAAAGGTACTTTCATTTTTTTTTTATGTCGTCATCAAGACGGTTGAATATTTTGGGTGCGATAAAGTTTAATTGCCTTTGGGCAAACGATGAATTAACTCGGGGAACGGCATAATTCAAGCCTGCAGATGCTCTTGTAGTTCTGTGTTGCTGGCTTCGTGGTCGTTTATCTAGGGTTCGATGGAAAAACATGAGTGACTGTTTCACAAACAGCTGGCGTATATCTAACACCTTACTTTCTTGACAAAGCATGTTAGAATGATATCGTGGGGGCCTTCTATTGATTACCCTCAACAAAAGCTTTTGGGCTTTCACTAGGGGATCCAAGACAGATTTTGCACATTCTGTGCACTCTCCACGCTATTATTCTGTGCACTCATAAACCCTGACATAGGGCCATAAACCATTTTTAGGGAGTTATTAGAAAGGACGTTGCGTAATTCTCTAAATACGAATTGGGAGAGGAAGGGGGAGATAGAAAAGAAGCCTTAAAAAAATATGTTTAGAACAATCCGTCCACCACTGGAATAACACGCCAGGGTTGAATCATTGAAAACAGCGCTAATTAAGGCTTACGACCTTAAGACTGCTCACGAGGCCTTATCGCTAAATAGGAACAATCTGCGCATACTTGTGAGGGCGCTCACGGTGCATTGTGGCCTGAACAAACACATGTACAACCTCAAGCTCCGGGACATAAAAATGTGCAGGTTCTGACAAGGGGCGGAGGAAACTCTTCTGCACCTCATGTGCGAGTGTGGCCCGCTGATGCGTAAAAGATACACCCACTTGGGTGGGAATTGCCTCCAACCTGAGGAGGTAAAACAATCTGGCGCAAGAAGCCTTATAGTTTTAAATTCTTCCACTTGTCTGTATGTTATGTAATAATCTTTATTTTCACAATGCGCGCATGTACCACTGTGTTTAGGTTAGTTGTAAGACATTGCCATGTGGCAATAAGCTCGCCTTTTTGTATACTAATTAAGTGCAAATAAAGAGTTTATTATTATTATTATTATTAAAGCCTGTTGCGGTTCTTAAATGACATGAGGCTTAGCGCAGAACTATATTAGGTGGCGATCACAGTAGATTAGCAATGGTCGTAGTGTTACAAGGCTCATAAAGACCTTAGAAAAGCCCCACACAACAAATACACATAAAAAATAGGGAATAACTGGTTACTTTTTAGAAAAGTAGTAATTTTTGAGGTGAGTCTTGAATAGCGTAAGATAGCGAGTGTTGTATATTTTCAAGGTGAGTTTTGGCAAGTTTCATTTAGAAGGCAAGATAAACAATGATTGATTGATTGATTAACATAAATGTAAACAGTAGATCAACTCAGGCCCTTCCTAGAAATAAATTCCTACTGTTGTAGCTCGTCACCCAGAATCCCAGGGTTGCCACTTTTAAAATCAATTTGTGATCTTTTTTATAATATATTTTTCTTTATGTTGGTGATGAGAATACACAGTACATGAGAGACAAAACTTTTTCGAGATGAAAATGGAAATATCCATTTTGACCACCCCTGAGATGATTAGGACCATTTCCAGATTGAAGCCTCTCTGTGAGTCTGGGTGTGTGTGTGCGTGCGTGCATGCGTGTGTGTGTGTGGGTGTGTGTATTCCTTCACGATAGCGCCTAAACGCTTTATCCGATTGAGCTGAAATTTAGCATGCAGGCATCATTCGGTCATGGCAAGAGTAGAAAAGATTGTAGTTGAAATCGGTCCACCAGAGGGCGCGCTAGTCATACTTCAATCTCGAAATATTGCAGTTAGAGACTTGAAATTTGCTACATAGATGTGTCGTAGGGCCAAAACCACATTGTGAAATTTTGGTCGATATATCTCTTATATTGTGATGCAAAAAAATATCAACACTGCCATATTTAAGAAAATACTACATCATATTGGAAAATAGCCATTTTAATAACACAAAAATACCATAAAACACTAACATATACTACTTTTGCTATCATAGTCACTTGACACAATCACTATTGGGTATGGGGAGGGGTTGTCTGTTTGCTGGGAAAGTATTGGGGTAACAATATAGTTTTTTTAAAGGCTCTAGTTTATGAAAAATCGTCTAAAACTTTGATTGTTCGACCTTAGTTAGTTAGTTTTAGTTTGTCTGGGCTTTTTCCCGCACTTGGCCTCTTGATTGGGCCGTTGTGCGTGGCTCATGTTTCTATTTATGTTACTCCAGCCAACCCAGGCTGTCCCAGAAGGTTAGCAGCCTGTTTGGGTTGCTACAGGCCTTCGGGACAGATGCTGGAGATTGTAGTATTCTTGCCCGTTGCTCTGCCACGCTCCTGCATTCCATGAGCACATGCTGTGGCGTTTCTTCTTCCTCCATGCATCCTCTGCATAGAGGGCTGTCTGTCACACCTATGGTAAACAGGTGTTTGTTTAGGGGACAGAGGCCTGTCATAGCACCTATGACTTTACGGATTTTGTCCCTGTTTAATCTGGTGAGGTTGCGGGCAAGTTTTTTGGACGCTTCCGGAACCGCGTTCTTTGTTTGCCTGCATCCTGCGTTTTTTTTCCATTCTGTAAGGTGGGTTTCGTCGGTGTTCCTGCGTAGCCATGTTTTTATTTGGGCCTGGGGAATGGGCATCAAGAGTTCCGGTCCATATACTATTTCCTTTGATTCTCTTTTGGCCATTTCGTCTGCCGCGTCATTGCCAAGTGAGTCACTGTGCCCTTTAATCCATTGCAGGGTCACTTTATTTGACCTTGCAATGGATTGAAGCGCATTGTGGCATTCCAGTACAAGGACTGAGGTTATAGTATTTTTTGCTAGCGCTTGTAGCACGGAGGCACTGTCGGAGACAAATTTCAAACTTAGGTCTCCGACATCTTTGGCTGCAACTGCCTGGGCTGCTCTGGTGATGCCAATGCATTCTGCTTGGAAGATCGTATTTAAGTAGCCTAGGGTAGTTGATATTTTGATGTTTAGATTATTTGAGAAGATGCCGGCTCCGGTACCTTGAGTAGTTTTGGAGCCATCTGTGTATATCCTTACTTCATTTGTACCAGAGTGATCTGCTGGTTCTGCAATGAGTTGGATATTGTATCTTCGATCAAAGACATGATGGCATATTATCCTGTCCATGGGTGCGTCCAGAAGAGGTATTTCTTCTAGAAGCCGTTTCAGAATTTTTGAGTGTGGTGTTTCTGTGTTTTGTTTCCACAGTCCGTTTGCTCTTAGTCTTAGAGCGGCTGCCTTAGCCTCCTCTTGGATGACAAGATCCAGAGGTCTCATGTTTAGGAGGTAATCTAGTGCGGCCGATGGTGTGGTTCTCATACATCCAGTGGCTGCTACACACGCTAAGCGTTGCAGGCCCTGGAGTCTCGCTTTCACTGTGGTCAGTTGTGTTCTAGGCCACCATACAACTGATCCATAAGTCAGAGAGGGCCTGATGACTGATGTGTACAGCCAGAGTGTGATTTTTGGGTTGAGACCCCATTTTTTCCCCACTAGTCTCCGACACTGCCAAAAGGTTAGACAGGCCCTCTTTGTTTTGGCATCGATGTGACTCGCCCAGTTTAGTTTACTGTCAAGGATGACTCCCAGATATTTCACTTGAGTTGATAGGGAGAGTTTGGTGTTGAATAATTTTGGTACTTGTAGTTCTGGTAACTTCCTCTTGTTGGTGAAGAGGATGAGTTCTGTCTTTTTCGGATTTACTGACAATTGCGAATTGTTCAACCTTTCCCTAGTAGTTTCCAAGGCACTGGGAGGGAATACAGATAGCTGGAGATTCCCTCCCCCCCCTTCACATATCTACGCTACTGGTCACATCCCTCGAAATTTCAAGCTTATAAAAAATAATAAATCAGGAAATTGAATTTAAGTTTGCTCTTCAAAATAGAGCAACCAAAAATGCCCTAATTTTCCATTTTTACGGTTTTCCTTCGCAGATAATACACTGGAACTCCCCGAGGAAATACAAAGTGAAGCTGAACGACGTTGATTACTTCCGAAGTGTTCATCAAACCTTTGTAACTTACGATGGAAATTTACTAAGGAATAAATTGAAACAATGCTCTGGAGTAAAATTTCAAATTCAGGTCTGTTTCCACCATCTATGAGGGTAATGTAAAAAGTTCATGGCCTGAGAATGAAAGACTGTGATATTCAGTTAACCCCCCAACTTGTGTAGAAAAACTTGGTCGTAGCTTTTGCACGCGAGTTTCGCGCGTTAAAATCGGCGCGAATCGACGGCCTTGAAAAAAACTACCATAACTTATAAACCACTATTTGGATCATAAAAAGAAGAATTATTATGAATTAGAATATTGGAATAATTATGAATAAATATTACAAAGTTGGCGAACTGAAAAAACTCGCCTATTCAATCATTTCGAAGTTTTTATCACAAAATCGGAACTCTATGCAAAAATTGTAAATATAGTTATGTTCTTTATTAAATGCTTTACCAAAACTATTATTTTGTTTAACTTATTTGCATACAAAAATATTTAGTTATTCAGCCAAGAAAATGTGATGTATTCTCGTAAAAAATATATATATATATATATATTTGTGACCACTTAGTGTCTTTTTTATATGAAATTCTTTTATAATAACTTTACCACTACATCACACTTCTTAGAAAATCACACCAGACTTTCAGCTTTGTCTGATATTACAGAAAAATCTAAAGTTTTGAGAGTTAGCATCCGAAACTTGGTAATAAACTTTGAAGGCTCATAATATAAAATTGGTTAGAGTTTTTCAAATATATTGTCTCATTATATGCTTATTATATGTCCAAAAACTAATTATTATACTCCAAAGAGTTACATTTCATAGAAAAACTATAGAAAAGAGAACTCAAAATATGGTAATACTCCCATACTAATTGTCAAAACAAATTTGTATGTGCGACCCCATATTACGAAACAACTGGTAATGAGCAAAATATGGCTAATTTTGTGATTACTTATGATGTAAATGAAACAATAACTATTTTATCAGCGAATTAAAGCAAATTACGTCATATTTCGCGATATTTTGGGATATTTCATAAAAATTACAAAACAAAATACGGGCATTTTTTCCGACAAAGTTCTCGCTGTTATTCGCGAGGTAATTAGTCTCTCAGTGGCTCGTGCCAACAAGGGTTTGACAGTATCCTCCAAACCCCCAATACAGTTTGTGCGGGATGGCTCTAAAGGCAAAAAACATTTAACTACAAAACCTTTCTCAATAATCGAGAAAGCTACAGATTGGACTCTGGAGGTTGATTCGGTCTCTAAGCAGTATAAATTCCCTGAAAGTCTCGGATGCACAGCCCTCCGTCCAGATATAACTCTTTACTCTCTATCTCGGAAGGTGGCTCTCATTGTAGAATTAACTGTTCCATGGGAATCAAATATCCCAAAAGACCACGAGTACAAATTAAATAAATACCATGATCTTGCAAATGCCGTAACCCGGAACGGCTTCACTGTTCACCTTCACGCGGTGGAAGTTGGCGCTCGTGGCCTGCCAGCTAAATCTCTATTTCACCTCTTTAAAGATCTTGGCCTTTCCAGAAAAATAATCAACTCTTTCTTAGAAAAATTATCTAAAACTGCGATTTGCGCATCTCAAATTCTATGGCTTCGAAGGGGGAGTGAATGGGTGGCAAGGTGAACGCTCACATGTGGCAAGACAGCTGTCCTAAACCTACCACAGCCGGTTCGTAAGTCCGGAATCCACTGCTCACCCCCCAGAAGTGTAAAAAATAGTATTATGATGGGCCCGACTCCGGTCGGTGAATTCCATGGCAGCTCCGTTTGTATTTATTATTATTTCGCCGAAGCATTTTGCTTAAAAATACGTGAAAAACAGCAAATGGACTATCTCAAATGACTAATGCTCATTCATAAACTCTTTTAGAATGCCAATTACTCACGTTTCTGCAGGAAATCGCACAGAAACACTTCACAATCACAATTTTGATCACAGCGTCGCACGCAGTAAATACGGTCGACCAAACTGACACATGCCAAGGGCGGCGACCTCTCGCTCATTTTTTAAATTATTCTTCGCTATCGGCGGACGGAAATTTTGTATTGAAGCTGTATTTGGCCATATCGTGCCGGATGCAGAAGCGCATAGAACAGCATTTCGAATTTTAAACAGCATTTTTCGCAGCGGCGAGCGCTGCGTCCCGAAAGGGACGTTACACATTTTGCCGTGGGTCGGCTATCATCCCGGAAGGGACGTTATACATTCGAAGGGGTTAATTAAAAAATGATTTTATTTTTCTACATAAACTCCCTTGACTTCATCAAACTTAGTCCAGCGTTTCTCCAACATCAGTATTCCTTCGCGGAAGTGACAGTTTGGAAGGCGGTGAAAATATTCGCAGTCCAAACATTGCTGTGAAAATCCTTTGCGCATTTGGTTTTGATTGGCATTCATCAAATACGACACTCATCTTGCGCAGAGCTTTCGCATCTCTAATTCTTTGTGCTAGATGTTTCGCACACTTTCTTTCGATATCCCCACAGCTTCGGCTATCTCACTCATCTTCACTCGCCTATCATCCAACACGACATCATGCACTTTTTCGATGGTTTCCGGTGTGGTGGCGGTTTTTGGTCGTCCGTCACGTGGGTCATCTTTGTGGTGCTACGTGCAACCACGTTTAAATTCAGATGCCCTTTTTTACGGTTGACATGGAAGGAGCAGAGTCCATGTAAACTTTTGTCAACTTTGGATGAATTTCCTTAGGGGTTAATCCATCCAAAATTAAGAATTTTATGACCGCACGATATTTAAGTTTATCCATTTTAACGAAAAACACGCAAGACTTACTGCAAAAATTTGTGTAAACAAACTACTTGAGAGAACAGGTTGAAACTTGTCATTTGAACTAATGACGCGAGCACACAGGCAGGACACATATTTTTTTGCTGTTTGGATCGCCATCTCTGAGTCAGGTTGAGACTTTTCACCTTACCCTCGTATAATAGTACAGTTGTTTAAGGGGCTCCCTAGATGATCAAGCATGCTTGTCAAGCATCGCGTCGCGGACTGGGAGGGGATAGTGAACCGCAGGAATAATGCAAATATTTTTTTCAAATGTTTACCAAAATAACACCGTTAATTAGACGTAATTGATTGATGAATGACGTGACTTCCTGGTATAAAACTACAAAATTAGGCATTTTTAGTAAATATTTAAAAAATATATTTGCATGTTTCTTGCGGTTTACGATCCCTGCCCAGCCCGTGACGCAATGCTTGATCGTCTGGAGAGCCTCTAAGATGAAATAAGTAAACCGCGAAACTAAAGTGAGTAAGCTTAATATTTGCATAAACCTCTTCTTTGACATTTTAAAGAATGGCTAAAAAGACTCATACAATCTGGTATCTGCATCTCAGGATATTCAACGTTTTTTTTGCGATTATCTCATTTCCTTTGGTCGTCAGATTTGTAAAAATAAAAAAATAATAAAATGTCTTTTTCAACAGATCAACAAGTCGGACATTTGCTACAGTTTTCGATACGCTGGAAAGAATGTATGGCGTACTCACATCAATTTCGTTCAGAATTTCTATTACGACATGAATCCGTTTGATGTCACTCTAGTCGCTCAAATGTCTATGGATCGAATACGGTTTTTGAAAAGACTGATTGCCATGTGGGAAGGTTAGTATTTACTTCACCTTGTAAGTCTTCACTAAGATTTACCTCTGTCCTAACTTAAGTCACCAAGAGTCAACATTTGAAGAGTTGACTATAAGTGAACATTTAAAAAATATATTTTTAGAATACTAGTTGTGACAGAAAATGCGAAAATTTTGCAATAATTTCATTTAATTTTTCTCTTAAAAGTAGCTTCAAACGCAGCACCCACTAACCAAAAGATTTCTCATTTGCAAATGTGCATGTAAGATACTTTGCACATGGTCATTAGAGGTGTCCACAGTCTGCAATCGTTAAAACTTTTAATCCTCTATCTTCCAACATATTGAGATGTCAACCACAACGGGCGAACCCGTCACCGCAGGACGTTTTAACGATTCATCGTTCTATCGACCGTGCAGTGAGCGTAGAAGACTTTAAACATTACAAATCCGATGTCTAGCTACGCCACAACCCGCAAGAGACCAACGCCTTTACCGCGAGATAGCCAGTAATGTTACCTGGCGGGCCGACACTCGCGCCCTTGCTTCCAATTGTGACCAGATTTCTCTGGTCTCTCAATTGGTTCCGAGTTCGAGGTCGCTTGCGCGGTCCTCTCCCTTACGAAGCGGTGAAACGGTGTACACCGAATCTGTCGCGGACCAAGGCGTCCTTTGCCCGACTCTGAACCGGGATCGGATGGCCAATGGTCATTTCAAGAGCAGTCGCCGTAAGGTAGGCAACCACCCCCGCTCTATAGGAAACAATACAGTTCCCAGACTCCCCCGACTGTTAGTCGGAGAGCACAATCGATTGGCTTGCGCCGCTCGGTGAACAGACCGTCCAGGAGCGCCAGAGGTTTGATTCCCAGGGGAGACTGGTTGACCCAGTGTCCTACCCAGGTTCGCACCCCATGCGTGGAGGCCATCGGATGGGTGTTGACCCGTGAGTGTGACCGACCCTGAACACATGGGTCATCGTGGCCACCTCATCATGGGCCCGTTAGCTCCCTCTATCTTCCAACACCATTTTATGGATTTTGCTATTATTTGTGACGTAGTGACGTCAAACGGCCGTCCGGAATGTCCACCGTCTTCTTTGCTCATATGACCACTTCAAAAATAGCCAAACCACTTACAACCGCTTTAATCAAATGATCAGATTCCCCATAATGCTTATCATCAAGCTTGGATTTAGTTTCCTGAACCTTTTCCTTTTTTTTTAAATAATGTTTAATCATCATTTGAAATTCCTTTTCATCCATATTGAAAACATGATGCAACTCGGTGAACTGACACTTGCGCATCTTGAGGGGTTTTATTGTGACAAGTTGAAACTTGTACAGTGTCATTATAAACTTGCTAGCTATACGTCGGCACAATTTTTGAATTACAGCACCATCTCTTGGGCTTTGCATGGACTTTTCGAACCGCCCTAGGCCCGGTGACATAATGACTAATGATCATTGTAAGCTTCCGGGTTCGATTCCCGGCTGGGTCATCATTTTCCGTTGGGATAAAATTAATGGAATCGCATTTTAATTCAGTTGACAAATGCAATAACAAGACATACACTTACACACATTTTACATGCACACATAGATATAAACACTTCATAGTAGGGTTGGTTGTAAGAGATTGTCGCAGGGCACAGCGTGAACTTTATTCTCTTACAAAACGAGCTTTTCAGCAAAGAACATTTTTTTTCTAATACTTTTAAATACAACAGTTCTTTTTGTAAGGGCGGTTGTGTTTTTTAATTTTTCAAATAATTGTTTGTTTTCCTAGGAAAGTGTTACATTTTTGACTGTTTCAATAATGTAAATCTTTCTTTAAAGTAAATGCATTTAACTTCAAGAAATAATAAAACAAACAGTTGTAATAGTTAGGAAAATATTTTTTTTTGTTTCTCCTATATAATTAACTTATTGGTACTTATGTTGTTTTTAAAATGACCAATTCAATTTTTTTTTTTAGTGCGAAAATTTGTTTTTTTTTCCTTGATAGATAATCAGTGAAATTTAAAAAAAACAAAAATAAAACAAAGTCTTGGCTATTTTAGTTTTTGAGTAACTAAAGTATGCTTAATGAGACTGGTTTATTTAAAAAACATTTTTATAGGTCCTATCAGTGTTGCTATATACTTAACGGACACAGAAGCTAGCCAGCTGATGGATTTTTTGGAAGAATGGTCAGATGTTTTAAAACTACGAACTAACATTGGATATCATCTTGTCTACAAGCAGGAGGTAAGCATAGTAAATTTCTACTTTGACTCTCTTGTAACATAAATGATACAATATTATTGTTTTACATATGTTTCACATGATTTCATACATATGTTTGTGCCCTATTTAACCCCTAGAGCCCCGATTGGCCGATATCGGCCAAAACACGATTCAGCGTGACGGCCCCGTTTTAATTTTATTTGTTTAATTTTATTATGTTTTATTATGTTAATATGTTTTATTTTAATTATGGGTACAGTGGTTTGGCAGTAATTAATGTTTTGGTGAGACAGTGTCATAAATCAATTTTTTTACTAATTTTTACTAAAATTTTTTGGGACATCAACTTGTCAATCGGCTGAGGGGCCGAGGCCTGAAGGGTTAAGGATACACTTCAACACATTTAAAATCAAGTATATTATATTCTCCATTCTTCTCTATAATTGTTTTCCAACTAACGGGGGGCTAACGGGCCCATGATGAGTTGGCCACGATGACCCATGTGTTCAGGGTCGGTCACACTCACGGGTCAACACCCATCCGACGGCCTCCCCGCATGGGGTGCGAATCCTGGGTAGGACACTGGGTCAACCAGTCTCCCCTGGGAATCAAACCTCTGGCGCCCTTGGACGGTCTGCACACCGTGCGGCGCAAGCCAATCGACTGTGCTCTCCGACTAACAGTCGGGGGAGTCTGGGAACTGTATTGTTTCCTATAGAGCGGGGGTGGTTGTCTACCTTACGGCGACTGCTCTTGAAATGACCATTGGCCATCCGATCCCGGTTCAGAGTCGGGCAAAGGACGCCTTGGTCCGCGATAGATTCGGTGCACTCCGTTTCACCGCTTTGTAAGGGAGAGGACCGCGCAAGCGACCTCGAACTCGGAACCAATCGAGAGACCGGAGAAATCTGGTCACAATTGGAAGTGAGGGCGCGAGTATCTCGAGCCCGCCGGGTTTATTCCTGGCTCACTCGCGGTAAGGCGTTGGACTCTCACGGGTTGTGACGTAGCTGGACGTAGGATTGTACTGTCCAAAGTCTTCTACGTTCACTGCAGGGCGACAGAACGACTAATCGTTAAAACGTCCTGTGGTGACGAGCTCGCCCGTTGTAGTCGACACCGCAAGATGTTTTCCAACTATCAACAATCTTGTTGTTCCTATTTTTAAAGAAACCGCTTGGTTTTTCTTGAAAAAAGTTTATGAGGCGTTTTTCTACAGCTTCCAAGACATAATATATTTGCCATTCAAACTGTTCTTCAAAGACCGTAACAGTTATTGTACAGGATCCACTTCTCATCGCCTGTTACGATTCGATCCAAAAACGGTTCATTTTCATCTCGTGGAAGTAGAGAAATGGCCCCATTCATGCGGGTTAGCTTATTCAATCCAGTGAGGAGATGCGGCACCCAAGTATCGAGCTTACAAATGAATCCAACCGCCAATTTGTGTAAATGGCAAAATTGTTGAATATACCAAAACTGTTAAGAGGCCATGGCGACCAAAAGGAATATGAAGCATAATTTTGTGGCCTGGTTGTGAGAACACGAAAAAGAATTTTATTACAATTATGCCGGATTTTAAAAACCCGGTCCTTAAGCTATCATTTCGCCAAAACGAAATTGGTAAATTATTTCCATATTAATTGTAAATTATCTTTATTCTATTACTCTTTGTTTTCCAAAAAAATAAAAACGAGCGAGATTTGTCTTCATTTTTTAAAAACCTAGAGATGATTCTCAATATTAAAAAATGCTGTTAACACCATCGTACATATGGTCTATTTGCATAGTACCAAGACAGTTTTTGGAACTTTCATACAAAAAATATAAGAAAAAAATGTTTGAAATTACGTAATTTCCAGAAATGTTATGGCCAAACATTATTTTTTTTCTATTTATTAAAGATACTTTTGAGTGATATAAAAAATAACACAGTGATCAGTGAAGTTATTTTATTATTGTAATCTAATTTTTACTTTATAAAAAACTATTCATTTGATAATTTATTATATTATAATTGAAAAGCCAAATCGACTATATTAGACGTCATTCGTAATTGGCCACTGCCAACGGTGGGACGTATTCCCTTGTTGCCGCGGTATACCTATACATCTTTATGTATATATCGAAAGAGCGCAGGCGCGTGGCATTGCAAAAATACCTAAATTTTTAGTCGCCTCAACTCGGAAGGGAGCCTTAAGAACCTTGGAATTTTAATAGATCAACATCTTTTTTGGCAAGATTTAGTAAACCAAGCAAGTCATCGCATTTTCCATGGTTTTCATATTCTCCTGCGGCTTCAGCGATTTCTCCCCATGTCACATAAAGAAATAATTGTGTCCACACTCTTAATGCCAATACTTGAGTACGTTGATGTTTGTTATATAGATGCCAGTGAGGTTATTTTGAATAAGACGGAGCGTCTTGCAAAATATCTAAAACTGCGATTTGCGCATCTCAAATTCTATGGCTTCGAAGGGGGAGTGAATGGGTGGCAAGGTGAACGCTCACATGTGGCAAGACAGCTGTCCTAAACCTACCACAGCCGGTTCGTAAGTCCGGAATCCACTGCTCACCCCCCAGAAGTGTAAAAAAAATAGTATTATGATGGGCCCGACTCCGGTCGGTGAATTCCATGGCAGCTCCGTTTGTATTTATTGTAAACCCCCTGATCATCAGGATGACAACAACGAAAGAGTTGTGACAGCCGGAGAGACGGTGGACGGCGTGAAAGAACGCATCGGGTCGATGGCCTTGCAAGCCAGACCCGATTATTTATAAAGCAAAAAAGAAAAAAAAGGAAATATGCCCCCAAGCGGCCTATCAGGGGGGGAGAATTCCCGCTACCCCAGTAGAAACCCCAAACAACGACACGGCTAAAACGACACCGGACCTTGCTTGCCCTATCTGCGGGAAACAATATAAACGATTAGCATGGTTAAATAAACACATTGCTGGGCACGATGATAGCGACGCTGCACGTCAGTGTCTTAAACCGTCGCAAGGAGTCACGGACAGAGTTGAACCTCACATGTCCCTTGACTCCACATCTGCCCGCAGTTTGTCACCCGACCGGTCTCCTCTACCCGCGCAAATCGTATCCTTCCCTCCTCTAAAATTCCCTTCACTTGCGAAAGAGGACTGGGAATTTCATAATAATAATTTAACTTCTATTCTTGACCACTCTGTGAACCGTAATGCCCCTGCCAGCGTCCAGCTGTCATCCTTCCAGGTGGCGGTCCATGAATACTTCTCGGGTGTTTACCCAAAATCTACCCATGTCGACCCGGTTCACAGAGAAAACGCATTTAAGGCAAAGCTCCGTAGGCAAAAGCGGCTACTTCGTCGCCAGTTACGTGAAGCCAAGAAAGCCGGGGATAAAGCCCTCTGCCACAACTTCTCGCGCGCGTACCGCTCTATACTAAAACTCATACAGAGCGTAGCAACGCAAAACGACAAGCGCAAGGCAGCATTTCTCAAATCCAAAGAGGAAGCCCGGTTCGACAAAAACCATTTTAACTACAGCAAAACGGTTTTGTCTGCCGCCAAGGGAAAAATCCAAATCCCGGAAGATTTGGCCACGGAATACTTTTCGACCACGTATGAGGACCCAATGCGGCTCCATAATTACAGCCCTCCGCCGGGCATTACACCTCCGCCCCTGCCTACGGTAGCTTTTGCTTCTCAACCTCCATCACTAGATGAGATTCTTAATCAAGTAAAGAGGAAGCCGTCGGGCTCTACTCCGGGTCCCGATGGTATTCCCTATTTAGTATACAAAAAATGCCCCTGCCTTCTGCAATATTTAGGATCCATCTTCCGAAATATATGGAATAGCGGTGTAGTCCCACAGAATTTTGGCCGAGCGACAGTCATCTTAATTCCGAAGGTCCCAGTTTGCACCGGACCAAAGGACGCTCGGCCCATTGCTCTCACAGACACTGTGGCCAAAATCTTTTTTAGCATAGTCCACACGAGGATGAGCGAATTCATGCACCGGAATGAGTACCTTGGAGTATCAGTTCAAAAAGGCTTCATGCGCGGCGTCTCGGGCTGCCTCGAGCACAACTCTCTCCTGGCTGCTGCCATCAAGGATGCGAGACAGCACGAACGCCAAATCAATGTATGCTGGCTCGACCTAGAGAATGCCTTTGGGTCAGTCCGACACAGTCTCCTCCACTTTGCACTCCGCTGGTACAACTTCCCACCAGTCATTGTAGCCTCCTACTACAACTGTCTGACTTTCCATGTTAAAACGCAAGAATGGACTACCCGCTCTATACCATATTCAATTGGACTATTTCAGGGCTGTTGCCTCTCCCCGACGATCTTTAATATAGTTTTTAATATACTTCTGGAAAGCCTGAGCCAGTTTGACAGGAAGTGGGGCTACCGTTTTAAAACAGACGGCCAATACACCTCGTCGTGCCTCGCTTTTGCCGACGACCTAACTTTCATCACCAGAAGCCCCAAGCAGCTTTCCCTGCTATTACAGAAAGTGGAGCTTTTCTGCGACTGGTCAGGCTGTATAAAAGTGAAGCCCTCCAAATGTTTTTGCCTTGGACTCGCCCGCATGGGCACAAAGTTTACATCCTATGACCCCAAATTGGTCTATAAGGGCTCTAATATCTCCCTTATAGACCCAAACAATCATTTCAAATTCCTCGGCAGAAAAATCACCCATCAGGGAAAAGACGTCTCGGGCGATCATGTTATAGAGCATTTCAAAAGTTGCCTGGCGAAAATAGATGCCTTGCTAATTTCTGGCCCTCGTAAGGCCTGGATCTATGACAATTATCTAACGTCACATTTGTCATGGCCCTTTCTTATTTACGATTTTACCAAAACCCAACTGTCCCGTCTAGATGCACTGGTGACAGCTAGTTTAAAATCCTGGCTGTCCTTAGCCAAACCAGCTGACCCCTCGACTCTCTTCAGGTCCAAACAAAATTTTGGGCTAGCGCTTAAACTGCCCTCTCTGCTCTACGCCAACTCCAGAATAACCAAAAATTCGATTCTGTGCAATTCCAAAGATCCGGCAATATCGAAGCACGTAATAAGTGGCTGTAGTGATTCAAATGAACTACAAGCCCGCGTAGACTTCCACAAAAGGTTCCTTACTGGAATCAGCCAGAATGGCACTGGTCTGGGGTATGGCAGTACAACCACGAGCGACGTGGACTTGAAGAAGTCTCTTTTGCGGGGAGATTACGACAGCAAGAGTATGGCTCATGCTATTGGCCTTCAATGCCAGAATGATTGGACAACAATTGGTGACTTTTGCATTCCGCCTCCAATGCACTGGAAGGTAATGCTCTATGACTGGACGCCAGAGATGCTGAAATTTTATTTGAATGCCTTTCAGCATACACTTCCAGACCCCAGTAACCTCGCTCGTTGGAGCTTTGCCGAGGATAGTTCTTGTCCCCTCTGTAGCAATACCCCTTGCACAGCTAGACACATTCTAGCTGGCTGCAAGGTGGCCTTAGATCAAGGACGGTACACTTACCGCCATGACAAAGTTCTCGCTGTTATTCGCGAGGTAATTAGTCTCTCAGTGGCTCGTGCCAACAAGGGTTTGACAGTATCCTCCAAACCCCCAATACAGTTTGTGCGGGATGGCTCTAAAGGCAAAAAACATTTAACTACAAAACCTTTCTCAATAATCGAGAAAGCTACAGATTGGATTCTGGAGGTTGATTCGGTCTCTAAGCAGTATAAATTCCCTGAAAGTCTCGGATGCACAGCCCTCCGTCCAGATATAACTCTTTACTCTCTATCTCGGAAGGTGGCTCTTATTGTAGAATTAACTGTTCCATGGGAATCAAATATCCCAAAAGACCACGAGTACAAATTAAATAAATACCATGATCTTGCAAATGCCGTAACCCGGAACGGCTTCACTGTTCACCTTCACGCGGTGGAAGTTGGCGCTCGTGGCCTGCCAGCTAAATCTCTATTTCACCTCTTTAAAGATCTTGGCCTTTCCAGAAAAATAATCAACTCTTTCTTAGAAAAATTATCTAAAACTGCGATTTGCGCATCTCAAATTCTATGGCTTCGAAGGGGGAGTGAATGGGTGGCAAGGTGAACGCTCACATGTGGCAAGACAGCTGTCCTAAACCTACCACAGCCGGTTCGTAAGTCCGGAATCCACTGCTCACCCCCCAGAAGTGTAAAAAAAATAGTATTATGATGGGCCCGACTCCGGTCGGTGAATTCCATGGCAGCTCCGTTTGTATTTATATATACTCAGATATGTCTTTAACTTGCGAAAGTTCGACCACGTTAGCTGCTTTTGTGAGCAACTTCATTGGCTTCCTATTCGTGATCGAAGAAATTTGCATACGTTGTCGCTACTCTACGACATACTCAATAACCCGACTTCATCCTCCAATTTCAAAGAGAATTTCCACCCTTTGGGAGGCCACGGTCTTCCCTTCCACTTCGATCAAGCCGGGATAACACACTCCGATACATCATCTGTTTACACGCACTCTTTTACAGTTCATTCTGCTCGTTTATGGAATCAGCACCCTCACTCTATCAGGCATGCACGTTCGTTGCACACTTTCAAAAATTTGTTGAAGAAACATTTATTTTTACACAGCCACTAACCAAATACCTCACCTTATCCTCTCGTTTATTCTTCCCTGGGCAACCTTAGCATAAGATATTGACATATATTTGTACAAGTTTATTTTAAATTTAACTTTACTACTTCTGTGTGTATTGTACGGTGACAATTAGAAATTAGTTTATCAAATGGTTGACTGTAAGATATCGCTATAGCGATAATTCTGCCATTTGTGCATAAATTTTCTTTTTCTATAAAATCATTGTAATATTCATTAAGTAATGTTTTTATATCACAATAAAGTTATTCTATTCTATTCTTTTTTTGATGGTGAAAAGCGGTCGAATCGTCAATATTCAATCTCTCAGCAATCTCATCAGTTGTAACCCATACTTCATTCAAACATACCTTCTTATTTGTATAATCTCAGCTCTTCGCTTTCATCCCATGGCCTTCCATTACGCTCTCAGGAAGATCTATTACTGGCCACACTTCAGCAGTCTTCAATTTTCATGTCTAGAATCCGACCTGACTGTCTCCCATCCGGTAGCTTCCTTAAAGAGGGAATAACCTAGAACTCTGAAACTAGACCCGACCAGCTCGCTCTCAGCGTTCCTTTCAACTGCCAATTGTCAATTCTAACTATGCACAAAATGCTTTTCTTTATAGAGCTTGTCATCATTACAACTCGGTGTTTATGGATATTGATATATTTGCCACAACCCCAGATACATTTAAAAATCTTAATATGAATATATTACAATTTAATTAAGTAATCTGTTTATTATGAAAATAGTTATTCTCCTCTTATCTTTGTATTTACATAACTTATTCCTTTTTTCTATTTTTCCTTCTCATAAAATGTGTCATTACATAATTATATGTTTTATTTTCTTATTACTATCTATTTAATAATAAATTAATTTATTACCATATATATACATGTTTATGAATCTATTTACTGTTTTTCTGCTCTATTTACTTTATATTTACTCTTTTAATACTTTGGACTGTTTAGTAACTTAGCAATTACTTTTCAGAATATTTTCTGTTTGTTTAAAAAACCCTAATAATTTCACTTTTCACTTTTAAAATGCTTGTGTATTTTAAACTTTTCTTTTCTATAGAATAACGCACTATATGACCGTTTAATTGGTGGAAACATATAAATGGTTTATGATTGTTATATTTTGATTAAGTAAATATGTTTTTTTACTGTTTGTTTCCTGAATAAAATAAAATAAAATAAATAGAACGCTGTGAACTCTGCTTGCGGCTATAACCTGTAGACTTAGACAGTTAGGATCGGAGGGTCCAACCCGTGTTGGCAACTGTGGACTGTGCTGTCCACTAAGCCTTTTACCTTCGCTCCGTGGGAAACAGAATGGCTCGACGTCATTATACTTTCCTACTAATTGACATTTCTAGTAAGTCAAAACAGATTTATAGTTAAATTTGATGTTACAGACTCATTATCCGGTGAATTACTTGCGTAACGTCGCTATAGAGAATGCTCTTTCTCCGTACGTATTTCTCATGGATATTGACTTTGTGCCGATGCAAGGCCTCTATGATTATCTCAAGTCATCATTGCAGCTAATAAATCCAGGACTCTCTAAAAAGGTAACATTTAAATACTTTACTAAGTCCCAGTGATAGGCAAAAAGTATTTCCCGCAAGTGTCAATTTAATTTTACACAATTTCTTGATTGTTCGATTTTAAATGTGATTAAAAAAAATATATGTCGAATCATGGATTAGCGTGTGATAGATTTGATAATTCTATTTTGTATATTTTTTATTTCTCGTTTTAATTTATATTTAAATATTTACAATGTATTTTAACCCCTCAAGCGGCGGGTGTAAATCTTGGCAGTCACCTGTCGTTTCTGAGAGTTGAAGGTCAAAAATATAGCACTTTAGAAAAACGACCATAAGAAAGAAACTACGTGATGGTTCAAGATAAGAAGAATTGTAGAATGATCGCATTGAAATTTGAAATATAAAACATTAAAACCTCATTTTGTAAAACAATTAGATAATTATAAATAATTATTAGAAAGTTGGAGAACTGAAAAAAACTCACTTATTCAGCGATATCGACGTTTTATCTCAAAATACGAAACCCTATCTAGAAATTGTAAACAAATTTGTGTACGTTATTACATGCTTTACCAAATCTCTTAGTTCGTTTTATTTATTTTCATACATATATCCGAAGAGAAGCTACATAATATCCAAAGAGAAGCACAGATCCGAGCAATAGCAGCACTCGACTAAGTGCCCCCAGAATACAAACAATTATATTAGGGATTCTAGACTGCGAGAAGCACAACTAAATAATTATAGTACGTAGATAGATATTAAAATCGAGAAAGCTTCAGATTGGATTATGGAGGTCAATTCGGTCTCTAAGCAGTATAAATTCCCTGAAAGTCTCGAATGCACAGCCCTGCGTCCAGATATAACTCTTTACTCTCTATCTCGGAAGATGGTCCTTATCGTAGAATTAACTGTTCCATGGGAATCAAATACCCCAAAAGACCACGAGTACAAATTAAATAAATACCATGACCTCGCAAATGCCGTCACCCGGAACGGCTTCACTGTTCACATTCACGCGGTGGAAGTAGGCGCTCGTGGCCTGCCAGCTAAATCTTTGTTTCACCTTTTTAAAGATCTTGGTCTCTCCAGGAAAATAATCAACTCCTTTCTAAAAAAAATATCTAAAACCGCGATTTCTGCATCTCAAATTCTATGGCTTCGAAGGGGGAGTGAATGGGTGGTAAGGTGAACGCTCACATGTGGCAAGACAGCTGTCCTAAACCTACCACCGCCGGTCGTAAGTCCGGAATCCACCCTTCAGCTCCCAGAAGTGTAATAATTATATATGATGGGCCCGATTTTTGGTCGGTGAATTCCATGGCAGCTCCGTTTGTATTTCATTTCATTCATAAATAATGCATTAATTGTGAGTTCCATAACCTTTGCCAGGTCTTTTGTATTAAAATAAACTTTGAGCTTTGAACATCCTAATTGTAAGTAGTACAAGAGCCAACGACAAAAAAGTGCTAGAGTTTTGTAAAAGCTGATACTTTCAGATCAGACAGTATTTTAGACATAGAATGCCAGGGCAGATTTAGTAGGCCAGATTCTGGAACAGCTGGAGCTGGAGTACTAGGCAAATTATGATTTTAATTAGTACCCCCAAAGTGTTTTGAAAAAGCTGAAAATTCATCAGTAGACAGTGGATGCAATACAGAACTTGAAACATATGGTCAGACTGCTTCATAATCGAACGCGTAGCGTCAATATCTCTACACCGTTATATTGCTCCATTGCGACTATTATATTGCGCGGCACAGTAGACCCATGCGTCATAGACCGATGTATGGAGACGGCTCCCCCACTAATGGTAGCTCCATTTGAATTTATAATTATATTCCCAGGCTCTCATAGTTCCGGCGTTTGAGTCACAGCAGTACCGCGGAGTTCCCCCAAAGACTAAAAAGGCCCTCGTCAAACGCTTCATCTCCAAGAAGGACAATGTGAACAAAATTTATGGTTTCCGCGCACAGGAATGGAGCGCAGGGCACGCCGCTACGAATTACAGTCGATGGATAAATGCTGAAATTCCTTACGAGGTAATGTAATACTGTTTGGGAATGGTTTTTTCAAAAGTTGCAAATAGTATTATTTTAAATCATAAATAAGGTCTAATGTTATCGGGCATTTATTTTGTTTCATTAACACGTTGAACGCCAAACTAAAAACCATGTTCAGCCCAGTGGGTCGCGGCGGACACCTTGTGACTGCCTGTATATCGAGTTAATGGGCGAGTTAATGGGAGTAAATGGGCCCTTGCTGAGTTGGCCACGAATACCCATTCTGTTCAGGGTTGGTCATACTCACGGGTCAACACCTATCCGACGGCCTCCACGCATGAAGTGCGAGCCTGGGTAGGACTCTGGCCTTATGGTCAGTTTCCCCTAGGAATCAACCTTCTGGCGCTCCTGGACGGTCTGCGCACCGTGCGGCGTAAGCCAATCGACTGTGCACTCTGACTAACATATTGAGTTGTCAACCACAACGGGCGAACCCGTCACCGCAGGACGTTTTAACGATTGTTCATTCTATCGACCGTGCAGTGAGCGTAGAAGACTTGGGACATAACAATCCAACGTCTAGCTACGCCACAACCCGTTAGAGTCCAACGCCTTACCGCGAGTAGCCAGGTATGTTACCTGGCGGGCGGCACTCGCGCCCTAACTACCAATTGTGACCAGATTTCTCCGGTCACTCGATTGGTTCCGAGTTCAAGGTCGCTTGCGCGGTCCTCTCCCTTACGAAGCGGTGAAACGGAGTGTACCGAATCTATCGCGGACCAAGGCGTCCTTTGCCCGACTCTGAACCGGGATCGGATGGCCAATGTTCATTTCAAGAGCAGTCGCCGTAAGGTAGACAACTACCCCCGCTCTATAGGAAACAATACAGTTCCCAGACTCCCCCGATTGTTAGTCGGAGAGCACAATCGATTGGCTTGCGCCGCTCGGTGCGCAGACCGTCCAGGAGCGCCAGAGGATTGATTCCCAGGGGAGACTGGTTGACCCAGTGTCCTACCCAGGCTCCGCACCCCATGCGTGGAGGCCATCGGATGGGTGTTGACCCGTGAGTGTGACCGACCCAGAAACAGAATGGGTCTTCGTGGCCAACTCAGCAAGGGCCCATTAGCTCCCCTGACTAACAGTCGGGGGAGTCTGGAAGCAGTACTGTTTCCTATAGAGCGGGGGTGGTTGCGGATTTTACGGCGACTGCTCTTGAAACGACCATCGGCCATTCGATCCTGGGTGAACAGCCGGGCAAAGGACGGTGTGGTCCGCGATAGATTCGGTAAACACCGTTTCACCGCTTCGTAAGGGAGAGGACCGCGCAAGCGACCTCGAACTCGTAACCAATCGAGAGACCGAAGTAATCTGGTCACAATTGGAAGTAAGGGCGTGAGTGTCGGCCCGCCGGTAACATTCCTGGCTATCTCGCGGTTAAGGCGTTGGCCTCTT
This sequence comes from Micropterix aruncella, assembly GCA_944548615.1. Lineage (NCBI taxonomy): Eukaryota > Metazoa > Arthropoda > Insecta > Lepidoptera > Micropterigidae > Micropterix > Micropterix aruncella. The sequence goes on from OX155970.1 coordinate 25,534,138, forward strand.
ACTGGCTTGTGGCGTAGTTAGACGGTGGACTGTTTCGTCCTCAAGTCTTCTACGCTCACTCCAGGGAGATAGAACGACTAATCGTTAAAACTTCCTGAGGTGACTGGCTCTCCCGCTGTAGTCGACAACCCAAGTTGCCAGCATATCGGGTCCAGGGGCCGCGTCGGACACCATGTGTCCGCATGCCCTCGATCATTTCAGAAGCCTGTAGGCGACCAACGGAAAGCATTTCGACTATTTTTGCTAAGCAAGTGATCCGCGCGGCCCCACAGTACAACCTGACGGAAAATAATGAGTATATCGCTGTTTCCCTAGGTCACCCATTATTTTTGAGTTATTTTCTGTTTTTTTTTTTTTGCTAAAAAGCACTTCAACGATTTTTGGACGATTCTAGATTTATTGGCCCGGGGGAAGTATGCTGTCGGACACATGGTGTCCGTCATGGCGTTCAACGTGTTAATTAACAAATTTATATTTATTTATTATGTATTCACTGCTATTATTGTATGACATTCTCCCATCTTCCTGGCAGCTTATGATATCCTTCTTTGTGAAATTATGTGGTTGGTTTGGATTGGAAAAAAGTTTCGACAGCCTGACTGATTTGCTCTTCAGAATTTAAGGTTTTTCCATTCATACAGTTTTGTAAGGAACAGAAAAGATGATAGTCTGTCAGGGCAAGGCCCGGGGAGTAAAGTGGGTGTGGTAAAACAGACCATCCAAGCTCAAGAATTTTACTCAAGTCACCTTTGCTGTATGTGGTTGTCGCATTGTCGTGTAGAAGTATGACGTTTTTACGATTCAAGAGTGCATGACGCTTTTCATGGAGTTTCTCTTACACTCTTTGCAGCTGTTGACCGTACGTATCCGCAGTAATCGTTAAATGTAACTTCAAAAACTTCCATGATCCCACCATATAAACAACTAGCTGACCCGTGCCCACTTCGTTGGGCGGTAAAACTTTTTAATTGTGATGAAATTATAACTGTGGTTCGCGTGAGTGCTAAGATTTATTTCCTGACTGCCAAAAGAAGGGTTATATTTTTACTGCATATGTATGTATGTATTTGTACGCCAATTTGACTAGGTATATTACCTCTCACTGCAAAACCTTTCTCAATAATCGAGAAAGCTTCAGATTGGATTATGGAGGTCGATTCGGTCTCTAAGCAGTATAAATTCCCTGAAAGTCTCGGATGCACAGCCCTGCGTCCAGATATAACTCTTTACTCTCTATCTCGGAAGATGGCTCTTATCGTAGAGTTAACTGTTCCATGGGAATCAAATATCCCAAAAGACCACGAGTACAAATTAAATAAATACCATGACCTCGCAAATGCCGTCACCCGGAACGTCTTCACTGTTCACCTTCGCTCGGTGGAAGTAGGCGCTCGTGGCCTGCCAGCTAAATCTTTGTTTCACCTTTTTAAAGATCTTGGTCTCTCCAGGAAAATAATCAACTCCTTTCTAGAAAAATTATCTAAAACCGCGATTTCTGCATCTCAAATTCTATGGCTTCGAAGGGGGAGTGAATGGGTGGTAAGGTGAACGCTCACATGTGGCAAGACAGCTGTCCTAAACCTACCACCGCCGGTTCGTAAGTCCGGAATCCACTGCTCACCCCCCAGAAGTGTAAAAAATAGTATTATGATGGGCCCGACTCCGGTCGGTGAATTCCATGGCAGCTCCGTTTGTATTTTATTTATTATTTGTGAGTGTCTTATTTGTGAGTCTTATCTCTTTAACCATTTATGCAGTAAAAGGGAAATTATATGCAGTAAAAGGGAAGAGTCTTTTGTTTTAAACACTTGAGACGATAAATTTACTTATTTTGATATGAATTCATAATTTTTGATAATATTATAACCAATAAACATGACCTAACGATTTAATTTTTTTTAAAATATAAAATACTACTTTTTGTGACTTACATATAAAAGTTAGACATATGCTGTCGCTGACTTTTTTGTAGGCATTACCAAGCTCTACAACTTTTCTCTAGAACTTAATCATATATCTCTCATTGTTAAAGGCAGCGTTAGTTAGAAACGTTTTCGTTCAACCATTTTTTCTCCGACTTACTTTGCAAAACCGACTACCACGAAAGTCTTTTCATTTTTCGGATTAATATATAGCCTATGACACTCACAAATAACGTGGCTTTCTATTGGTAAAAGAATTTTCAAAATCGGCTCATTAGATCCAGAGATTACTTCCTACAACCTCACAAACTTTACCTCTTTATAATATTAGTATAGATAAGATCTTTTTTTCCATGGATGTTTGCTTTCGGATCTGGTAGGGGGTGGTTGATCCTTATCAAGCCACTGTCATTTTTCTTCGCCTGTTATAATCCTGTCTAAAAAAGGCTCGAATTTTACCCGTGAGAGCAGACTTAGGGCGATTGACATACAATCTTATTTATTCTGTCAGCTGAGATTGTGAGGTATTCATACTCTTAAGTTTCTGATTTCCTGCAGCGGCACACAGTTGATTGTGATGTATTCAACCTTTCTGTTATATCTCTTGTTGATTGACTAGGATTTTTCTCCAATATTGCATTTAAAAAGTTTGTCATCAAGTTCGGAAAAACGTCCCACCCACGGTTCATCCTTTAAAGTTGTATTTAAGAAATAAGAAATAAGAAAAAAATATTTTCAAAAACCCGATCTGGGTATAGAAATTACATATCAAAAAAAAAATGGTATTTCTACAAATAAAATTACATTTCAAATTATAAAAAAGTCTATAAATAACTAATATTGAAAAAAAACAAAGAAATTCAAAAATAACAAAGACATAAAAACTAGAAAAATTAAAATAAACAGAAATAATGAAAAACATAGAGAATCAGCAATTCAATAATGAAAATATATGAAAACTAGAAAAATAGAAAAATAGAACGCATCCAAAGAGTTCTACATAGACTACATTTAATAAGGATCATACTATCAATCAACAATCAAGAAATAGAAAAATGCATCGACTCTTCAAAGAACAAAAAATCAACTGGTCTCGATGATGTACCTGTTAGCGTAATTATAAATCCATAAACGTGTACTGGCACCTTGTCTAACTTATCTTTACAATTTAAGCTTTTCAGAGGGAATATTTCCAGATTGTCACAAAGTAGCCAAGATTACACCGATATTTAAAAAAGGGCGTTCCCACGAGCGTAGAAAATTGTTGACCCTTAGCCCTACTGAGCAATTTCTCAAAAATTTTGGAGAAGGTCACCGAAAAACGACTAAATGGTTTCCTTGAAAAATTTGTGGTCATTTCAGACAGTCAATATGGATTCCGGACAAAAAAAAAATCTACACAGGATGCCGCGCTGTATGCATGTTTCATGATTGAGAATAGTCGAAACAAGAAGATGCTTTCAGCAGGACTGTTCTGCGATCTAAGCAAAGCATTCGACTGTATAAATATCAATACCCTGGTAGACAAGCTAAACCATTATGGAATTAGAGGAGTGGCCAATTCACTCATTAAATCGTACCTACAAAACATACACGTATATCCAGAATGGAATTTGGCAAACCAATTTCTAACTGCCCGATCGGTTATTAGTCCTTCACCGTATTACATATTTATTCAACTGTCGCCTCAGCTTGTTTAAATTCCAAAAGCATCACATGACAAATATGTACTTTTTCACTGTCTGTTTTGAGGGCTAGGAACAACAGTTTAATGAAAAGCGCACCACACAAAAGAGTTGTCAGAAGACTAACTGGACCCTTATCTATTTAGTGAAAGCAAAAACACATTTGTCCCAGTGACTCTTAGTGGCTAAAGTCACTATAAATTTATTTATTTATTTATTTATTTGTATCAAACATAATTATAAAACGCATAAAAATGGTCATACCAAGTAATGGTGCGAAGAAACAACGGCCCACATTCACATGACCATGCTCAGCGTATACCCAACTAGGCCAAATATAGCCTGTATCTGGGCATACGACTTACTTTCTGACTTAGGTGGAGAAGCCTAACTGACGTAGGTACTCATATAGATACATATACACATACACACATACATATACATACATACACAAATATATAAATATAACGATCTAAATATATTATAGTATTATTCTTTTCCATTATATTACAATATAGTACATTTTGTTTAATATCTTACATCATATTATATAGTATAATAGTAAAGTTATGCAGAAATATATATATATATATATATATATATATATATATATATATATATATATATATATATATATATATATATATATATATATATATATATATATATATATATATATATATATATATATATATATATATATATATGGATGTTAGTAACTTATTTTAGAAGAAATTATATGACAGAATATTTCGACACTAGTCGTATTCATCTCTATGACATTTCTGTATATATATATATATATATATATATATATATATATATATATATATATATATATATATATATATATATATATATATATATATATATATATATATATATATATATATATATATATATATATATATATATATATATATATATATATATATATATATATATATTTAAGATATGTTTTGCAGCAGTTCTTTCTCTGTCCTTGAACGACCTATGTCGTCAAGAAGCCATTTTTTAATATTTTTTTTGAATAAAATGGTATTTTCTATTTCCTTTATTTTGTCATCAAGACGGTTGAATATTTTAGGTGCTATATAGTTGAATTGTCTTTGGGCAAATGAAGAATTAACTCAGGGAACGGCATAATTCAGACCTGCAGATACTCTTGTAGTTCGGTGTTGCTGGCTTCGTAGTCGTTTATCTGAGGTTCGATGGAAGAACATGAGTGACTGTTTCACAAACAGCTGGCTTATATCTAACACATACTTTCTTTGAATAGCATGTTGGAGTCATATCGTGGGGGCCTTCTATTGATTACCCTCAACAAAAGCTTTTGGGCTTTCACTAGAGGATCCAAGACAGATTTTACACATGCTCCCCAAGCTATTATTCCGTGTACCCATAAACCCTGACACAGGGCCATATAAACCATATTTAGGGAGTTCTTAGAAAGGACGTTGCGTAATTCTCTAAAGACGAAAACTAGTTTCCGAGACCTAGAAGAGAGTTGTATTAATTGGTTATCCCAGCTCAATTTAGAGTCTATTAGGACACCCAGATACTTGACTTCGGTTTTTTCTTGGATATGGTAAGAAGCGCAGGATGGTTGCCTATTACAGTGGTAAGAGTGGATTGTCAATGATGGAGGAGGTATGATGACTACAGGACGTAATCCAAACACAATGAATACAATACAAATAAATGAAATAATGTCATAATACTATTATTACACTTATGGGGGGGGGGGGTGTGATTGGTGAATGCCGAACTAACGACCGGCTGTGGTAGGTTTAGAACAGCTGTCTTTCCACATGTGTGCATACACCTTACCACCCATTGACTCGCTCTTCCGCAATTTGAGATGCGGAAATTGCTGTTTTAGATACTAGGAAGGAGTTGATTATTTTCCTGGAGATACTGAGATCTTTCAAGAGGTGAAACAGAGATTTGGCTGGCAGGTGAAGAGCGCTAACTTCCACCGCGTGAACATGAACAGTGAAGCCGTTCCGGGTAATAGCATTTGCGAGATGGTGGTATATTTTATTTAATTTGTACTCTTGGTCTTTTGGGATATTTGATTCCTGTGAAACAGTTAATTCTACAATAAGGGTCATCTTTCGAGATAGAGAGTAGAGAGTTATATCTGGACGGTCGGCTGTGCATCCGAGACTTTCAGGGAATTTATACTCATTAGAGACCGAATCGACCTCCAGAATCCAATCTGAAGCTTTCTCGATTATTAAGAAAGGTTTTGTAGTTAAATGTTTTTTGCCTTTAGAGCCATCCCGCACAAACTGCATTGGGGGTTTAAAGCGTAGCGTCAAACCCTTGTTGGCACGAGCCACTGAGAGGCTAATTACCTTGCGAATAACAGCAAGAACTTTGTCATGGCGGTAAGTGTACCTTCCTTGATCTAAGGCCACCTTGCAGTCAGCTAGAATATGTCTAGCTGTACAAGGGGTATTGCTACAAAGGGGACATGAACTATCCTTGGCATAGCTCCAGCGAGGGAGGTTACTGGGTTTTGGAAGTGTATGTTGAAAGGCATTTAAATAAAATCTACCTAGCTGTGTCGAAAGTTATCTATATCTCGACCTAATATTTGCAACTTTTGAAAAAACGATTTAATTTTGTAATATACCAAAATCTGGATCCATGTGAACGTGGACAGTTTAAGATGAGGAAGGTCAGTCTAAATATTTACTTTTTCCTTTTACAGGTGGACTGGCAACCAGATTTTGAACCTTATCTGGTTGTCCATAAGACTGTTCCAAAGTACGATACGAGATTCGTCGGTTTCGGCTGGAATAAGGTATAAAAATGAATTTGATAGTTCCACTAGCATTTTCTTTTTTGCCAATTTTGCGAATCTCAGACTTTGTTACATATACAGAGGCTTCAAAATGCCTGCACCGATCATGATTAAGGCTGCCATTCGTCCCGATATATCGGGACTGTCACCATTATTGAATCCTCTGTCCCGACCGCGACGCGACGTCCCGACAAATACTAAATTGTACCGATATTGTGCAAATCGCAAAATGAATGAATGAAGTCATCCGTCTCTTTTAATAAAAATGAATTTTTTGATTGGATTGAAATGTTGGATTGAAGACTTAATACTTGAAATCCCAGAATAGGCAGACTGAAAATCTATTTTATACCTTCTTAATTAAAATGGTGTGTAGATTTTGGGCGACAAATGCTTTCAACAATATATGTATCTAAATATTTGTTGAATCACGTAATAAGAGAAAGCTTCAGATTGGATTATGGAGGTCGATTCGGTCTCTAAGCAGTATAAATTCCCTGAAAGTCTCGGATGCACAGCCCTGCGTCCATATATAACTCTTTACTCTCTATCTCGGAAGATGGACCTTATCGTAGAATTAACTGTTCCACGGGAATCAAATATCCCAAAAGACCACGAGTACAAATTAAATAAAAACCATGATCTATCCATGATCTACCATGATCTACCATGATCTATCAAAATAACCTTATTAACAACTTATTTCATTATTTCTTTTCTTACCCTTATATTATTATTAGCTTTAATTTTTTTTTTCTACTATCAACGTGTTCAAATTATTTCTATGTTAATGTGTAATGCAAGCATTGCAAACTATTCATAGGATAGTAAATTTGTTTCGTTTAAATATGTTTTTAAGATACTAGTATCATATATTTACTATCTCTAAGTTTGCTATAAAATAAAATAAAATAAATAAAAAATACATGATCTCGCAAATGCCGTCACCCGGAACGGTTTCACTGTTCACCTTCACGCGGTGGAAGTAGGCGCTCGTGGTCTGCCAGCTAAATCTTTGTTTCACCTTTTTAAAGATCTTGGTCTCTCCAGGAAAATAATCAACTCCTTTCTAGAAAAATTATCTAAAACCGCGATTTCCGCATCTCAAATTCTATGGCTTCGAAGGGGGAGTGAATGGGTGGTAAGGCGAACGCTCACATGTGGCAAGACAGCTGTCCTAAACCTACCACAGCCGGTCGTTAGTCCGGAATCCACCGTTCACCTCCCAGAAGTGTAATAATTATATATGATGGGCCCGATTTTCGGTCGGTGAATTCCATGGCAGCTCCGTTTGTATTTTATTAAAGGGCTTATTGGAGTTGGGGCATCCTGAAACGGAGAAAGAACAGACAATTGTAGTTTAATTTCTTTAAATTATGATATCTATAAAAGATGTGAAATAGATCTATTATAATTATTATTATTAGTGTTTAAACTTTAAATACGTAGTAAATACCTATATTGTGTATGTATTTTTTTTAAATCTTCACATAATGAATTCTATTTTTTATGTCAGCTCGTAATCCAAATTACATTGTAAATCGCACATCTAGGTACAGGCATAAGCCTAGTTCAGGGGTCGGCGACCTATTGAAACGGAAGAGCCAAAAGTTCCAATTTACAAAATTTTCCAGTTTTAAAGAGCCACTAAAAAAAATTGTTTCAATAATTTAGTATTTGCGTATTTGATTTAAAATAAACGGCTTTAAATACGAAATAATATGTATTCATATAAAAACACCAATACAGTTGCATCAATAGGAGCATTGGCTTTGCATGCCTTTTGAAAGTTTTATTAAATCTGGCTTATAACTTGTTGTTTTAATTTTCGAGCACGACTAGATTTTTATTTTTTAGTTGACTTCTAACTTTACTTTTGATTATATTCATGCACCCGAAGATGTCAGCACTCCATATGCCAACTTCTTCACCTCACTGTAGTATTCTAGAAGACTATTCTATGAGCCGAATATGAGGGCCTCAACTCGCGGCATTTCTTTTAGAGCTGTCCACTTGAGCTGCGCGATGTGCATGCATTTCTGGACCTCCAACTCTTCCAACTTGCACTTTCTGTGAACTTGCCACTTCATAAGTTTTTGGTTTTCAAATCCAGCAAATCCAGCAATTGTGCATTTGAAGCAATCCAGCATCAATTCCATATGGCTCAAGGTTGATCTCTCTTGTATTTGTGTTGAGAGGATTTACTATGAATGCAAGAGTACTTTTATTAACACGCTTTTATTAGGTCGACCTGTATGTAACTATGTAATGGAATCTAAGGTAACTAATTTAACCATCTTCCAAGGATCGTAGCGTCATGAAAATTGGCAGCTGTATGTAGTTCTGATGACAATACAATAATATGGTACTGTCGAACTGATCTGATGATGGAGTCGGAAGATATGAACTGGAACTTCATGATGGAACATCGTATCATAGCTGTGTTTGGACTTGTTAGAAAAGTCTTGGAATGAACTTTGACCACGATTAGGTTTCAAGGTCTGATGATGTGGTTTTTACGTGCATTTATAAAAGCGTGTTTTTAGTGTTTTTTTTTAAATTAATAATTATTTGTTTCGAGTTGCTCGAATCTCTCAGCGAATCCATCATTCATTTTTTATAGCTATGCTGAAGTAATTCGTGTCAATAGTTGCATTGGTCTCATCGCGATATTGCTTCAGATTTTTAAAATGAAATAATTTAGCGCTCTCCATGTCTTCAACAAAGAGAAGTGGCCTAGTTAGATGTGTAACGGGTTGCACGGGATTGGGATGAATATTTTGTCGCTTAATTTAAATTTAAATGTGATTTTTTTTTCTTAGTGTGATCATAGTTGAATTATACGATATAAATAAATAAAATTAAAAATATAAAGTCTATTCAACGTCTACCTAACTTTTCGAAGACATATCTCCGAATTAGTGATGAGAGTAATGTTCTCCGAATTAGTGACGAGCTACTGGGCTTCGTACTGCATAACTTGAAATACTTCAAAGATTATTGAAGATTATTGAAAAGATATAACTTGAAGTGCTTCACCTTTTTTATGACACTATCATGCAAAACACCTTAAAAATGAATGTGAATATATAGCCTCCGCATGAACTGGTGTACATTAAAAAATCCTTAGGTTCTCGTACCTAAAGCGATATCAGTATTATCCTTATTTGTATCTGACAGCGTTCATTTTTAGGATGGTCAGCTTATAACTTCCTTACGCTAGAAGAGATTCGTTGGCGATGCAGCAAGTCTTAAAACTTCTTAGAGGGGGGAGTGAATCTGTATGATTGCTTCTCCACGAGCCTGGGTAGGACTCTGGCCTTAGGGCTAGTTTCACCTAGGAATCAACCTTCTGGCGCTCCTGGACGGTCTGCGCACCGTGCGGCGTAAGCCAATCGACTGTGCACTCTGACTAACAGTCGGGGGAGTCTGGAAGCTGTATTGTTTCCTATAGAGCGGGGGTGGTTGCGGACCTTACGGCAACTGCTCTTGAAACGACCATCGGCTACCCGATCCTGGGTGAACAGCCGGGCAAAGGATGCCGTGGTCCGCCACAGTTTCACCGCTTCGTAAAGGAGAGGACCGCGCAAGCGACCTCGAACTAGTAACCAATCGAGAGACCGGAGTAATCTGGTCGCAATCGGAAGCAAGGGCGTGAATGTAAGCCCGCTGGGTAACACTCCTGGCTATCTCGCGGTTAAGGCGTTGGCCTCTTGCGGGCATGTGGCGGAGCTTGGCGGTGGATTGTTTTGTTCTAGTCTTCTGCGTTCACTTCTTGGGAGAGACGACTAATCGTTAAAACTTTCTGAGGTGACGAGTTCGCCCGTTTTTTATTGACAACTCTATATCTGTATGAGAAAGTGAATCTGTATGTCTCGGATCATTATTCCCGGGTACGGGCTCACAATTATTCTTGTGTTTCTTCTTCTCACCGATGTCTAATTTTGATCTGCAGGTGTCGCATTCTCTGGAGTTAAAAGCGCAGGGCTACAAACTGGTAGTACTGCCACACGCTTTCATAGTGCACATGCCTCATACTCCTTCCTTGGAAATCGACAAATTCAGAAATTCCACCACCTACCGCAAGTAAGTATCCACCTACAATGAGATATTACTAGTGAAGTACCGCAGGGATCGGGTTTGGGGCCAGTGTTATTCATCCTATACCTGACAGACCTTCGAGCTTTGAGAAACTTCGGGACCTCGGACATGACACTAGACATCAATACAGACAACCAGAGTTAAAAATGAACACGACGTACGGACAAAGACATTATACGTTTCTATCTCCGAAGCTTTACAATAAACTGACAATGTACGTACAAACGACCGACGTACCAACTACAAAACCTTTCTCAATAATCGAGAAAGCTACAGATTGGATTCTGGAGGTTGATTCGGTCTCTAAGCAGTATAAATTCCCTGAAAGTCTCGGATGCACAGCCCAGATATAACTCTTTACTCTCTATCTCGGAAGGTGGCTCTTATTGTAGAATTAACTGTTCCATGGGAATCAAATATCCCAAAAGACCACGAGTACAAATTAAATAAATACCATGATCTTGCAAATGCCGTAACCCGGAACGGCTTCACTGTTCACCTTCAAGCGGTGGAAGTTGGCGCTCGTGGCCTGCCAGCTAAATCTCTATTTCACCTCTTTAAAGATCTTGGCCTTTCCAGAAAAATAATCAACACTTTCTTAGAAAAATTATCTAAAACTGCGATTTGCGCATCTCAAATTCTATGGCTTCGAAGGGGGAGTGAATGGGTGGTAAGGTGAACGCTCACATGTGGCAAGACAGCTGTCCTAAACCTACCACAGCCGGTTCGTAAGTCCGGAATCCACTGCTCACCCCCCAGAAGTGTAAAAAAAAAATAGTATTATGATGGGCCCGACTCCGGTCGGTGAATTCCATGGCAGCTCCGTTTGTATTTATCGCTACATTTAGAAGAGTGATGGCAACTTGGCTTTTAAATAAATCTAGGGAAAACTGTGAAGAATTATTGAGGTCTCGAGTGTGATCATGTTATATATATATTCTCTATTTTATATACTATCATATTATATGTATGAATTTATATATAATATTAGTACATATATATTATATTATATTATATTTATATATAATATATAATAATATTTATATATAGTATATATCATATTTATGTGTTTGTATCTAATATATAAAAAAATATTATTATTTTATATAACTTAGTAGATTGTCATACATTTTAATTTTAATTTAGTTTAATTTTATTGATGTTTTTTAATTTTAGCTTTAATTTTTAAATTGTATTCACGTATTAGATAAGACTTGCCCTCTCATCTCAAAATAAGTTACCGATGTTAGTACCACCTCAACACGAGTTCATACCTAATGAGGTGGTAAACCGATATGTCAAAAGATGAATTTCCTTTCTAAGCTAGGTATAATATGTACACTTATTGTAAAATATTTTTGTGTTAGGATAAGGATTTTATTTTTGTAAATTGTAACTTGAATTATGGAAATAAATAAATAAAATAAATAAAAAGTATATCATCAAGCATGAGTCTATACGCAGACGATACGAAGATATATGGAAATCCACTACTCCGTAGCTGCAGCTTACAGAATGACCTCAACAAACTCAGCGTTTGGACATCGGAATGGCTCCTAACTCTTAATGCTGAAAAATGTGTTGTTCTTCATCTCGGTAAAAAGAACCCTAAGGAGCCGTACTTTCTGGAAATCACCCGTCTTAGTGCTGTGAAATCGCAAAGGGATCTTGGCGTAATAGTCACCGAAGACCTAAAATGGGAAGAAAACGAGACTGCATTGGTAAAGAAAGCAAACTCTATTGTTTCTAATTCAAAAAGCTTTTCACCATATCACAGAGGAACTGTTGCTGAAAATCTATAATTCATTTGTAAAACTTATTTTGGATCACGCCTATCAGATCTGGAATCCATACTTTAGGAAGGATATCGATCGTCTAGAGAAGGTCCAGCGAAGAGCGACTAAATTGCCTTTTAACTTGAAGCATCTAACATTCGAGAAAAGATTGTCGGCTCTCGGTTTGACCACTCTGGAGCAACGCAGGGCACGGGGTGACTTAATCGAGACATATAAGACCCTAACTGCATCGTATGACGTTCCTGGTTTGCAGACTATCTACACCATGAGCACTAACACACATCTGCGTGGGCATCATCTGAAACTCCAGCGTGAATCATTCCATTCAAATCCCAAGGAACATTTCCTCAGCAGTAGAGTTGTAAACGAATGGAATGCTCTCCCAAATGAAGTGATCAATGCCAAAAGTGTCAATGACTTTAAAAATAAACTGGACTTACATATTCCACAGAAATTGTAATGCAAGCACGAACTCAGGCGCATCAGCTTAAGCTGCCTGCCTGTTAAATATATAATAATAATAATCAATACTATCGCTGAGTATCAATACTATCAAGACCAAGAAGGTAGTTTTAAGCTAGCTCTTAAATAGAGCAAAACATGTCCTGGTAGCGAGTGTATGTTATGTTATAAAACGATTATGATAATACTCTATATTTCAATCCTAATAACTATATTTCAAATTTACAGATGCCTCGCTCTGCTGAAAAAGGAATTCATCAGTGACCTCCAGAAGAAGTATAACACTAACTCAACTATCGTTACAGTCTCTTGAGGGTCCTTTCGAATGACACATTATTATTATTATATTTATCTCATTATGTGTAAGCAGCAAATTGCTGATATACTAATATCTAAAGTGCAATGTTTAATTATGATGATAATAAGCAGGGGGAGGGGGGTCGTCTGACCACCCGTATTACCGTTCGTTAATAACCATTGTAGTTTACATCCATAACAGGTCAGTACTCCCAACCATACAACATAACAGTAGGTGGTGAACGGTTTCATGCAGCTTGGGTCACAAGATCCATTTTGTTCTCGGATCGGCTCAACTCACGATTCAGCTCCTATTCAGAAGCCTCCTCGAGTGGAAGGCTACCCCGTCTCAGGCCTCACAGCTGGGGGACCGGTTTCTCCCGGCGGGATTGCATCCTGGCGTCACTGGACGGTTTGCGCACCGGTCGGCGAAGCCAATCGGTTGTGCATTCTGACTAATTGCTGAATGGGTCTGGAGACTATGGAAATACACTGTTTTCTAAGAAGCAGGGGTGGATGTTTCACCTGATGTCATGCCACTCTTGAAATGACCTTGGGGCACTCGATCCTGTGTGGCACTACGGGCAAAGAACGCCCAGGTCCACGATAAATTCAAACTGAATTACCGCTGTAATACGATAGAGGTTGCGTAAGCGACTTCAGACCCGTAACCAGTCGGGAGGACGGAGGTACCCTGAAGGTTAATTCCAGACGGAGACATCCTGCCAAATCTGGTAGTTAAGGATGAGGCTGCCCGCTGGTTACCTTTCCCAGTGCCTCGCCGTAAGGCGTTGGTCTCTAACGGGTTGCTGGTGAGATTGTCTTGTCCCCTAGTCTTCTTTGCTCATCCCACGGCTGAAAGAACGATCTATATCGTTATACCAGCCTGGGGTGACGGGTCCCCCCGATGTAGTCAACACCGCCATCCATACATCATATCAGATCAGTACTAATTGGGACTTACGAATATTGAAACTGCCATTCTTCATAGGGATAGAGAGCTAGATTCGATGTGTATTTAAGGGCATATATCTGGCCTTGAAGCTTCTCAATATTATGATTTTTAAGGGTGGGTATCCCTGGACACGAGTTTTGCACCACGCACAATAAAAATCATACTTTTCTTGTTTTTAAGTCGTAACATCATAAAAACAACTGTGCTTATCATCATTATCAATCAGTTTTTCTGAACTATGTAATTTTTTTATTGTAATAATGGGCCCGATTGTGTTTCTTTGTGAACTAAAACTAAGATTAGTCCAAACGAACGAGACAGAGCAATATGTTGGAGCGGGATATGAAACGAACGATCGACGATAAATACTACCTGCCGAACTTATACTCGTCCGAATAAATTCGAGCATATTTCGTGCGGTGTAAGATTTGACCTTGGCGGGCAGTTTTAACCCGCTCGGCACTTAACATCCCTTGCGGGATATGTATGGCGGCCGGCTGAAATCCAAACTATCCCATACGGGATATCGCGCTCGCCGCTCAAGAAAATGTCGTTTAAATTTCGAAATGCGATTGTATATTCTATCGAATGATGCCATAATATAGCCAAATATGCAACACTATGAAATTGCTCGATTGCCGCATGCGATGTTAGAAATATGAATTACTACATCCCTTACAAAATCGGTGACCTCATTTCTGAAGACAGTCGCGAACTGCCCACCGCTGGCGGCGTATAATTCCGCGACGTGCTTGTGTTGTGAATTGTTTTGTGTATATAAGTGAAGTGTATACCGGATAAAAGTAAGTAATTTCCATTTTTAAGTAGTTTAGGCCTTAGGATTAAACAATTTACACAGCCCATTTGCTGTTTTTCACGAATTTTCGAAGAAAACACTTTGGCGAAACCAAACGGCTCTCGAAAAATGGCCGTCTTTATTTTGTAATGTTTGTGAAATATCCCGTTATATCGCGAAACATGACGTAATGTCGCTTTAATTTACTAATAAAATAGGTATTGCTTCATTTACATCCTAAGTTATCACATAATTATGCGTATTTTGAACATTAGATGTTGTTTTCTAATATGGCTCACGAAAATGAAACTTGTTTTGATAATTACTATGAGAGAAAAAAGTGCGATTTTCCATAGTTTTTCGATGAAATGTGACTCTTTGGAGTATAGTAATTAGTTATTAGACATATAATAAGTCTATGATAAGACAATATAATTGAAAAAATCTAACGAATTTTATATTATGGGCATTCAAAGTTTATTATTAGGTTCGGAAGTCGGAAACTCTCAAAACTTTAGATTTTTCTATAATATCAGACAAAGCTCAAAGTTCTGGTGTGATTTCTAAGAAGAAGTGATGTAGTAATAAAGTTATTTTGAAAGAATTTCATATAAAAAAATACCATAAGTAGTCACAAATTAAAAATTAAAAAATTTTTTTTTTACGAGAATACATACAATTTTTCTTGGCTGAATAAATAAATATTTTTTCCGTATTTTTGTATGCAAATAAGTAAAAAAAAAATATCGTTTTGGTAAAGCATTTAATAAAGAACATAACTGTATTTACAATTTTTGATATTTACAAAAACTGTATTTACAAAAAAATCGAAATGATTTTATAGGCGAGTTTTTTCAGTTTGCCAATTTTGTAATATTTATTCATTATTATCTTAATTGTTTTACGAGATAAGGTTATAATGTTTTATATGTCAAATTTCAATGCGATCATTTTTCTATTTATATTTTTTTAATCCGATTAGTGGTTTATAAGTTATGATCGTTTTTCTCAAGGCCGTTGACTCGCGTCGATTTTTTGCGCGAATATGTCGCGCGCAAAAGTGATGTTTTTGGGCGCGGTGAGTTTTTACCTCGCAACGTGAGGGGTTAATGCGAAAAAGTGATAACCGGTCATCTCACACTCCGCTCTAGCGTATTGCTCTGTCACGTTCACACGGACTAATTTACGATTTTAGTTCACGAAGAAACGCAATCGAGCCCAATGTGTATGCCAAATCGTTTGTGCCAAATTTTAAAACAAACCAAATATCACTGTGTACCAGTATTTTCCTTAAATTTCATAATTTGTATTTTAGAAAAATAATAACTTAAGTTTTTACTCATTCTACTGCGTTCCTTTTTTTGTGTTAGTGATATTTGATGGTATTATCGCGATATGAAAACCAAAGATTTTTATATTTTGTATGAATATTATGTATGCCTAAGACATTCCTCTATGAAATATATTTTAATGATTTTATCGTTGGTTTTTTATTAAGAGCCCTGCGGAATTCTTTCAGAATTGTGTCACCAAGAAAACACTCTTAAACACGGATTCAAAATACGTTTATTAAACAACAAAAAAAAATAAACAAGTCCTGGAAAAAACTAATAAATTATTATTAATAACAAACGCTGATGTAATGAAATAAACTTGCCAATAAACAAATAAACGAAAAAATATGAATTAATAACGAACTGTAATTATAGAAATAATGTGAAATATAATCATGGTTATTTATCAAATAAGTCATTAATAATATTTTGACAAACGTCAATGTAATTTAAAATAAACTTTCCAATTAACAAAAAAATATGAATCGATAAACTGAAATTATGGAAATAAGAAAGATAATCATGCTTATTTATAGATTAAATCATTAATACTATTTTGCAAGCTTACAGATACCAATAGAAGTGTTTTTCAACCTTATTTAGAGTGCGACTTCCTTTTTAAAAAAAAAACAAATTAACTCTGATATTACCCCCCTTAGACTGTAACTTAGTTACAGTCTCCCCCCCGCCCCTTGGTCTCTTTCACAGCTGTAACTGTAAGCATTCAATAAATATTGCGAAAACCACATTCATTTTGACTGTTTTTCACTTTTTGAGTTGTACTTCCCTGTTTTTTCCATATTAGATTAACATGAAATTTTGTAAAATAAATAGCAAAAAAACACATAATAAATATGTTTCTCTTACAAAGCTGCAAATGTTCGCATATTACAGTTCGCAAGCGAGGGCTGAGAAAGCTGGCGGATAACGCCGCCCCCGACCAACGCTTCATACTCTACACTCTCCCAGTTCTAGTACTGGGAGAGACAGTATATTAATAATAAAGATTTTGTAATATTTTCAATGCTTATTTCTAGATAGCCTGCGACCCCTCGGGAGTCACTTTGCGACCCCCCAGAGGGTTGAAAAACACTGCAATGGAATAAGCCAGCAAATAAAAAAGACAAGAAGCTGTTTGCAGTTGAATTATTTAGGCTGTATGTAAAAATGCAATTGGACAGGGATACTTCTTAACAAAAAGCCGGTTATTTCCTAAAAGAGAAGCAAAGTGACGAAAAAAAACACAATTAATTAGGACAACGCGTTCCTGAGATATCACAGCCCTAGACAGCTACTTACAAACTTTCTTTGGTGACATCGATTTTACCCAAAAATTTCAAATAATTTTATTAAAAAAAAAAAAATAACAACGAACAATCCTGGAAAAAAATAATATCATTTGACATACATGTTGTAACAAAATAAACATTTCCATTATTAAACAAATAAACAAAAAATATCAAACGAGAACAAACTGGAGCTATAGAAATAAATTCATAATCATAGTTTTTTATTAAATACATCACTAAGACTCGAGCTCACTTTGATATTCTGTACATCCGAGTTATTTTCTTGAAATTTGTCCATCGTGATTAGGTTGAGGCGCGTCAATCCTGAAAAAAAAAACAAATTATATTTTATTTGAAAGTCCGTTTGCAGCGAGCGACAGTCATCTTAATTCCGAAGGTCCCAGTTTGCACCGGACCAAAGGACGCTCGGCCCATTGCTCTCACAGACACTGTGGCCAAAATCTTTTTTAGCATAGTCCACACGAGGATGAGCGAATTCATGCACCGGAATGAGTACCTTGGAGTATCAGTTCAAAAAGGCTTCATGCGTGGCGTCTCGGGCTGCCTCGAGCACAATTCTCTCCTGGCTGCTGCCATCAAGGATGCGAGACAGCACGAACGCCAAATCAATGTATGCTGGCTCGACCTAGAGAATGCCTTTGGGTCAGTCCGACACAGTCTCCTCCACTTTGCACTCCGCTGGTACAACTTCCCACCAGTCGTGCGTGACATTGTAGCCTCCTACTACAACTGTCTGACTTTCCATGTTAAAACGCAAGAATGGACTACCCGCTCTATACCATATTCAATTGGACTATTTCAGGGCTGTTGCCTCTCCCCGACGATTTTTAATATAGTTTTTAATATACTGCTGGAAAGCCTGACCCAGTTTGACAGGAAGTGGGGCTACCGTTTTAAAACAGACGGCCAATACACCTCGTCGTGCCTCCCTTTTGCCGACGACATAACTTTCATCACCATGTTTTTGCCTTGGACTCGCCCGCATGGGCACAAAATTTACATCCTATGACCCCAAATTGGTCTATAAGGGCTCTAATATCTCCCTTATAGACCCAAACAATCATTTCAAATTCCTCGGCAGAAAAATCACCCATCAGGGAAAAGACGTCTCGGGCGATCATGTTATAGAGCATTTCAAAAGTTGCCTGGCGAAAATAGATGCCTTGCTAATTTCTGGCCCTCGTAAGGCCTGGATCTATGACAATTATCTAACGTCACATTTGTCATGGCCCTTTCTTATTTACGATTTTACCAAAACCCAACTGTCCCGTCTAGATGCGCTGGTGACAGCTAGTTTAAAATCCTGGCTGTCCTTAGCCAAACCAGCTGACCCCTCGACTCTCTTCAGGTCCAAACAAAATTTTGGGCTAGCGCTTAAACTGCCCTCTCTGCTCTACGCCAACTCCAGAATAACCAAAAATTCGATTCTGTGCAATTCCAAAGATCCGGCAATATCGAAGCACGTAATAAGTGGCCGTAGTGATTCAAATGATCTACAAACAAAAAGTTCCTTACTGGAATCAGCCAGAATGGCACTGGTCTGGGGTATGGCAGTACAACCACGAGCGACGTGGACTTGAAGAAGTCTCTTTTGCGGGGAGATTACGACAGCAAGAGTATGGCTCATGCTATTGGCCTTCAATGCCAGAATGATTGGACAACAATTGGGGACTTTTGCATTCCGCCTCCAATGCACTGGAAGGTAATGCTCTATGACTGGACGCCAGAGATGCTGAAATTTTATTTGAATGCCTTTCAGCATACACTTCCAGACCCCAGTAACCTCGCTCGTTGGAGCTTTGCCGAGGATAGTTCTTGTCCCCTCTGTAGCAATACCCCTTGCACAGCTAGACACATTCTAGCTGGCTGCTAGGTGGCCTTAGATCAAGGACGGTACACTTACCGCCATGACAAAGTTCTCGCTGTTATTCGCGAGGTAATTAATCTCTCAGTGGCTCGTGCCAACAAGGGTTTGACAGTATCCTCCAAACCCCCAATACAGTTTGTGCGGGATGGCTCTAAAGGCAAAAAACATTTAACTACAAAACCTTTCTCAATAATCGAGAAAGCTACAGATTGGATTCTGGAGGTTGATTCGGTCTCTAAGCAGTATAAATTCCCTGAAAGTCTCGGATGCACAGCCCTCCGTCCAGATATAACTCTTTACTCTCTATCTCGGAAGGTGGCTCTTATTGTAGAATTAACTGTTCCATGGGAATCAAATATCCCAAAAGACCACGAGTACAAATTAAATAAATACCATGATCTTGCAAATGCCGTAACCCGGAACGGCTTCACTGTTCACCTTCACGCGGTGGAAGTTGGCGCTCGTGGCCTGCCAGCTAAATCTCTATTTCACCTCTTTAAAGATCTTGGCCTTTCCAGAAAAATAATCAACTCTTTCTTAGAAAAATTATCTAAAACTGCGATTTGCGCATCTCAAATTCTATGGCTTCGAAGGGGGAGTGAATGGGTGGCAAGGTGAACGCTCACATGTGGCAAGACAGCTGTCCTAAACCTACCACAGCCGGTTCGTAAGTCCGGAATCCACTGCTCACCCCCCAGAAGTGTAAAAATAGTATTATGATGGGCCCGACTCCGGTCGGTGAATTCCATGGCAGCTCCGTTTGTATTTATTATTTATCATAGCCTCTGTCTATTTTCAGTTTTAACCGCCCTACTCATACGAACGTCATACGGCCGCTATATTATCGCCAGAACAACTCCTGACTTGCAAAGGATACAAAAAGGGTGATAACTATTGACGACCCGGTGGCGCATAGTGGTTAGGCCGCCTGATCTTACATTGTAAGGTCCTGGGTTCGATTTCCGGCTGGGTCACCAGTTTCCGTTGGGGTCAAATTAACGGATTTGCATTTTCAATTCTGTCGATCGAATGCAATAACAAGAAACACACTGACAGACATGTTACACGCACACACACATATAACACGTCGTAGTAGGGTTGGTTGTAAGAGATTGTCATATGACAATAAACCCACCCATTGTGACATTTTCACAATAAAGAGTGTAAACAAACAAACAATAACGCATAAAAATGTTGAGTGATCATAATAAGATGTCATAAACATTTGTAAACAAGTATTGTTATTGAGAAATCTAATGAAAAACAAAACAAGGATTTTTTACCTACTTTTTGTATAATAACCCAAAGGTACAGTACTGTGCGAATTAATTGGAACAGAGTATTTTTCTTCGAAAAGTGCTTTATTGGACATAAACTTACAAAAACATTACTGGTAGTTATAGACTGATAGTCTTAATATAGAACGTGTCGTCCTTTTGCGTTGATAACACCTTTCACTCTTGTAGGCATAGAATTAACAGGTTTTGACAGCTGCCTTTCAGTTCATCATCATGAAACCAGACTTGAATTGCTGCACTGATGATATTGGTTTTCGTGGTACAATCCATCTTGGAGATCCGTTTTTTACAAATGGCCCAGACGTTTTCGATCGAGTAAGATCGGTGGAGTTTCCGGGTCATTCAAGTACAGTAATTTGGTTCTGTGTGAAAAACTGTTTCATTTTATTCGAAGAAATGCATGGGGTGAGATACTATTTAAAAAATCCCTTGTTGGAAGGATAGACCTTGTGGAGGTCCCGTATCA
This sequence comes from Micropterix aruncella, assembly GCA_944548615.1. NCBI lineage: Eukaryota > Metazoa > Arthropoda > Insecta > Lepidoptera > Micropterigidae > Micropterix > Micropterix aruncella. The sequence goes on from OX155970.1 coordinate 25,555,239, forward strand.
TATGGTTTAATAAGTTGTCAATATATTGGTCTGAATTTTCACACAGAACCAAATTGCAGTAATTCAAGTCTGATTTCACGATGATAACTGGAAGGAAGTTGCGAAAACCTGGTAAATTCTATGCCTACTAAAGTCAAAGGTGTTATCACAGCAAAAGGAGAACAAATTCTATATTAAAACTAACAATCTATAACTATCAGTACTGTTTTTGTATGTTTATGTCCAATAAAGAACTTTTCGAAGAAAAATACTTTGTTCCAATTAATTCGCACGGTACTATAGAGCGGTTAACCCCTCGCGGCCCGCGGTTTGAATTTTAATGTGTGCCTTACGGCCCGTAAGAAATTCGCGAGTCTCAAAAAAAAGATGGCGTTTCAGAAAAAAAACGATTACTCCGAAACTGTCACACCGATCGTCTAAAAAAGACCTGTTTTATGTTCCTATTGAAATTTGCTATTAGATATTTGTAACGTCGTTATGTAAAGCAATAAAGATTATTCATAATTATTAGTCAAAGTTGTACTAACATAATTAGCGGTCGGCCTCGCCTGGCCATTTCGGGCCGTCTGGGGTTCGACGGTAAATATCAATTCTGGACGTTTCGGGCCGTCTGGTACGCGAGGGGTTAATTTCTAATTTTGTGTTTTTTTGTCTATTTTCTGTATTAACAGCTGCAATTAAATTATTAATATTAATTACCTAATAATGAAGAGAAAGCCGATATTATATGATTCCGCATTTGGCCATGAGAATTGTCTTCTTCGGTGTCTTCGTTACGGTTTAATGAAAATTTTACCAAGTCCCTCAAGTTCAAAGGTTGTATATTAGCATTCTGCGCTTGGATGATCCTAATAATTGTATTTTCTGGGCTCCAATAAGATCTGTAGGAAAGAGATACTTTAAAATTTGCTATCATCTTACATACATTTCTAAAATCCTGATTTTTATGTTATATTCTAAGAATTGGCAATAAAAATAGTTACATCATTAATCAAATAATAAATAAATACAAACAGAGCTTAGATCTGTCAACTTTAATGGGTGAACCCGTGGCCTTAGGAAGTTTTAATGATATTATTATTATTATTATTATTATTAATAATAGGCTAGCAGCTTTAGCTGATGCGCCTATATCACAACACTTATTTTTTAGTAACAGTTTTTGTTATTGTTTTTGTTTTATGTTTTATATGATCGTCCAGTTTGTTCTTGAAAGCATTTATGGAGACAGCATTTACAACTTCACTGGGTAGATTGTTCCAAGATTCTACCACTCTATTGGTGAGAAAGTGCCGGCGAGGGTTCTGCTTGAACTTATTGTGGTACAGCTTTTTAGAGTGTCCTCTCAGGTTTGTAGTATTAGCAAGGGAGAACATATCTTGCAGCCTGGGAACGCTGTAGAAGGCGTTCAGAATCTTAAAAGTCTCAATGAGATCTCCCCGTTCCCTTCGCTCTTGTAGAGTGCTCAGGCCAAGCTCATCCAGCCGGGTTTCGTAGCTTTTATTTCTCAGCGCATTTGGCATTTTTGTAGCTCTACGTTGTACTCGTTCCAGCAGGTCAATATCCTTCTTGAAGTAGGGATTCCAGATCTGGTATGCATACTCCAGCATAGGTCGGACATATGTTTTATAAATCTTTAGGAAAAGCTCAGGGGTTATATGTGAGAAAGCTTTATTTATTGTATACAGCAATGAGTTCGCTCGTTCGCAGCGATATTAGTTCGCAGCGATATTAGATCGTTCTGTCTCCCATGAGGTGAGTGCAGAAGACTTGGGTGGAAAAACAATCCACTGTAGTAACGCCACCTGCCCGTCAGAGGCCAACGCCTTACGGCGTGGCATCGGGATAGGTACCCAGCGGGCAGCCTCGCCCTCTGACTATCAATTTGGTAGGATATCTCCGTCTGGAATTACCCTTCAGGATACCTCCTGCCTCCTGACTGGTTACAGGATCGAGGTCGCTTGCGCGGTCCTCTCCCTTACGTAGCGGTGATACGGTGTCTACCGAATATATCGTGGACCACGGCATACTTTGCCCGGCTAATTCACCCGGGATCGGGCAGTCGATTGGTCGTTTCAGGAGCAGTTGCCGTAAGGTTGACAACTACCCGGAAACATTACTATTTCCAGACTCCCCCGGCTGTTAGTTGGAATGCACAAGGGGAGTTAAGGGGTCCTTGCTGAGTTGGCCACGAAGACCCATTCTGTTCAGGGTTGGTCACACTCATCAACCTTCTGGCGCTCCTGGAAGGTCTGCGCATTGTGCGGCATAAGCCAATCGATTGCGCACTCTGACTAACAGTCGGGGGAGTCTGGGAGCAGTACTGTTTCCTATAGAGTGGTTGCGGACCTTACGGCGACTGCTCTTGAAACGACCATCGGCTACCCGATCCTGGGTGAACAGCCGGGCAAAGGATGCCGTGGTCCGCGATAGATTAGGTATACACCGTTTCACCGCTTCGTAAGGGGGAGGACCGCGCAAGCGACCTCGAACTCGTAACCAATCCAGAGACTGGAGTAATCTGGTCGCAGTTGGAAGTAAGGGTGTGAGTGTAAGCCCGCTGGGTAACACTCCTGGCTATCTCGCGGTTAAAGCGTTGGCCTCTTACGCGTTTGTGGCGGAGCTTGACGGTGGACTGTTTTGTCCAAGTCTTCTGCGCTCACTCCAGGGAGATAGAACTAACCGTTAAAACTTCCTGAGGTGACGGGTTTGCCCGTTGTAGTTGACAACTCTAGTTGGAATGCACAATCGATCAGCTGACGCCGCACATTGCGCAAACCGTCCAGGAGCACCCGAAGGTTGACTCCTAGGGGAAACTGATCCGTGGGCCAGAGTCCTACTTTGGTTCGCACTTCTACATGGAGGCCGCCAGATGGGTGTTGACCCCTGAGTTTGACCGACCCTGAACACATGAGTCTTAGTGGCGTAACTACAACAGGGTCCATTAGCTCCTATACAAACAGAGTTGCCATGGAGTTCACCGACCGGAGTCGGTCCCACCGTATTACTATTATTACACTTCTGAGGGGTGAGCGGTGTACTCCGGTCTAACAGCCGACTGTGGTAGGTTTAGTTCAGCTGTCTTGCCACCCATTCACTCCCCCTTCAAAGCTATAGAATTTGAGATGCAGAAATTGCGGTTTTAGATATTTTTCTAGGAAGGAGTTGATTATTTTCCTGGAGAGATCGAGATCTTTAAAGAGGTGAAACAGAGGTTTGGCTGGTAGACCACGAGCGCCAACTTCTACAGCCTGAATGAAGCCATTGGCATTTGGGAGATCATAGTATTTATTTAATTTGTACCCATGTTTTTTTGAGATATTTGATTCCCACAGGGCAGTTAATTCTACAATAAGCCCATCTTCCAAGATAGGGAGTAAATGAATATAATGAGTAAATTTAATGTACTAAGGCCCGTTTTTTAAAAGCGACGGTTTCTGCAAAAATGTTGGTTTGCGCAAATAATAAATACATTTTGCGTTTCAATATGGAACTGATACTGGTGGATCAGACTGATCGGTTACAACTTACCGACAATAGTCAGTTTCCTTCACAAAAATGTGATATAAACGTAATCGGTCAAATTGGGGCGTTTACTGTGGAGGGAGGGGTGAGTTATAGGGGGTCACTAGGGGAATCCTGGCTGTCATTAGCATGTTGACCCCAGGCTAACCTCTGTATTCTGGCATCGGGCTACCTCCAGGATTCCGTTACCATGTTGACACCAGGACGCCAGCACCGGGCTGACACCATAATAGAGGTACCAGCTAGCCATCAATCAAGATGTTGGTAAAAGGCAGATAACAGGATGGCGGTGCCATTCTGACACCGGGATGCTGGCACCAATAAGCTGTCACCAGGAAGATGGTACTGGTGTTACACCAGGATGCTGGCACAAGTTTCGCTCCAGGATGCTGGCACTGGGTTGACATCAGGATGCTGGCATTGGGCTCAGGATACCGGTTCCAATTTCCACCAGGATGCTGTATTTTTTTTTTTTTGTTGTGTGGGGCTTTTCTAAGGTCTTTATGAGCCTTGTAACACTGCGACCATTGCTGATCTATTGTGTTCGCCACCTACTATATTTCTGCGCTAAGCCTTGTGTCATTTAAGAACCGCAACAGGCTTTTGGCGCCAGATTGTTTTACCTCCTCAGGTTGGAGGTAATGACCACCCAATTGAATGTATCTTTTTCGCATCGGCGGGCCACACTCGCACATGAGGTACAGGGGAGTTTCCTCTGCCCCTTAGCAGAACCTGCACATTTTGTGTCTCGGAGCTTGAGGTTGTACATGTGCTTGTTGAGGAGGATGCTGATACCAGGCTGGCTCTGGGGGGTTGCGAGCGGCGGAGGGGGTGAGAGGGTTGCAGAGGGAGAGTGGGCTGCAGGGGAGGTCGGTGTGAGGGTAAGTGGGGTGGGGTCACGGTTGGGGTGGGGGGTGGGTGAGGATGCCGAGGGGGTGGTGGGTCAGGGATTGGGGAGTACCGAGGGAGGGGGTCGATATCGAAATATTGAACTTAGACTTGGGCGCAAATCTCGTTTTAATATGTTGGTCGGAATATTTAATATACAAGCTAGACCAATAATATTTAAATTCTGCCATACATTTTAATCAAATATGAACGCCATCTGTAAGCGCTTGGCATAACCCCACTGTTAACCGAGAAATGAACTGCGCCACCCGAGGCGCTTGCAACGGAACCCAACCGGGCCCATCGGCTGGCGGAGAGAGTGCACTCATCGACTTTATTTATAAAATTAATATTTAGATGAAATTAGTCTTTGGCTACTTGCCGGGAAAGTTTTGGGGTGACACAACCGATTTCATAATTATTCAAACTACTGCAAAGCATTATTGAATGAATGAATCATGAAATCATGAATGAATTTGCCGCTTTTATGAATGAATTTAGGAAACCGATAGTTAACCAAAACTGTTACTGATCGTTATCCGCCGATTTTAGAAATCTGGCATTGTTGCCATGACAAACAAAGCAAAAAAAATGAAATCTCAATATAGTCATTTGTAGTGCATTGTCCTTATTTTTTGTTTTACAATATTGTTTTCAATATGAAATAACAAAAAAACTCACACCATAAAAATATTCGTATTTAACCCGCTGAGCACGTAACATCCATTTGGGGACATGTATGGCGGCCGCCTACAATCCGAAACATCCGATTTTGGATATCGCGCTCGCCGCTGCGAAAAATGCAATTTACGATTCGAATCGTCGTACTTTAATGCTTTCTGACCGCGGGACGACATGGCCAAATAATCTTTCATTCGCCGGCCAACGACGATAACATCGACCGCCGATTTAAAAACTCAGCATTAGACGTCAAAACAGCATTGTCGATCGGCCACCCCGCGGCGGCGTATAGTTCCGCGACGTGTTTGTTTTGTGAAGTGTTTTGTGTATATAAGTGCAGTGTATACCGGATAAAAGTGAGTAATTTCCATTTTTAAGTAGTTAAGGCATTAGGATTATTCAATTTAGACAATCCATTTGCTGTTTTTCACGAATTTTCGAAGAAAACACTTTGGCAACAACAAAGGGCTCGCGAAAAAATGGCCGTTTTTAATTTGTAATGTTTGTGAAATATCCCTATATATCGCGAAACATGACGTAATGTCGCTTTAATTTACTAATAAAATAGGTATTGCTTCATTTACATCCTAAGTTATCACATAATTAGGCGTATTTTGAACATTATATGTTGTTTTTCTAATATGGCTCGCGAAAATGAAACTTGTTTTGATAATTACTATGAGAGAAAAAAGTGCGATTTTCCATAGTTTTTCGATGAAATGTGACTCTTTGGAATATAGTAATTAGTTATTAGACATATAATAAGTCTATGATAAGACAATATAATTGAAAAAATCTAACGAATTTTATATTATGGGCATTCAAAGTTTATTATTAGGTTCGGACGCGGAAACTCTCAAAACTTTAGATTTTTCTATAATATCAGACAAAGGTCAAAGTTCTGGTGTGATTTCTAAGAAGAAGTGATGTAGTAAGAAAGTTATTTTGAAAGAATTTCATATAAAAAAATACCATAAGTAGTCACAAATTAAAAATTTAAAAAAATTTTTTTTACGAGAATACATAAAATTTTTCTTGGCTGAATAAATAAATATTTTTTCCGTATTTTTGTATGCAAATAAGTAAAAAAAAAATATCGTTTTGGTAAAGCATTTAATAAAGAACATAACTGTATTTACAATTTTTGATATTTACGAAAACTGTATTTACAAAAAAATCGAAATGATTTTATAGGCGAGTTTTTTTCAGTTTGCCAATTTTGTAATATTTATTCATTATTATCTTAATTGTTTTACGAGATAAGGTTATAATGTTTTATATGTCAAATTTCAATGCGATCATTTTTCTCTTTATCTTTTTTTATTCCGTTTAGTGGTTTATAAGTTATGATCGTTTTTCTCAAGGCCGTTGACTCGCGTCGATTTTTTGCGCGAATGTCGCGCGCAAAAGTGATAGGTGAATTTTTACCTCGCAACGTGAGGGGTTAAGAAAGTTAAAAAATACACACATCGACAGAATTGAAATGCGCAGCCGGGAATCGAACTTGGAACCTTACAATCAGGCGACCTAGCCGCTATGCCATAGGGCCGTAAAATTGACATTTTGTGGGTTACGTCACTTTGTGAGGAGATGAAAGATATATTCAGTTTGAAATCCTAAGCTTACCTTAACTGCTTCCAGTTTGGGTTGCTACCTTTCGAAGGAGTATCTCCATCGGAGGTCACCACTTCCTGCTGTGTTTTCTGGGGCGGCATCGATTCTTTCAATCGTTCGGTAAGAGTGTTGTTCGAATTTTGGATGCTTTGAGTGGAGACCCGCCTTGAATCGACCTTTTTATATTTAGCTGGCAACTCCACCGCTACATCCGATGATTTCCTGCGCTCCCTGGAAACAAAAAATGGTTTTATAATAAAGTTGATTGATTGATTGATTTATTGTCAATTTCATATTTGAACATATATAAATAAAATACAAACGGAACTGCCATGGAATTCACCGACCGAAATCGGGCCCATCATATATAATTATTACACTTCTGGGAGGTGAGCGGTGGATTCCGGACTAACGACCGGCTGTGGTAGGTTTAGGACAGCTGTCTTGCCACATGTGAGCGTCACCCTACCACCCATTCACTCCCCCTTCGAAGCCATAGAATTTGAGATGCGGAAATCGCGGTTTTAGATATTGTTTCTAGAAAGGAGTTGATTATTTTCCTGGAGAGACAAAGATCTTTAAAAAGGTGAAACAAAGATTTAGCTGGCAGGCCACGAGCGCCAACTTCCACCGCATGAAGGTGAACAGTGAAGCCGTTCCGGGTAACGGCATTTGCGAGATCATGGTATTTATTTAATTTGTACTCGTGGTCTTTTGGGATATTTGATTCCCATGGAACAGTTAATTCTACGATAAAGACCATCTTCCGAGATGCAGAGTAAAGAGTTATATCTGGATGCAGGGCTGTGCATCCGAGACTTTCAGGGAATTTATACTGCTTAGAGACCGAATCGACCTCCATAATACAATCTGAAGCTTTCTCGATTATTGAGAAAGGTTTTGCATTGAAGTGTTTTTTGCCTTTAGAGCCATTCCGCACAAACTGTATTGGGGGTTTGGAGGATACTGTGGTACCCTTGTTAGCACGAACCACTGAGAGGCTAATTACCTTGCAATAACGGCAAGGACTTTGTCGTGGCGGTAAGTGTACCATCCTTGATCCAAGGCCACCTTGCAGCCAGATAGAATATGTCTAGCTGTGCAAGGGGTGTTGCTACAAAGGGGACATGAACTATCCTCGGCATAGCTCCAACGAGCGAGGTTACTGAACCGAAATGTGTTGAATTTAGTTCAAAGTATTGTGAATTATTTTGACCTCCCCTCCGAGACGATTGAGATCATTTTCAGACTAAAGTCTGTCCGTGTGTCTGTGTGTGTGTATTTCTCCATGATAGCGCCCAAACTCCTCATCCAATTGAGCTGAAATTTGGCATGCAAGCATAATTTGATCATGGCAAGAGTTGAAAAAAAATGCAGTTGAAATCTGTCCACTAGGGGGCTAGTCATACTTCAATCTCAAAATATTGCACTTGGAGACTTGAAATTCTGTACACAGATGTGTCATTGGGCCGAAACCACATTGTGAAATTTTGGTTAGAATATCTCTTATTAGTCGCAATGGATCACTTCACGGGGCCGCAGCGGGCATTTTGCAAAAACAATTTTATTTAAACGATAATTCACTCATTACTGGTAGGCGCTTATTTCGTGTTAACCCGTTGAGTATGAGTCAACCAAATCTGGTTGCGAAACAATTATCCGTTGAGTACGAGTCGACCAAATCTAGTCGCGCGTTTTTTTCACTTCTTTGACGTTCTCATATTTATTCATAATTATCTAATTGTTTTACAAAATGATATTTCAATATTCTATATTCGAAATTTCAATGCAATCATTGTGCAGTTGTTCTTTTTATGATTGGTGTAGTAGCTTCGTAGTTATAGTACTTTAAGTCGATGTCGCCGAAAATCCTGCAAAAGAGACAGATGCATCCCCAAAATACCCATTTACTCCAAGGGTTAAATACGTTTTGCACGACTTGAACCAGTGTCCGAGTGCTGCTTTAATAAAAATTGGGTATTTTTTTTTAAAGAGACGGGATGGACACTAAACTGGCGGCCCACAGACTTATTGGAGTGAAGAGAACAGATAGTGCAGGAATTAAAACCTAATGATTTAAATTTACGCAAGTCGCATGCCGAAGCAATGTCTGAAGACGGCAATAACAAAAGCGGAGAGAAAGGGAGACAGAGCGTCACAATACAGCAGAGCGAGCGGCGATAATAAGGAAGAATGACTTTTATTATATATATTTCTTACCAATTCTGATATAGACAACCAATTCTGTACCGAACTTTGAATAATAGTAGTAGTAGTAGTAGTAAATGGAGTGGGGGCTTGTTCGCAGCCCTTGATGTCACCTGGATCTATAAGATCTTTTGTAACTACCCACTTTGTGGTTGGGTCAGTGGTCCGCTAGTAGCCCGGTACTGCTTACCAGTCCATGCAGATCACTCACCTTCAAATTGGGCGGATCGCTGGGTTCGAGAAAGGCTCGGCCCAGTAAACTGCGTCTTTTTGCGGCAAGGCCTGGGCAGCGACCAACGATGTGTATGTTGTCTTCAGGTTCTTCGCCACATATTCGGCAGTCCTTGCTCTCGGTCAAGACAAGGTTGAATAGATGTGCTCTAAGGGTCGTGTGTCCGGTGAGGAGACCAATAGTGGTTCTAAGGTTCTTCTTGCTCATGTCAAGTAGGGCCTTGGTTTTCTTTGGAAGCAATTGCTCCATCATGGCTTTTGCCTGGCGACATCCTTGGCTCTGTTTCTAGGATGCCCGATGATCCTGCTCCAAGCAGTTCCTGATGATGTTCTTACCTATAGTGAAAGAGACTTCAACAACTCGCTCCACCAGACATTTCAGTGTGCCCAGTTTTGCCAGTCTGTCGGCCTCTTCGTTGCCGGGTATGCCTTGATGGCCCGGTGTCCATATTAAGGTGATTTTGTTTGCTTTTTCCAATTTGTTTAGCTCTTGCATACAGTCCCAGACCACAGAAGATTCTGTGGTGGCTTTAGACAGAGCGTCCGATGCTGCTCTGCTGACAGAGTAGATGAGGATTTTTTCTATTATTAACTTTGTATAAACAACATCAAAATTAGTAACACTATTGCAGCTTTTGTTACCGATGGAATCACCTACGAAAAGCCATTTTGTAGAAACTTTTACATTACCTTCTATACGTTGAATCTGCACCAGAATCTTTTAACAAGCAATCTTCATCCGCGCTTATCTTCCTCTGGGGATTTTGAGGTACTTTAATTACCCTCAAATTGTTACCAGCTGAAAGTAATTTATTCTTGTGTTGCATAATTTCTGCCGATGGCCTTCTGGAGCGAGGCTTTCTTTGTCTTGTGGCAGCTACTTCGTCTGTAGACGACCTTCTACTCGATTTTCTTAGATTATATCTGGAAATAAATGAGAATGTTCAAAATAGTCTGGTAGCTAGATTTCTCGTTTCAGCAAAAAAGCGGGGTGCTGGAAACGGCTTTGAAGTGTGAGTCGCTTGTTTGTTTGTGAAATTTCTAGTGAAGAGAACTCTTCGTGAAGAGAAACTCTTTATTGTGAAATTTCACAATCCGCAGGTTTATTATCATACGACAATGTCTCACAACTAACTCAATAAGAAGTGTTTATATATATGTGAGCGAGTCAGGCAGTGATTCTCAAAGTGGGCAATAACGCCCCCTTGTGGGCGCTGGTGGCCTAGAGGGGGGCGGTAAGGAGCCCGGAAAAAAATGGGGGGTGTTGAAGTGGTTTAGGGGGATGGCTGAATTGTAATTTCATCTACTTAATATTTTAAAATTCACTGAAATTAAAACCTAGGTACCTACTACACAATATCGATTATTTGGTTCATATTTCTGCCCTGTTTGATCGTATACAAATTAAAAATATTTAACATAGCTTTCGTAGGATAGCCCGTGAGCAGTCAAGTGTAACATATATTTTATGTGTTCTCTAGCTATGAATAGAAAACTCGGAAAAGTAGATTAAGTATTTTAATAAAACCTGTAACTGTTGTACTGTATTATAATGACTACTGGCAAGGCGTAAATTCGCCTTGTCCTGGCAAGAGCGACCGCACTGACGTCACGGCTTCTCCTGAGCATGCGCCGGACGTCGGGCTGCGTTGGTTCGCGATTATTAATGCGGGCAACCCGTTTTGGCTGCGTTTATGCCATAATGAAAGTCATTACTTAATTCATCATAACAAATCATCAGATTCATCCTTCACATTAGGTTAGTTTTAAAATTAAATTTGATTGTTTGTTTTAATTTGAATAAAAGATACTCTTAATATTATAAAGTTGCGTTTTAATTGCTCCCACTGGTAAAAAAGTCTCGTTTAGAATTAAAGTAATGAATGTCATAGTGGTTTTTAGGATGTTGTAAAGTAAAAAAAAATTAGGGGGCGCTGAAAAATAATTGATTTTCAAAGTGGGCGGTAGACGAAATAATTTTGTGAACCACTGGTGCCATTTGTATGCAATTTGATCCATGCGTATGCAATTTGATCCATGTTCCAGCATCTTTGTATCAGCACTTGGTAGGCAAAAAGTGCATCTCGTGTACCATAGCCATTCTGGAACCCAAACTGTATCTCTGGTATATTATCTTCACATTTCCGGTATATCCTTTTATGAATAACCTTCAGAAAGAACTTCAGGATGTGGATTTACAACGAAATGGTACGGTATTCATTGCAACGTTTTGCTGTACTGATTTTTGGTAAAGTTATAAATGTGGAATAAAGCCATTTTGAAGGAATGATGCCGGTATCGCACACAGCATTTAAAAGGTGCACATCAATATGTGTGAGCTTTACGGAGATGTTATGTAAGTATCAATACATTATTAATCAAAAATTTTTACAAAAAAAAACAACTAACGTTTTTTAAAAAGTGCAGCAACCATGTCATAGTGAAACTTAGAACGGGCTATCATAATTGAATGCGTATACAAAATTTCGTGTCTATGCTGTTAACCATTGAGGAGGCACCTCGTCGGGAGCCAACTCTGGGTGTAGAAACAAGTCTTGCTTACCATAAAAATGCATTGTCATACTGAACCAACAACCAATTTTCAACTTTTTATGATAATATTCGAGAAGTTCCCTTAATTCTTTATGGATCTGTGGCAACATTAATGCTACCACTCACACGCACACACATGCATACGTGTGCGAGAGAGATCGACCAGAGGACGCTTCGATGAACCAGCCAGTCAGCCATTCAGTCCCGCTGCGCTCCTCGCCTCGATCTCTCGTCCGCATCGCACTCACCTCTCGAACATAGTGTAATGTTTAAGTGGAATTACATTGTGCTAATCAAGACGGGACCTTTATTCGTGCTCCAAACAACCCCTCCGGACGAGGCATCCCGTCCGCACAGCACATAAACCACAGAACCCATCATCAGAACAGGATTTTTATAAAAATGGCATCAATCTGGAAGTATATCCTTTCAAATAAAAAAAGAATCATCCAAATCGGTTCAAAAATGATGGAGTTCTGAGTTAACAAACATACATTTTTTTTAAAATACGACTTAGTCAATAACCTCCTCCTGTTTTTGAAGTCGGTTAAAAATATTGCAAAGAACATGAAGAAAAAATACCTCGTTTCAATAATTTCAGGTTGATCGGTCGCTGCAACAGGTTCACGTTCTATGGTTTCCAAAGAAACCTTTCGATGTTTTCTTTTAGCCGGATTTAGGAGTTTTTTATTATCCGAGTCTTCAACTGAATTTTTCAAGTTGTCAAAATCAGAATTCATCCGCCTTTCAGACTGTATGGTTTCCGAAGAAGTCTTTCGATGTTTTCTTTTAGCCGGACTTGGGATTTTTTCAGATTTATCTGAGTCTTCTGAATTATATATTTCAATAAGGTCATAATCAATGATTGTAGATGATCTGTAAATTTAAGAATAATAGTTGTTATCAACAGTCAATAGTTGTCAATAGTCAATAGTGGATTGCCTTTAATTCATCCGAAGTTGCAAATACAGTTGGATGTCATACTGGGTGTTTTTACTAGACGGGCATTTTTTTTAGTGTCAGCAACTTTTGGTAATAAAAATAAAAAATAAAAAAAAAATAATAAAAAAAAATCTTTTTGAAAATTTGCTTTTTTTAAAAATTGATTGAAAAGCGGTGATCATGGTGCGTTACCTAACGATAGATAAAATACTAATATTGGTTATTTACGCTATATTAATTACTGCTAGATAGCACAGCGCACTCAAACGCTTCTCAAACCTTTATATGACAGTCAACTTCTTAAAAAAAAAATAATTTGAAAAGAAATATCAAAAAATACCAAAAATTTTCATCAAAAGTTGCTTACCTCATTGTACTGATTCACCCACTAAAAAAATGCCCGTCCAGTAAAAACACCCTGTATACAAATAGTAATACAAAACATCAACACAAATAACAGAAACATTAATGATACAAATAAAGTGGAAATAAGAGTGGAAATGCCAAACGTTCTAAGTAACATCTATATTTTGATGGCATATGGAACGATTGATGGGAAACCAGCAGCGGCACATAGACCGGCGCGCAGCTTTGGCAGGGTTTTTAACTACTTTGAATAAACCTTCATCACTTGGAAAGCATACAAGACAACTGATGACGTCTTATAGAACATTGAGTATGGATCAGTGATCTGGAATCCGCTTTACAGTGTTCACAGCGATAGAATTGAACGAGTCCAAAAGAAATTCACACGTATGCTGTCGAACAAATGTGGCCTCAGAAATACTGTCAAAGGTTACGTAGATCGGCTTTCTCACTTCAACCTAATAAGACTTAAAAACACGTAGGACTATAACTGATATAACGAGTCTCCATAAGCTTTTGCATAATCGACTAGACAGCCCAGCTAGTCTAGAAAAAGTTCAAACACTGCGACTAACGAGGAGCTCTCAAACATTTTCGGTTGTCGCTTGCAATAACAACATCGGGTCGAATAGACCTATTACCAGAATGTGTCGCGTTTTTGATAAATCGGGTAAAGGATTAACCCCTCCTGTCGCGAAGTAAAAACTCACCTATCACTTTTGCGCGCGACATATTCGGGCAAAAAATCGACGCGAGTCAACGGCCTTGAGAAAAACGATCATAACTTATAAACCACTTAACGGATTAAAAAAAGATAAAGAGAAAAATGATCGCATTGAAATTTGACATATAAAACATTATAACCTTATCTCGTAAAACAATTAAGATAATAATGAATAAATATTACAAAATTGGCAAACTGAAAAAACTCGCCTATAAAATCATTTCGATTTTTTTGTCACAAAATACGTAAAATATGCAAAAATTGTAAATACAGTTATGTTCTTTATTGAATGCTTTACCAAAACGATTTTTTTTTTTACTTATTTGCATACAAAAATATTTATTTATTCAGCCAAGAAAATTTTTATGTATTCTCGTAAAAAAAAAAATTTTAATTTTTAATTTGTGACTACTTATGGTATTTTTTTTATGAAATTCTTTTAAAATAACTTTATTACTACATCACACTTCTTAGAAATCAAACCAGAACTTTGAGCTTTGTCTGATATTATAGAAAAATCTAAAGTTTTGAGAGTTTCCGCGTCCGAACTTAATAATAATAAAATTTTGAATGCTCATAATATAAAATTCGTTAGATTTTTTCAATTATATTGTCTTATCATAGACTTATTATATGTCTAATAACTAATTACTATACTCCAAAGAGTCACATTTCATCGAAAAACTATGGAAAATCGCACTTTATTCTCTCATAGTAATTATCAAAACAAGTTTCTTTGCGCGATTCATATTACAAAACAAGATATAACGTTCAAAATACGCCTAATTATGTGATAACTTAAGATGTAAATGAAGCAATACTTATTTTGTTAGTAAATGAAAGCGACATTACGTCATATTTCGCGATATATCAGGATATTTCATAAACATTACAATATAATAACAACCATTTTTTCGCGAGCCGTTTGTTGTCGCCGAAGTGTTTTCTTTAAAAATTCGTGAAAAACAGCAAATGGACTATCTCAATTGACTAATCCTCATGCCTAAACTACTTAAAAATGCAAATTACTCACTGTTATCCAGTAAATGGCACAAAACACTGCAAAAAACACTGTTTTTATCAACCATTTCGCGGAACTATACGCGGCCGCGGCGGTGGCCGATGGACACTGCCGTTTTGACGTCTATGCTCACTTTTTAAATTGCCGTTCGATATTGCCACACAGAAATCTTGAATTAAAGATATTTTGGCCATATCGTTGCGCCGTCAGAAAGCATATAGTACGACGTTTCGAATCGTACATTGCATTTTTCGCAGCGGCGAGCGCTTTGTCCGGTAGCGAATGTTACGGAGTTTAGGCGGCCGACATAAATGTCCCCAATGGGATGTTACGTGCTGAGCGGGTTAAATATATTTTATGATTCCATTAATTTAATAAAAGACTCGATCATACCTAGCCTATCTTCTACTTCTTAAGATTTCACTAACTGCCATCCTAATATCATTATTATATTACAACATACTATTGTATTATGTATAATAAATATTATTATCCAATTACTCATACTTCGATTTTGCTCTAACAAATAACCTTATTGACAACTTATTTAATTATCACTTTTCTTACCCTTATATGATTATTAGCTTATTATATTTTTTTCTACTATCAACGTGTTCATGTTATTTCTGTTAATTTGTAATGCAAGAATTGCAAACTATTTATAGGATAGTAAATTTGTTTCGTTTGAATACGTTTTCAAAATACTAGCATCATATATTTACTATCTGTAAGTTTGCTATAAAATAAAATAAAATAAATAAATAAATTGAGGATAAAACGATTTTGAAAAAAATGGCACATAGAACGTTTGAAATTCCCAGTCTTTAAATGCTCAATAATCACATACTTAAAAAGATAGACAGAAACGAGGGATAAATGAAGAAAATATACCATATATAATACCTCGTTTTAATCACTTCAGGTTGATGTCTCGCTGTGGCAGGTGCTTCAGCTGAATTTTTCAAGTTGTCGAAATCAGAATTCATCAGCCTTTCAGGGTCTATGGTTTCCGAATAAATCTTTCGATGTTTTCTTATAGCCAGACTTAGAAGTTCTTCATTATCCGAGTCTTCTAAATTATATATTTCATTAAGGTCACAGTTAAAGGTCAACGGTGATCTGTAAATTTAAGAATATTGGTTGTTATTAATGAATTAATATTAGGAATTAATTAATTTAATTAATAATAGTTGTTATTAATGAATTAAATTCAAAATTTGAAACCGTCTGGTCAAGTTTATATTTTATTAACGATTTATTATCTGGAATAATTAATATATTAATATAGAGGACCTCAACGGCTGCAAAGACGGAAATGGAATCCATTGAAACGGCAGAGCAGGTAGAAGGAGGGCACATACCCTCCCCCTAACAGGGAGCTAACCCCACACATTGGGGTGTCTGGTCATATTGGAGCTGACTGTCAGGCACAGCGGTGCAACAGTCGGTGGTGGAAGAGACCCTAGGGGTTCAACGGCAGCGCTCATAGTCCTAAGATTGGATTAGTGTCTTGGCGTCAGGTGACAACCGGCCGTAAAACACCACAGCCATTTTTTATTCCTTGTCCATGAAATTACACAATATGAAAATGAGCACAAATACTATGGCCTCCCCCGTAACCTGAGAGAAGCTCAACTCACACAGCACAAGAACGTGCTCAGTGTGAGAGTAGTCAACTACAACGGGTGAACCCGTCACCTCAGAAAGTTTTAATGATTAGTCGTTCTCTCTCCCGTGAAGTGAACACAGAAGACTTGGACAAAACAGTCCACCGTCAAGCTCTGCCACATGCCCGTAAGAGGCCAACGTCTTATCCGCGAGATAACTAGGTGTGTCACCCAGTGGGCTTACACTCACGCCCTTACTTCCAATTGCGACCAGATTACTCCGGTCTCTCGATTGGTTACGAGTTCGAGGTCGCTTGCGCGGTCCTCTCCCTTACGAAGCGATAAAATGGTGTATACCGAATCTATCGCGGACCACGACATCCTTTGCCCAGCTGTTCACTCAGGATCGGGTAGCCGATAGTCCTTTCAAGAGCAGTCACCGTAAGGTCAGCAACCACCCCCCGCTCTATAGGAAACAGTACTACTTCCAGACTTCCTCAACTGTTAGTCAGAGTGCACAGTCGATTGGCTTACGCCGCACGATGCGCAGACCGTCCAGGAGCGCCAGAAGGTTGATTCCTAGGGGAAACTAGCCCTAAGGCCAGAGTCCTGCCCGGGCTCGCACTTCATGCGTGGAGGCCGCCGGATGGGTGTTGACCCGTGAGTGTGACCAACCCTGAGCAGAATGGGTCTTCGTGGCCAACTCAGCAAGGGCCCATTAGCTCCCTAAGGGACCATTAGGAGGAAAAGGACAAGGAAGGCCGACCCCCATGTAAATGGGACATGGTCTAGGAAGAAGAAGAATGAATTAATATTACGATGCATCCATGAGTACTGCCATTGATTATATTGCATATTAGATTGCTCAAGGACTTAATACTATATGGAAACCAGTATTTTAGTACGAAACGCAACGCTTAAATGGCACTCGTAGTTCATAAAATAGATTACTAAGTTCAATTTGGCAGCATATGTTGGCGCTTGGCCCAATCCCGCCCTTAGCCGAGAAACAAACTGCGCAATCCAAGGTGGGCGCAATAGAACCCGACCGGGATTTTATTTATGAAATTAATGTTCAGATGAAATCAGTCCTTGGGGGCATTCAAGTATTACGTAATGCAATTTTTAAAGATTTTTGACCCTCCTCCCTTCCATGTAATGCGCTGTAACGTTTTTCTGAACCTCCCTCCCCCTCCCAAAACGTTTAACACCCAAATGACCATTTTTACCATTTTAACAAGTCACAATTATGTTGCGCAAAGTACCGGAAAGTCGCTAAAATACGTTTGTTATTGTTTTAATCACGATTGCGGTAATAATAAATAAAACAAGAGATTTCTAACTCGCAATACATGTGTATATTGTTTATTTTATTTATTCATATTGTTATTTAATAAACAATCACACATAATGCTTAAGTTTAAAATATCGTAATTGCGCCGACCGAACCTGCTATGTGTCAAATTTAAAATTTGTTGTTGTAATGTGTTAAATGTACACATAGCAGATTTTATCTGGCCCACTGCTGA
Source organism: Micropterix aruncella (assembly GCA_944548615.1). Lineage (NCBI taxonomy): Eukaryota > Metazoa > Arthropoda > Insecta > Lepidoptera > Micropterigidae > Micropterix > Micropterix aruncella. The sequence goes on from OX155970.1 coordinate 25,573,128, forward strand.
TAGCAGATTTGGTTGTGCTGTGGCATGATTTTGGCCCATCAGAACATGCGCCAGTCGACGCATAGCAGTTTTTACCATCATTTTGTATCCAAAAGTTTTCTCAAAAAAGTACACATAGCAGGTTTGGTCGGAGCAATGACGATATGTTAAAATGGGCTCAAAATTGTCCTTAATAAACTTTTACTCCTTACCTTACATTAAATTATGCCGTTTTCCTGACTTGGCCATGTCTTACATATATTTTTGGCTTTATCCACTATTGTTCATTTCATGCATTCTCCTATTTTAGCTTTTTTTTTTTACTAATACTCTTAAAATTGAAAAAAAAACAACGTAATGTAACGCATTGTTTGAACCCTCCTCTTGCCCCTGTAATGCATTGTATGTAACGTTTTACAAGACCCCCCTTCCCCCCAAATTGCATCACTTAATACTTGAACATCCCCTTGGCTACTTGCCGGGAAAGTCTTGGGGTGGCACAAACGATTTTTTTGGAACAATTTTGATTAATCATTCCGTATTAATTTTAGAATATTGCTGGAAGTTTTGCTGCTTGGTACTGCCGGTTTGTGAAACGAAAGGCTGTCTTCCGCCCCATCATGAACGAAACCGAAAAACTGTAAAAATGAATAAAAAACTACTGTATCTACCTTGTTTGGATCATTTCAGGTCGGTCGCTCGACGACGTTGGTGCGTCGACTGGATTTTTCAAGTTGTCGAAATCGGAACTGCGCCGCATCGAACAACCTTTGAGTACTTCGCTTTCCGAAGAAGTGCTTCGACGCTTCCGTTGAGTCGGACTTAAGAATTTGCGAGTTTTTTCTGAATCATCTGAATTATATAATTCATCACGATCATTGATAGTTTGAGCTGATCTGTCAATATAATATTATTTTTTTATTAATCGCTCACTTGCAGAGGACTACAATGTATATGAAAATGGTATTTATAAGGGGCTCTCTAGACGATCAAGCATGCTAGTCAAGCAATGCGTCGCGGGCTGGGAGGGGATCGTAAACCGCTGGATATATGCATTACCAAAAATGCCTAATTTTGTAGTTGTATACCAGGGAGTCAGGTTAATTAGACGTAATTGATTGATGAATGATGTGATTCCCTGGTATAAACTACAAAATTAGGCATTGTTGGTAAATATAAAATAAGTTAATAAAAAAAACACTAAAAACACAGTTTTGGGCTATGATACGATATTCACATACACACGGCTATGATACGATATTGATATACACACGGCAATGATACGATATTCCATCATGGAATGCCAGTGCCTATCTTCCGGCTTCATCATCAGACCTTGAAACCTAATCGTGGTCAAAGTTCATTCCGAGACTTTTCTAACAAGTCCAAACACAGCTATGATACGATATTCCGTCATGAAGTTCCAGTTCATATCTTCCAACTCCATCATCAGATCAGTTCGACAGTACCATATTATTATTAGCATACAGCTGGCAATTTTCATGACGCTACGATCCTTGGAAGATGGTTAAATTAGTTACCTTAGATTCCATTACATAGTTACATACAGGTCGACCAAATAAAAGCGTGTTAAAAAAATGCATATTTCCTGCGGTTTACGATCCCTTCCTACCCGCGACGCGATGCTTGACAAGCATGCTTGATCATTTAGAGCCCCTAAGAAGCTAGACAAATATCACCCATGCGGATTGGGTTCCCCCCCCCCTCCCATGCTAAAACAAAAATTCCTAATTAAGTTGTGAAGTGTGGTGAGAATATTATTACCCAGATCGCGAAAAAGACCACCTCAATTATGTACCATATCCGCAAATCATTTATCTATATCACACCAGCCTTATTTTTGTCATTATACAAAGCCTACATCAGGCCAATGTTACAACTAGTTGTCAACTACAGCGGGCGAGCCCGTCACCTCAGGAAGTTTTAACGATAGTCGTTCTGTCTCCCTGAAGTGAGCGCAGAAGACTTGGACGAAAACAGTCCACCATCAAGCTCCGCCCCAAGCCCGTAAGAGGCCAACGCCTTAACCGCGAGATAGCCAGGAGTGTTACCCAGCGGGCTTACACTCACGCCCTTACTTCCAATTACGACCAGATTACTCCAGTCTCTCGATAGGTTCCGAGTTCGAGGTCACTGCGCGGTCCTCTCCCTTACGAAGCGGTGAAACGGTGTGTACCGAATCTATCGCAGACCACTGCATCCTTTGCCCGGCTGTTCACCCGGGTTGTTACAGCCAGTTTGCATGTTTTGGTTTACCGAAACGTTTTTCTTGTGCGGTTTACATTTGAAGATGTCGACTACAACAGGCGAACCCGTACCCCCAGGAAGTTTTAACGATAATGACCGATCAGGTAAGCGTAGAAGACTTTCAGACGATACAAATCTATCACCCAGCAAAGCCTCAAACCTGCTAGAATCTAACGGCGAAGCACTAAGAAGGTAACCCAGTGGGGCCACCTCGCCCTCTCGCTACCAGTTTGGCAGGATATCTCCGTCTGAAATTAACTTTTAGGATACCTCCGTCCTGCCGACTGGTTACGAGACCGAAGTCACTAATTGTGCGGTCTCTACCTGTTGTATTACAGTGGTAATTCAATATGAATTTATCGCGGATCTGGACATCCTTTACGTCGTTTCAAGAACGGCATTACAACAGGTTAACATCTACCCCCGCTGCTTCAGTAATTAGTCAAAGTGCACAACCGATTGGCTGTCGCCGCACGGCGCGCAAACCGTCCAGTAGCGCCAGAGGGCAATCCCCCAGGGGAAACAGATCCACCAGAGTCCTTACCAGGGTAGTCACTCACACGAGGAGGCTATTGAATAGGAGCTGAATTATAAGTGCAGCTTGTTTATAAGTGCAGCAGCCATGTCATGGTGACACTTAGAATGAGCTATCATAATGGAATGCGCATATAAAATTTTGTGTCTGTGCTGTCGACCATTGAGGAGTTTCCTCGTTGGAAGCCAACCGTCTTGGTGAAACTTAGAACGGCCTGTCGTAATTGAATGCACATACAACACTTCGTGTCTGTGCTGTTGACCGTTGAGGAGTCCCCTCGTCGGGAGCCAACCCAGGATGATGAAACAGGTCATGCTTACCATAAAAAAAGCATTGCCACACGAATTGAACCAACATATAAATTTTCAACTTCATATGGTAATATTTGAGGAGTTTAAATATTATCATATGAATATTACGGTGTTCAAATATTATCACAGGAGCTCAGCTAGGGGGTACTCCCCCTGATAAAAAAACTTTAATAAAAGGAGGAGGTTATCAATTCGGTTATATATATATATATATATATATATATATATATATATATATATATATATATATATATATATATATATATATATATATATATATATATATATATATATATATATATATATATATATATATATATATATATATATATATATATATATATATATATATATATATATATATATATATATATATATATATATATATATATATATATATATATATATATATATATATATATATATATATATATATATATATATATATATATATATATATATATATATATATATATATATATATATATATATATATATATATATATATATATATATATATATATATATATATATATATATATATATATATATATATATATATATATATATATATATATATATATATATATATATATATATATATATATATATATATATATATATATATATATATATATATATATATATATATATATATATATATATATATATATATATATATATATATATATATATATATATATATATATATATATATATATATATATATTATTTTATGTTTGTTACCTCAGAACTCTGCCATTTATGAACTGAATTTAAAAATTCTTTTTTTTTTTTAAAGGATATACTTTCAGGTTGTTCCCGTTTTTATCAAAATCCTGTTCTGATGACCGGTCGATCGCAATCGACTGGTCGATCGCGAGTGCTTTTTGAGTCAATCTCGTGAAAAAATTGCCATACAACATTTCTAAATCTATTATACTAACTAGCTGACCCGGCAAACTTCGTACCGCCTAACAGTCAATGAATGTCCTGTTACAGATTAGCTGAACTTAATTTATGATTTTATGAAAGTGTTACAATGAATACAAAATAAATATTAACCCTTGGAGTAAATGGGTATTTTCATGGATGCATCTGTCTCTTTTGCAGGATTTTCGGCGACATCGACCTTAAAGTACTATAACTACGAAACTACTACACCAATCATAAAAAGAACAACTGCACAATGATTGCATTGAAATTTCGAATATAGAATATTGAAATATCATTTTGTAAAACAATTAGATAATTATGAATAAATATGAGAACGTCAAAGAAGTGAAAAAAACGCGCGACCAGATTTGGTCGACTCGTACTCAACGGATAATTGTTTCGCGACCAGATTTGGTTGACTCATACTCAACGGGTTAAGTTCACTACATTATTAAGATAATAACACAAAAAGAAATATAAAAGTACAAAAATTAAGTATATCGATTGCGTGTCAGCAAGACATGATAGAATTAAACTATTTATATATTGTGCAGCATGGGATATACGACAATAGGACCTTGTGATATACGACATTTTTTGTTTTTTTATCAGGCGCAAGAACAAATAAAGCGGATGATTTGCTGACACGTGAACATGCCACGTACAACTGGCCATCAGAAAAACACGGATTTATATTTTGTATGGGAAAATGTTTTTCTTTTATTTTTATTTTTCGTTAACTTTCCAATTTCCTTTCTAATCCTTTTTAATAGTTATTCTGCTATTCGGGATGGAGACAAATACTACAAATCGAAAACCATGAAAATCGGTCCAGCCGTTCTCGAATAAATAAAATACAAACGGAGCTGCCATGGAATTCACCGACCGAAGTCGGACCCATCATATAGTGTTATTGCACTTCTGGGGGGTGAGCAGTGGATTCCGGACTAACGACCGGCTGTGGTAGGTTTAGGACAGCTGTCGTGCCACATGTGAGCGTTCACCTTACCACCTTCTACTCCCCCTTCGAAGCCATAGAATTTGAGATGCGGAAATTGCGGTTTTAGATATTTTTTCTAAGGAGTTGATTATTTTCCTGGAGAGACCAAGATCTTTAAAAAGGTGAAACAGAGATTTAGTTATAAGTGTTCGAACAAACCCGACTTTGTTTTATATATATAGATTCTATGTGGATTCATGGCCAAGAAATTCTGCAATGTCCCTATATACTTATACCTGCGCCTCGATATACACTACCTACCAAGACGACAATCCTGCATCACACATTCGTGCAGCCTCTCAGAGTCAATCGATCGGAGTCTAATAATATTGAGGTAGATCGCCAGCAGTACAAGTTTGAGCACCCCTCATTTATATCATACAATTCTCTCTCAATAAGATAGCCTTTTAATTTGAATTTAAACCAGGGGTATTTTCCCGTTTCTTACATATTAATTATTACAGTATGACTATAATTATTGTAAGTAAAGTAATTTGTTGACTTAATAAAAACTCTTGTTAAACCATGACTGGGTAAAACGAGAGTCATATAATGAAAATCATATAATGAACAAACCTTTGTTTCTGATCCTCCAGAATATTCGCTGAATGATTCAGAGATCCAAAAGCCTGCATTTGCAATATGGTATCCGTAACGAATGTGGAAGAACCCGTATCAGGTTCCTTTAGTTGTTCCGTTCGTTCCGCTGGTGTCTTAAACACAATTCCTATGGGTTCTTTATCAGCAATGTCGACCGGGTCCGCTTCACATCTGGTATTGCTAAAAGACTGTTCATCAACAGTACTCGTAAGAGACATATCCGTAATGCCAGGCACCGTTTCATCAGAGCGAATGTTCGAATCGGATTGGTTGTGATTCTGAATTTGTAGAATTTCCTCTGAAAAACAAAGAAATATTTCAAAACAGTTTTTTTCCTCTGGGGGAACCTGATTAGGTTAGGTCATGAGCGAAACCATTAATTATATAGTGTATTCAAAATAATCATAATTATGATCATTTTTATTTTTCAAAAAGACTAGGTATCTACAACAATCAAATAGATATACATAATCTGGTGAAAGCGTCAAAAAAAATACATATAAGAATATTAGATGTATTACATATTAGATAAATGTCAAAAATGTCAAAATGGATTAACAAGAAGAAAAAAAATAGTGTTAATAATGTCAGATTAAAAAACACAACAAAAAAAAACAAAAATAATTGTACTGTTTATAAACTTAACGAAACAATTTAAAACAAAAAATATATATATATACAAGTGTTTGTTGCCATGTATGGATATGTTGATATCCCCTGCCACTATGAAGTGTTTGATCTTATCATTTGAAAGTGTACGTATTGCATCATCTAGCGATTTTAAAAATCTATTCGTGTTGGGGAACGAGGGTGACCTATAAAGGGCAAGGATTCTTGTTTCTCCAATTAATACATTTAAACCGGTCGCGTCTGTAATATCTAGATCCTCTACAGATGCATTTAAAGTCGATTTTGTGTAAATTACCACTCCATCGGATCTATTTATATTATGTTTAGTCCCTCTGCAATCGTAGTTTTGTAGTCGTGGTAAATAAGGAATGTCACATATCCAACACTCACTTAACCCCTCAAATGTGAGGCGTCCCTTAAGGGATGCCTTGGCAAAATGTATACAAAATGTATATAAATTTATATAAATATAAATATAAATGTAAATGTGCGCCGCTTTATAGTAATCCGCTCTATAGTAATGCTATAGCTCTATAGTATGTAATGTAAGAGACATATCCCCGCTCTATGTAAATGTAAATGTAAATGTAAATATAAATTTATATACATTTTGCCGTAGGCAACCCGAGCTAATCGCCATTCATTTGAGGGGTTAAAATGACTATGTCAACATCAAAGGATAGCTGGTGAAGTAAACAATACACTTGGTCCATGTTTTTTGAGATGCTACGTATATTTAATGAAAGTATCGTATATAGTTTGTATTGATTGACTATTTTCTTACATTCGAATGGGCACTCCATTATAAGTGTACTAACTTCATCCAACTCATCGATGTTCTCACAAATATTTGAGCCCGTTGTTGAGATATTTGCTTAGCGGGAATGATACATGGTATCGCAGCGGCTGCTCTATTCTATTATTTAGTTTTTGTTGACATACTGTTAAGTGAGAGCGGCATAAGTCTTCAGGAAAAACATTTCTTTCCAGCGCTAGGAGCATGGGGACCTTACTTTTGGGACATGCCTAGTATTAGGCCTTTACATATGAAATTAACATTTTAGATGAAAAAAAAGATTTAATCAATCAAAATATGTACCATTGTTATCTACGCACTTTTGCCATTTTTAGGTATATCATTGGTTCATTTGCTATAAAAGTTGGGGGAGCAAGAATCAATAAAATCTTTGAAGGCAATTTGGACTGCAAGAAATTGTTCAGTGCAGAAAAAGTAATCTGTTGGAGCAAGGTCCGGGGAGTATGGTGGATGTCGCAGACATTCTAATCGCAGCTCCTCTAATTTAGCGACCGTCTTTTGTGCAATGTGTGATCTAGCGTTGTCCTGAAGCAGCAGTGGGCTAGAGCAATTGACCAGTCTCGGTTGTTTAACGGCTAGCTTTTCCATCATGGTTTGCAATTGTTAGCAATACAGATCTGCCGTAATCGTCTGGCCATATTTTAAGAAGCTCTAGTGGATGACGCCAGCACTGGTCCACCAGACACTCACCAGTACCTTTTTCTGAGTCACCTTTCGCTTGGGACAGGATTTGGCCGGTTCTCCTGGGTTCAACCATTGTGATGAGCATTTCTGATTATTGTACAGGATCCATTTTTCATCACAAGTAACAATACAATTCAAAATGTCCTCGTTATTGTGACGGTTGAGTAATGTAAGTGTTTGTTGGCGTGCTTCACTCAATTCATGCGGTACCTATTTTTTTAAGCTTTTTCACTTTTCCAATTTGTTTCAAGTGAGTTAAAATTGTTTTATCACTCACACCAAAGCCTGCCGCTAAATCTGATGTGGTTTGCGATGGATCCGCTTCCACAATTACTTTTAATTCTTCATTGTTAATTAGGGTCTCCGGCCGCTCATGGGGTTTGTTCTGTAGGTCAAAATTTCCGGAACGAAAACGTTGGAACCAAAAACGTACCGTGCTCTCCTTTACAGTAGCTTCCCCATACACATCATTAATACTTCGAGCTGTTTCTGCAGCGCTGGTGCTATGGTGGAACTCATAATCGTAGATAATGCGATATTTTAAGTTATCCATATTGTGAACAAAACGATGTCAAAGAAAAATCAAATGGCGTGAAAACAAATGAATCACTAAATTCGAAACACAAATACACAAGCATGAATTTGGAATTAATTTGAATTTTGAATTCCTAACCAAACGCCAGATATTGACATTGAAAGTGGCCAGTTTGAGAAAACGCCAATTTCATACCTAAGGACCTAATATTAAAGAAATATATTAAAAACTTAACAAATATAACCCAAGAAGCAGTGAACTCGTTTTAGACCATATTGAGTCGTTTGCCGATAATAAATTTTGTCTCGGACTTATAATTTCTGAGATTTAGATGCGAACGAACGAACATACGAAAAGTCTAAAAGTAGTGAGTAATAATATAAAGAAAGCAAATACAACCTTCTTTTTCTGGGCGAGCATTTATCACACTGCTTTCAGTAGATTTGTCATCAGAAACAGTGTAAGACCTATCGATGTAGACCGTTGAAGAATCAACGACACCTGCCTCAATTGCCTTGCCGTGGTCTACAGTTTCTGCCTCCATATCTTCAACTCGTCTGTGGATTACATCATCGGATGTCTGAGTGGCCCTATCGGATATTTTTACAAAGCTCCGAATGAAGAGTGGCCGACTTTGAGGTCCAAAGGTCCTCCTCACCAAGGCCAACGAATCCTTCTCTGTCAGATCTGTTGCCGTTTCGGGAAAGGCTAAATAGGCATAGTCATTCGGTGAGTCATTTCTCTCCGCGCGGTGTATCACTGTGACTTCAGTATCACTGGACTCTGAAAGGAAAAGAAAATTCATTAGACACAACCAGAAAATCTTTTTATTTATTTAGAAAAACCTTTATCAGAACTTTCATTTATCAAAACATAAAAAATCACCACAAAAGCAAAAAATATTTTCCTACCTTCATAAGTATCAATATCCGAACAAGTGCAATCCCAATCAGTAACATCAAGAGTGTTATCAGCATTATCTGTCAATAAAAATATATAAATAAAATAAAATATAAATGGAGCTGCCATGGAATTCACTGACTGGAGTCTGGCCAATCATAATACTATTATTACACTTCTGGGGGGGTGAGCAGTGGACTCCGGACTAACGACTGGTTATGGTAGGTTTAGGACAGTTTTCTCGCCACATGTGAGCGTACACCTTACCAGCCATTCAATCTTCTTTCAAAGCCACAGAATTTGAGATGTGGAAATTGCGGTTTTAGTTTTTTTTTGGAAGGAATTGATTATTTTCCTATGGAGACTAAAGCTCTTTAAAGAGGTGAAACGTAGTAAAGAGGTGGCCACGAGAGCCAACTTCCACCTCGTGAAGGTGAACAATGAAGCCGTTTTGGGGTGAGGGCATTTGTGAGAACATGGTATTTATTCAATTTGTACTCATGATCTTTTGGGACATTTGATCCACATAGAACAGTTAATATTACAACCAAGGAGTAAGGTATTGGAGACGACCGGATGGCCCGCTCGCACGTCGGCAGGTTGCCAGGTGCTTAAATTATTGAGAACTGTCTGATAATTAAATGACAGACAACTAATTGACATAATATGCCTGAGAATTTGATCCTCTACAACTTTCGTTTTTGACATTTTTCATTTGAAATAGCCGTTTGTGGGTCACACGCGTTTGCAAATGAGCATAACACACTTTTCAGCTAAAATGGTAAAATTTGCCTATTTTTGACAGCCGATAATGGCCATACCGCTGAAACGAATGTAGTCTATAAGTATGTCATTGAACGCGCAAGTTTATTCTCTACAATTTTTCATTAAGGGAATGTTTAGATAGGATCTACTGTTCAGAAGTAATAAGCAAATAAACCAAAAAATGTGCCTTTTTTTGTTGGTTTTTTGGTCATAGCGTCTAACGCTTCACTCAGAAACCGCCGCAAACTTACATTACTATTATTTGAGATGCCCTAAGTAAAATAAAATCATTTCCAGCTTTGTCGGAATTATTTCCAACCAATAGTTTAATTTGACTTAGCTATAACTATCTCTAAGGACTTTTCCTTATGTGGCATTAATATAAAATACATACAACTAGCATATACAATGCATAAGCCGGACTATACATGCACCTTTAATCTATTATTATTATAATATTCTAGTCCCTGAAAAAATTACTATCTAATTTGCTAAAGATTTGCAGAGCTTTTCTTTCTGCGAAAGAATCTATTAATCCCTAGAGCCCCGATTGGCCGATATCGGTCAAAACACGATTCAGCGTGACAGCCTCGTTTTAATTTTATTTTAATTTTATTTGTTTTATTTTATTATGTTAATATGTTTTATTTTAATTATGGGTACAGTGGTTTGGCAGTAATTAATGTTTTGGTGAGACAGTGTCATAATTCATTTTTTTTACTAATTTTTACTAAAATTTTTTGGGACTTCAACTTGTCAATCGGCTGAGGGTCCGAGGCCTGAAGGGTTAACACATCACTAATAATATAAGTGACACGTTTGAAAAAGTTTTTATTGACTTTGTGAACAACTACTGTTTGTAGTTACAGTTAGACATTTAAAGAGTAGTTGTGGATGAAGAATATCAACGTGAATTACTTGCACACCTAATCAGCCACATATATACCGACTGTCACTTGACGTTCCACCGTTCCGCTCGTGCAGTCCCGTCCCCTTCCGACTATGAGGAGGATTTTTTCTAAACTCAACGGGAATTCCTCTGGCAGAGGAATCACACACACTTCGCACGTACTCAAAAATCAATTTAAAATGCGTTCCAAAATCAAATAAGCAATCGATAGTACGACGCGCCCTGGATGCTAGGTGCTTTAGTGAAACTAGTTTTCTTTTCAAACGCGCTTGAATTGCCGCCCAAGGCAAGTACCTCGATTTACCCCCCTCCCCACCAGATCAAGGGCTGGCGCTGTCAATCAACTAGTTTTGACGCATGCGCTATGGTATTACAGCATGCATCAGAGAAAAATGCAAGATTATACAAAATGCGTTCGAGTGGGGATATACCTCAAGTCTTTCTACGGTTAACTACCAAAAGAAACATACCATCCTCCTTTCCTATTACAACAGTATAATAGGGATCAAGTTTTAAGACTTTTTCCGCAGCAATTTTCCTTCGTAACCGACTGGATTCCAATAGGACATTGAAACTCGCTCTTCTGCAACGCGACATTTTCTGAAAGGTATTGAAAAAAAAATCATTAAATTCCTGCTTTATCTATGAAAATGCTTTCATTTTACGAAATACAGTATATATGAAGTTTAGCAAACTCTTTTATATTGAAGATCTTTTGGTATTAACCGTGGACCATGGGACCATGGGCCATAACTTCAAAAATCATTTGATAATATTTTCATATTATTCAGATTTATTGAAAAAGAATAATTTATAAATTATATTTTTTCGATATTATTGATAGCAAAAGATATTAGCAAAAAAATATTGTTAAAAAATAAACCATTTTTTTTTTAATATTGCAAATGACCTAATATCGCAAATAATATCTAGTTACATTACATTACATTACATTTACATTACATTTTCGTCGTGTCTAATTGACGGCTAAAGACCGTTCTTGGACGTGTCAAAATAATTGGGCTAGGTAGTAAGTCTCGTTACTACTCTTTACTGAACAACTTTACTGAATTAACTACTAGATTGTCAAACTATAAATATAGATAATCAAAACAGAAGCCTAATATTTGAAGTAGTTAGTAATTTGAAAAGATACATAGTAAAATTATTCATCGTAATATTCAAATTGTCAGTAAAATGTTAAATAATCAAATTAAATCTACGTTATGCATTTTAAACTAAAAGTACATCTTGCGGTGTCGACTACAACGGGCGAGCCCGTCACCACAGGACGTTTTAACGATTAGTCGTTCTGTCGCCCTGCAGTGAACGTAGAAGACTTTGGACAGTACAATCCTACGTCCAGCTACGTCACAACCCGTGAGAGTCCAACGCCTTACCGCGAGTGAGCCAGGAATAAACCCGGCGGGCTCGAGATACTCGCGCCCTCACTTCCAATTGTGACCAGATTTCTCCGGTCTCTCGATTGGTTCCGAGTTCGAGGTCGCTTGCGCGGTCCTCTCCCTTACGAAGCGGTGAAACGGTGTGCACCGAATCTATCGCGGACCAAGGCGTCCTTTGCCCGACTCTGAACCGGGATCGGATGGCCAATGGTCATTTCAAGAGCAGTCGCCGTAAGGTAGACAACCACCCCCGCTCTATAGGAAACAATACAGTTCCCAGACTCCCCCGATTGTTAGTCGGAGAGCACAGTCGATTGGCTTGCGCCGCTCGGTGCGCAGACCGTCCAGGAGCGCCAGAGGTTTGATTCCCAGGGGAAACTGGTTGACCCAGAGTCCTACCCAGGTTCGCACCCCGTGCGTGGAGGCCGTCGGATGGGTGTTGACCCGTGAGTGTGACCGACCCTGAACACATGGGTCATCGTGGCCACCTCATCATGGGCCCATTAGCTCCCATTAGCAAACTAAAAGTACAGATATAAGACCATATAAAATAATCAGACAATAAGGCTCCACTTTTTGAAGTAATTTAAATGGGCACAATATTTGAAAAATCATGGCCGTCAAATTCGGCCAGATATAGAAAGGGTCGCCTATCAGCATCCCCTTGATGTTTTTTTTAAAATTGTATGTCCTCCAGCTGTTTAAATTTTGTAGGGAGTAGATTATAGAATTTAATGCTAAGGTACAAGTAGCTTTTCTGTACTTTTGCCAGTCGTGGGGGTATGCATAAAAGGGTGCCACGCGGGTATGATGTGAGTGAATGTCTGAATTAATTGCAGTTTCTGCGAGTGATTTTGAAATAAATAAATAAAATATTTGTAGCTGATTTTCCATTATATTGTTATTAAAGAATGGTACGAGTTCAATAAAAAAATAATCAAATTTTGGAAAAAGTAGTAAGTTTGCATCTTTATAAATCACAGGAATTGATATAAAATCTATTGAACCAATTTTCACAAAACTTGACATACATATTATTTACATCGCCCTTTAACAGTTTTATGTATCAAAACATTCCATATTCTACTGCAAAACTTATGGTCCTCAAAGGGTTAACCCCCTAAAAAGCTAGCCATGGAAATGAAACTCACAACAGCATGTTTTCAACCCTCGTTTTTTTTTTTTTTGCATGAAGTAGTCCAAGATACTTAACTTAAATAAATCTCACGACCCATTTATATTATTCCATGAAGTCAATACGAAAACATCATAGTACTAAATAGTGCAGATCCATATTCATAACCTAATTTTCCAGCAATATCCTTTTAACCGCTGGAATGCTAATACCACCGATCGGTGGTTTTTCCGTTGCGACAAATCGCGAACAAATTATGTAATTATATGCGAAAAACGTCGCCTTCATTGAATAATCCACCATTACACATTAATATGCGTGCACTAACACCCCCTACAAAAAAAACAACAGGGTTAAAAACATGCAAAAAAAAAACTAGTCTATCTAGATGATCACAAAGCATTTATACATATTATATTTCATTTAATTTAGTTCAAGGACATAATTTTATCTTATGTATATTCATTATAATAACTATATATCATACCTAAAATTAAATATAAAAATATTTATATACATACATAATATATTTTTATCTATTTTGTCTCTCCCTTTCACCTCACTTCCCATCCTGATTCCCCCCATTCTCAAGCGGAAACAATATAAAATTATATTGCGTTCATTTTGTATACTTTATATTCGGAATCACGTTAATGGATTTTTGTCACTTTTAAATAGTTTTTTATTGCATTGTATGTAGTTCTGTTTGGTTCCAGAGTAAAAAATAAAAAATAAAAAAAAATTTAAAATAAATGCAGTTGTAAGTTTCATTCCGATGGCTAGCTTTCTAAGGGTTGAAAATACTAGAAAATACTGGTGTTGCAATAAATAATTCCACCACTGTATATGTCGGTGGTTAGGTTACTTAGGTAAAAAGAAAACTGGTATTATTGCAGTATAGGAACCTGTTCTACATTGTTGATTTGTTAACGTCACCCGACTATATTCACCAGGCTGATTCCGAATCTGTAATAATATTTATTCCGTCTCAATAAATAAGCGAGATACAGGCAATCAAAGAAGGGTCGAACCGGAATTATTGCAGTATATGACCCTTTCTCAGAAATCGAAAAAATAAAGAAATACTACTAGATTCAATCATTGTAATGATAAATGTGAAAGAAAAAAGCTTCGGACGCGTAAAATTTCGAGACCAAATTTACATACAAAAAAAAAGTTTTTTTAGCTCAGTTTTTAAGGTTGTTTTTAAAAAAACTAATCTAACCTACCGCCAAATAAGTGTTCTTACTTAATACTTAACCTACCGAAATGTATGGGTTTGGCGCTTTTTTGAATGCCTATATCTCGCTTATATATTGACACCGAATAAAGATTATTGCAGATTCGGAATCAGCGTAGTGAATATAATCTGTTGACGTTAAAAATCAACAATCTAGAAGAGGTTCCTATACTGCAATAAGACCAGTTATTTTTTAAAAAAAGCTTCAAAATGATTATTTTGGCGGTAGGTTAATTTGGTTTTTAAAAATATATATGTGTGTCATACAGCTAAACTGCATATATTCCCGAAATACCTCAAAACCAGGGAGAACACACGCAAACAATAAACTACATAACAAATCAAGAAATTACGAAATTGCAAGGATACCACTGACTTTTTGGATGAAACCGACGCCACCAGACGCCACTGAACTACTTTCCAAAACAATAAATCCGGAATCGGAAAAAACGGCCGGAAACGTCATGTTGTTCTTCTTCTTATTATTTGTTTTTCAGCGATTGGATTTTATTAAGCCGACATCTCATTAGCCAGGAGCAAAGGCTCGTCTGTCCTAAAATGTAAAGGGCTCTACTACCTATAGAGAAGGCAATGAAAGGAGCAAACATATTATCGGACGCGTCCGTCAGCCGCGGCTTATGGACGCGACTTCAAGGTTATCTGTGTAATGAATATCTTTTGAGCCGTGCACAGCACATTATCGGATGTCAGTCGTTGACGTGACCTTGAGGCTTCTGACGTCCGATAGAGATCTGGCAAGCCGCGTCCCAAACGACTGTGCATACTGTTCAGTCACGTCCATAAGCCGCGGACCATAAGCATAAGACCATAAGGCTTACGGACGCGTCCAATAAAGTCTACCCTTTGGTTTTTACAAAAATAATAGTGCAAACGTTAAAGAAAAAGAAGAAATAACATTTATTTATCGATATTATTACTATATTTATAGATTTCTAAATAAAAACCGACAGATTTACTAATTAATTGACTATGCATATAAATGATATTTAAATATTTACAGCCCTTTGTAAAACCATCGATTAAAAAGGCTGAGTTTTATTAGTGACATTCTTGAAGATGATAAATTAGAACAAGCAATAAAAAGACTATTGATAAAAAAATGTGAAATAAAACAGTTTTTTTTTTCATGTTTTTTGTTTTTGTAAATTTGAACAACTTGACCATCAATTAAAAAATGCTGCGCCATCTAGCGGTATGGCCCGGGACGCTTAACGCTTTTTATATATTAAAAAAAAAACAATGAAAAACATTTTTTTTTGTATTTCCCACATTTTTGACACATTTTGACAGTATGAGCAAGTTGCTGACTTGCTCATACTGATTCATTCAATACAAATATGTTACTAATAAAAAACTCACGGTGTATGTGGTATTAGATTGCTCAACTCCTTAGTACATATTGGCAACCCTTCTGCGCCGGCGCAATGCAGGTTACTAACGTATGTACATAATATGCTAAGGTCAGCTGTTCAACGTGGTGTGCCCAGTGACCGCACATCATTATATTTTATGGATCTTCACTGCACTATATTTTATGGATCTTCACTGCAAATAATATGTTTTAAATAAATAATTGGCATGGGGGTTTTCGTGTAATTAGCCTTATTTAATAAGATACCGAACTTCAAAACCCAGAAATGTCTTATAGGTAATTGAGGTAAGTTTTAGTAGTCATAGATTTTATAGATATATAAACCTTTGCTATTATAAATACGTTATTCCAATTATATATACGAAGGCACATTTAATTGCTGGATTGACAATATATTTTTTTTAATTATTCTATACAGAAATTGCATTTCTATTTTAATATATTATTCTCCCTGACTCGCAAATCACATTAGTATATTTTGATTATTTGTATGTAGGTAATATTGAATATAATATTACAGCCATGACAACTATCACGATAGTTATGTTTTTAATAATTAAATTTTAAGCATTTAATTTTGTGACGCATCCAAGTGTAGGAATGCCTATCTACTGGAGTAGTTGATTGTATTGTATTGTATTGTATTGCAGAGGTGGGCTTAGCGCCCATACATTTTTGTCCATCGTCCTTTAACTCTTATTGTATATAAATGTAATCTATGTTCCAAACGAAACCAAATGCACAAACTCAAGGTTGTAAAAATACGAGTTGCACAAGAATACCTGGTGTAGATGTTGATATTCACAAACTCATATAATATAATACCTACAAGCGTGCGTTACATGATTTTTGGACAATTTATCGATTGCCTTGGACTCGCCCGCATAGACACAAAATTTACGTCCTATGACCCCAAATTGGTCTATAAGGGCTCTATTATCTCCCTTATAGACCCAAATAACCATTTCAAATTCCTTGGCAGTAAAATTACCTGTCAAGGAAAAGACCTCTCTGGCGATCATGTTATAACATGTTTTATAAAACACTTCAGTAGTTGTCTGGCAAAGATAGATGCCTTGCTAATTTCTGGCCCTCGTAAGGCTTGGATATATGACAATTATTTAACTTCACATTTGTCATGGCCCTTTCTTATTTACGATTTCACCAAAACCCAACTGTCTCGTCTGGATGGGAGCTAATGGGCCCATGATGGGTTGGCCATTAAGACCCATGTGTTCAGGGTCGGTCACACTCACGGGTCAACACCCATCCGACGGCCTCCACGCCCGGGGTGCGAACCTGGGTAGGACTCTGGCCCTGGTCAGTTTCCCCTGGGAATCAAACCTCTGGCGCTCCTGGACGGTCTGCACACCGTGCGGCGCAAGCCAATCGATTGTGCTCTCTGACTAACAGTCGGGGGAGTCTGGAAGCTGTATTGTTTCCTATAGAGCGGGGGTGGTTGCGTACCTTACGGCGACTGCTCTTGAAATGACCATTGGCCATCCGATCCCGGGTAAGAGGCGGTCAAAGGACGCCATGGTCCGCGATAGATTCGGTATTCACCGTTTCACCGCTTCGTAAGGGAGAGGACCGCGCAAGCGACCTCGAACTCGGAACCAATCGAGAGACCGGAGAAATCTGGTCACAATTGGAAGTTAGGGCGCGAGAGTCGGGCCCGCCAGGTAGCATAACTTGCTATCTCGCGGTAAGGCGTTGGTCTCTAACGGGTTGTGGCGTAGTTAGACGGTGGATTGTTTTTGTCCCAAGTCTTCTACGTTCACTCCAGGGAGATAGAACGACTAATAGTTAAAACTTCCTGAGGTGACGGGCTCGCCCGTTGTAGTCGACAACCCAAGTTGACTCGTCTGGATGACAGCTAGTTTAAAATTCTGGTTGTTCTTAGCCAAACCACCTGACCCCTCGTGTGTGTGTGTGTGTGTGTGTGTGTGTGTGTGTGTGTGTGTGTGTTAGCTCCATAAGCGATAGTGTAAATAGGAAAATTGAGACACAGTTGGGCAAGAGATGTGCAAGCACAAAATAAATAAATTTTATAACTCGAAACACTTGTCAATTACTACGGGCGAACCCGCCACTCCAGGAACTTATAACGATATTAGATCCAAACTTCAAAACGATAAGATTCCGAACTTCAGAAATTCGAAATTTCTATTAATTGAGATAAGTTGGTAGATAAATAGATCTTTCCAATGGTTGTTATTACGCAATACGTTGCAATACGTTGTTGTTATTCGAGAGGTGGGCCCAGCTCTTATACATTTTTGCCAATTGTCCTTTGTTTTCGCGTTTCAAGCATTTCGTAATTTCAAGCATAGGTCTCAATCTCAGGAGACTGCCAGGTTCTCCTAGCAGTGCGTTATGTTGTCCGTGATGACATTGATGATGACATGTAGGCCATTGCCTTGCGCGTCAAATATTTTCGCCGAGACCGCGAATATTTTTTGTTTGCCCCTATAATGTTAATTATTCAGGTGGCGACCTCTGTTTTATGAACCTGTCAAATGTGTTTATTTATTATAAATTATAAGGACCGACCCGTATGATTGTCGGACGTGATAATAATTTATAATAGACTCAGACGCTATTTGGTCTGGCCAGGTTCTCGGGGAGCCCATGGCGAATAGCTTATAGCATCTTAGTGATTTAATGGAGATTCTACAAGAACTTCGTGTAAGCCGTTTTTCATCGAGCCGAGAATCATGACGATGCTTGCATGACTTGTGGTACATCCACCAAAATATTATGTTCGCTCGTAAACATATGTAATAAAATAATAATAACTAGTAAGTATATTTAAAAGAATAAAAAACACGACTGCCGCTACAGAAAGTGAACTATGAATTTATAATTATTTATATTACGGTTTTTTATGAAATATTAGTAGTCTATGTATTTATCCTTATAGATACATGCATATTTCCAAGTTATACTCAATCAGACCGTTCATTGGACACTAAACATGATACATTTATGTTAATTTATTGTCATTTGGACACATTGGTACAACTAAGCCGGTGTAGCCAGTGCGGTGCGCCGGGGCCCGGCGGATTATTACGGATTTTTATGAAATATTTGTGGTTTATGTATTTATCCATATATATTTCCGGAACGTACTCAATCAGACCTCTCATTTGACACTAAACACGATGTATTTATATTAATTTAATAGCATTAGGACATTTTGTCATTTAGACAACGACCCACTTAATATTTGGGCAAGTAAGGTAGCCTATGACACTCAGAATGACAAAAGGATTCTAACAATACCACACACTTCTAAATCGGTTAAAGCGTTTAGAAGTTATAAGGGAATAAAGAAACGGAAAACATACTAGATGAAACTTGAACACATTAATAATAATAATAATAATAATAATAATGAAACGCTTTATTTGCTTAAACAAAAAGGCGAGCTTATTGCCTAAAAGCAATGTCTTACAGCTAACCTTAACCTAGTGGAATAACATGTTATGCGGTAAAAATAAACTAATAAATTAAATTTTAAACATTACACTCCAGGAGTACGAAAAAAAGTCGCTTCTATGACCAGGGATGGTTATTGCCCTCTGATCTCAGGGGACGGCCGTGCGCCCGATAGAGCAGTGACTCTTCGGCGAGATAAAGCGGCACGCCATTCGTGAGGTTTCTATATAACAGGCAGAGAGTTCTAACTTATCTCTCCGGTGGTAAGTCACTGCAGTCTGTTTCGATATTTCGTGATATGGTCCTCTTCTGTGGCCAAAAATGAAGCGGATACAGACGTTCTGTAACTTTCCACATTTGTGGATAGCTCTTCTGTCAGATCGAGGGGGCGGCGATGTTATATTGAAGGAGTGGAAGAAGCAAAGATTGAGAGATTGTCTCTTTTTTTTCTTCCTGGGAAAATTTTGGAGCCTCTTCAGCGAATAACATCGGTTTAAGATCTTTCATCTCCTCTCCCTAATATGGCGCTGCTATGACAGATTCTGGTCGAAATGGATACCAAGGTATCCTCGGGGTGTACAGCCTGCTACCGATGATGATCGCTTGTGTTTCAGAGGGATTTAGGAGCAATCCATGGCATATACACCACCCCGATATGGTGTACTGGTCAGCGTTAATTGCGGCGATTGCTATTTCAATATATTTTGGTGGTTAGTGTGAGTATAATATATAATATGTGGAATAAAGAAACGGAAAACATACATAGATGAACCCTGAACGCATTACGCTCCTTTTTTGTTGGGCAGTCGTGTGATAAGGTTCCAGCGAATGTCAGAATTCTTGGAGAGAACAAATTAAAAAAAATGGTAGTCAACAGTTTAGTCAAGAACCCATTTTTTGACTTAAAAGATTGGGATAATGCTAAATCCATATTCCAAGAGTATCATGCTGTAAAGTAAAGGAAAATTGCCGATAGTTGACATGTTCCCAAGAGCGTAGTTTTTATTTTTATCAACGAAAGCTATATTTCTGGATTTGACCATTAATCTAAGTTTGTATTTTAGTATACGATATCTATCTGCACGTCTATCGCATTATTACTATGATAATTATCGTTATAGACATTGTGACATTTATTTATTCGTAATTTTCATAATTACATTTTTCTACTTTATTCATTTAATTTTTGTACATTTAGCCCCATTGTTATCAATGTTATAAGTAACTCGGAAAAATTGAACACCGAAATGCAGCTAATGCTCATTGCCCACCTAAGTAGGACTAAACTGTCCCGTATCTAGGCGGGTCAGATTAATTAATTAAAATAAGTAATACAACTTATGTAACAATTAGCCTAATTAACGTAAAAAACTTTTTATTTTTATAATTAATGAATGTACCTTCTTATCGCGGGGTAAAAATTTAGTCGTCACTTCTGCCCGGGACAGTTTTGTGCGTGAAGTCGATGGCCTTGAGAAAAACGACCATAACTTTTAAACTACTATACGGATCGTAAAAAGAATAACTGTAAAATGATCGCATTGAAATTTGAAATATAAAATATTATAACTTTATCTCGTCAAACAATTAAGATAATAATGAATAAATATTTAAAAAGTTGGCATTTTACGCAGCGCGGAGCGCCCTAACCAATATTGGTTAGATACAATTTTAGCATTTGTAAGCGTCTAACCAAAAATGGTTAACTCACTTATGAAGAGTTTTAAGATTGAATAATATATAATAATAAATAAATAACACTATAATACAAATCAAAATACTAAATTTGTAAGAATAATACATTGTTGGTAATACAATATGGCAAATACACATATACGTAAATACGATTTCAATAAATAATAAATGCTGTATGGTATAAACATATTTATAATTTAATAAAATATATAAATACAATTATAAAAGCAGTGCTAAAAAATACGAAATATTATAAATAGAAATATTATATGATATACTAATAATATATGCATAATAATTTATATAAATATACAATATTATTTTTAAATTAACCGTTATACATGCGCTTTACAAACTATTATTACAACTTTACATTATATTCTAATTATTCATGATTCTCAAACCGATTATACAACCTACATAAATTAATTTATATAGTCACAACTATCACGATAGTGACACATTTGAAGGAATAGTTGGAAACAAAGAAAACCAACGCTAATTACTGACACACCTAATCCGTCACATAAAAAGCGACCGTCGCTTGGCGTTTGGTCTTTCTGGTTTAATCGGGGCAAAGTGGTATTTAGAGTAGTAAGCTCAAGCTTCTAGGCTACTTAGTTCCTCAAAATGAAATCCCCTTATATTCTCACGAACCTGCAAAACCGCAATGGTCTCTATACATGAGTCGTCCCGCATGATTTCGAGTTGCGATATGGCGTCACCCATTGACGCAGTAAAAAAGTACCGGTAACTGTTAATATTGCAACAACAAAACCCTTACACATTCTATACAATGAAAATAATAGGCGCCAACAATGTAGTTTTGTTTTTAAGCAAATCAAAAGGGTGTTTTCAATGAACGTTTACAAATTCGTTTTTTGACAGGGGGGCGACAAGACTCAAGGACTCGACGTCCAATCAAGGGCTGGGTTTGTGCTAGAGGTGGGTCCAGACAATTAAATCATATCTACGGGAGACTATTCTCCCGATTTGGTTTCTAATGGTTCCGCGCAGCTTGGGTGGTGTTGGCCAAACTCTTTCTGTTATCTGGCCTGCACGTCACGGTTCAACATCTATCTGGTAGCCTCCTCGAAGAGGGGCTTACCCTGTCAGAGCCGCTGTGAGCTTTCGCCACTGCTGTACTCCTGCAGTCGAAGTCGGTTGGGATCAGAAGAACGCGGATTCGGGGGAATACCCCGGGCGTAACTGAGCGGTTGGAGCACTGTCTGCGTCACCCACTTAGGGAGCTAATGGGCCCTGATGGAGTTGGCCACGAAGATCCATTTCGTTCAGGGTCGGTCATACGCACGCATCAACACCCATCCGGCGGCCTCCACGCAGAAGAGAGAGCCAGGGTAGGACGCTGGCCAATGGGCCGGTCTCCCCTAGGAGTCAACCTTCGGGCGCTCCTTGACATTTTGCGCACCGTGCGGCGTCAGCCAATCGATTGTGCGCTCCGACTAACAGCCGAGGAAGTCTGGGAACAGTAATGTTTCCTATAGAGCGGTGGTGGTTGTTAACCTTATGGCAACTGCTCTTGAAACGACCATTCGGCCACCCGATCCCGGGTGAATAAACCGGGCAAAGGATGCCGTGATCGGCGATAGATTAGGTTGACACCGTATCACCGCTTCATAAGGGAGAGGTCTGCGTAACCGACCTCGTGGTAGAAGGTATCCTGAAGGTTAATTCCAGACGGAGATATCCTTCCAAACTGGTAGTGAGGTGGCGAGGCTGCCCGCTGCCTACCTTTCCGGGTGCCTCGCCGTAAGGCGTTGGCCTCTGACGGGCAGGTGGCGTATTCAGACAGTGGATTTTTTCGTCTTCTGCGCTCATCGCACGGAATACAAAACGGTATATTTCGTTAAAACTTCCTGATGTGACGGGTTCGCCCATTGTAGTTGACAGCTCTAGCACTTGCGAAAATAAAACGGAGAAAGCCCCAGCCAGAGAATAACCAAACAGGTCTGGAGACACATCTGTCCTATGACAGCGGAGGGTAGTTGTCGATCTGAAATCTTCAACCCTTGAATCGATCCGTCGGCCACCCGATCCCGAGTGACCATTGCGGGCAAAGACCGTCGCGGTCCGCAGAATATTCATACTGAATAACCGCTTACGTCAGGTAGAGGCCGCGCAAGCGACCCCGACGCCGCAGACCGGGGGACGGAGAAATCCGACCAAATCTGGTATTAAGGGCGTTAGGTTGGCCCTCTGATTTCACATTCCAGTGCCTCGCGGTAAGACGTCGGCTTCTTACGAGCATGTTGGCGGAGCTACACTGTGGACTGTGTTGTCCTCATTTGGTAAAGAAACTGTCGTTGTTGGTTCCGCCACGAAGGGTTCGCTCTCCTCGTACGTTCGAAATCCCTCGTGTGAGCACTAGTTACGCCCAAAACTCTGTCATGCACCGCTCGATGACCACATATAATAGTCGATTCGAAGATATCGTCAATTTTTACTTGAATCAACCTAAATTCAGCGAGGCTGTCCTTAGCTCACTAGGCGTCTAGGAAGTAAGTATATAATATACACATACAAATTGTTGTAAAACTCTCAGAGCGAAAATGACAAAGAGTATAATTTGAATACCTATATCCTATCCTACATATATCCCATCTCTCTCCTTTCCTATCCTTGCAATAGTTCGATTGTAATTATAATTTAATTTAATTTAGTGCAATGCAACTTTTGATTTACCTTATTTGAAAATAATGTAGGAAACAATTAATCGGCCAGCGAAACACTGTATTAAGATAATTAGTCATAATTAATGAAGCGCTGTATGTTTCCCGAAAATAAAATAAATAAATAACAGCCTGAGGTGTCGGGTTCGCCCGTTGCAGACGACAGCTCCAGAGTCTTCCGATTTAGTGAATGGTAGACAGTCAGACATGAGGACCTTTTATTTTATCTTCGCAGATTATCAATATCGGAAATAACATCTGATATCAATATATAAATTACAAATTACATCTTACAAAAACAATCTTTTTGTAGTGTGGATAATATTTATCTTTTATGACATTTAATGATGTTTTGTGATGTTTATCGATATTTTATTGTTTTTATATTGTCTTTTACTTTCCCTTCACTAGGGAAAGTATTGTGAAGGCGCTAAAAAATACGAAGACGGAAATATCCATTTTGACACCCCCTAAGACGATTAGGTCCATTTCCAGACTGAAGTCTGTCTGTGAGTCTGTGTGTTTGTGTGTGTGTGTGTGTGTGTGTGTGAGGGTGTGTGTGTGTGTGTGTGTGTGTGTGTGTGTGTGTGTATTCCTCCACGATAGCGCCCAAACGCTTCATCCGATTGAACAGAAATTTGGTATGCAGGCATCATTCGGTCATGGTAAGAGTTGAAAAGATTGTAGTTGAAATCGGTCCACCAGAGGGCGCGCTAGTCATACTTCAATCTCGAAATATTGCAATTAGAGACTTGAAATTCGGTAGGTACACAGATGCCTTGTTCGGCCGAAATCACGTTTTGAAATTTTGAATGGAATATCTCGTAAATACTACTTTTGCTATCATAGTCACTTGACACAATCAATTTTGGGTGAGGAGGGGGTGGTCGGGAGGAGGGCGATTGAGGGATTGGAGGGAAGGGTGGGTTGAGGGGTTGGTCGGAGGGGGGGGGGGGGTTGTCTGCTTGCCTGGAAAGTCTTGGGGTGACACAACCGTTTTTTATGTTTACTTTCAATCTCAGATTTACATGATGCTGTGGAGATATATTTTATTATAGTTCGTAATTATAACGAGGGGCAGTTAGCCATCTGCAAATCGTAGGTTCCATCGTAGGTGGTGAACGGTTTCGTGCAGCTTGGGCCACAAGATCCATTTTGTTCTCGGATCGGCTCAACTCACGATTCAGCTCCTATTCAAAAGCCTCCTAGAGTGGAAGGCTACCCCGGGTAAGACTCGTGTGTCTCAGGCCTCAGAGCTGGTGGACCGGTTTCTCCCGGCGGGATTGCATCCCGGCGCCACTGGACAGTTTGCGCACCGGTCGGCGAAGCCAATCGGTTGTGCATTCTGACTAATTGCTGAAGGGGTCTGAAGACTATTTATTTATTTATTTATTTTATTAATTTACAATAACTTTATATATGTCATATAGGTACACACCATTAACATAATATGGTTGAGTTGGGAGAGATTGAGCACATCCTATGGTGAAAATGTTTATCCGCATTCCTAATTAGGTCAGAGACCCGTATCGACGAGCTGACTCTTTTGATATTATGAATTTACGTTGCATTGCATGATACATAAGAATATATACATATATAAATACACATACATACACACATACACAAATATACATATACATACCTACACATATATATACATAAGCAAATAATACAAGCAATAATTAGTTAGTAATACATAATTTAATAAAACAAATTAAATTATTAGCGAGAGCAATTGAGACTCAGCATACAATGGACCCCTTTCAAGCAGGTACTTCTTTATAAGTATTTTGAATGAATTTAAGTTGTTGGTATTCTTATAACTCTCATTTAAATTATTATAAAATCTCGGCGCAAGGAAGTAAGAATGCCTTTGGGCAAATGAAGACTTTACAATCGGAATATTATAATTTGATCCAGTAGTTTGTCTTGTGTTTTTAATTTGCTGGCTTCTTGTCTGTTGATCCTTGATTCTGTGAAACTGAATTAGTAATTATTTTATTAATAATTGCCTCAAATCAAGTACTCCATATTCTGTAAAGAGTTTCGCCGAGGGGTATCTAGGGGTTTTTTTTATTGATGACCTTCAGAATCAGCTTCTGCGCATTGATCAGAGGAAGGAGCACTTGTGTGGTGCAACCACCCCATGCAATTGTGCCATAGGACCACAGGCTTTGGCACAACGCCATATACACAGTTTTGAGAAGGGGCTTTGGTAGAATATTTCGAAGCTCTCTAAACACGTAGGCGAGTTTCCAATATGAAATATGGAAATACACTGGAAAATACTATGGAAATACACTGTCTCCTAAGCAGCGGCGGTGGATGTTTCACCTGATGTCATGCCACTCTTGAAATGACCTTGGGCCACTCGATCCTGTGTGGCCCTACGGGCAAAGAACGCCCAGGTCCGCGATAATTTCAAACTGAATTATCGCTGTAATACAACAGGTAGAGGTTGCGTAAGCGGCTTCGGATCCGTAACCAATCGGGAGGACGGAAGTATCCTGAAGGTTAATTCCATATGGAGATATCCTGCCAAAACTGATAGTTAGGGGGTGAGGCTGCCCGCTGGTTATCTTTCCCGGTGCCTCGCCATAACGCACGGGTTGCTGGTGGACTAGACAGTAAATTGTCCTGTCCCCAAATGACGGGTTCGCCCGTTGTAGTCGACACCGCCATCCTGTGTAGATATATTTTATTATTAGTTTGTAATTATATTCATATTAATATTCATTTTATTAGTATACTGGTATACGAGTCAGATACAGATTCAGAACATTCATACATATTAGCAAACAAACAATTTTTTTATCGTAAAGAAAAGATAAAATAAACAAAACAAAACGAAGAAAAAACACAAGAATACAAGAATACAAGACAGTGTAAAAAGAGGAAATACAAGACAAAATGCAGAGATCATTAAATACTTTAGCCACCAAAGCATTTTAGACTTCACTCGAGTAATATTCCTCCAGTGAGTAAAACGCCGTATCTGTAAGGTACCTCTTAAGGCGTCTCTTAAAAACGTCAAGAGATTGCGCCTGCCTACTGCTCGCTGAGTTTGTTGTATAATGAGGGGCAGTAAGCCATCTGCAAATCGTAGATTACATCGTACTTTTGCATAGCAATCCCAGCTAGGTGCTGGCTCAGGACATCTGCTACTTCATACCTGAGTCTCCTTTGTTCTTAATATCGAGCATAATTCAACTCCTCAATCGGCAACTTAAAAAAGGCCACATTCCCCTGCAATCAAACGAACACACGGCCCACTCAAACAAACCGCAAGATCACCCAAAAAACACGATTCCCGCGGGCAGATGTTCCACTATCCATATGCTCCCTCTTTTTTTCAATGTTAATTAGACCTTTATTTCGGTTTCGCGTTTAGGAATGATGATAATATCATCTATCCGGCGAGTCATCGGCCGCACTCGCCGCGAAGGTAATTATTTTCCAAACGTCGAAATCAGCTGACCGTGAAATTGGTGTAAGTGGCCAATTGTCCAAGAGGCAGCGGCAAAAAAGTGCAAGAGTTTTGTACAAGCTAATACTCTTAGATCAGACAGTATTTTGGCCATAGAATCCTAGGGTAGAGTCAGCAGGCCAGACTCTGGGACACCTGGGGCTGGCGTACCTACTAGAAAGGTGTAATTTTAATTAATACCCACAAAGTGTTTTGGAAAAGCTGAAAATTCATCAGACTGCGTGTCTTTAGCATTTATTTATTTATTTATTTAGGTACATAGGATTAGGTATACAGTTCATTCATTGGTCATGTAATCTTATAATAATTATATAAATTATTTAATAATTAATATAGGGAGGTTTAACACATCTTACATGACCTTTACTGCCAATAGCACATCTAACTAGGCGATAATTTGGCCCGTCTCTAGATGTGCATATTTTTATGCAATTTTAAGAAATGAAGTGTTTTTTTTTAAATAAATTATTTGGACCCACCACCTGTATATACACATAAATATACGAATTTTATAAAAAATATAGCTATGTAATAAATATATACATTTATAGTTGTAATTTAATACAATTTAATTAAGAAAAATAGATAAGTGATACTAAATAAATTGTCGTGCGTTGCAAAGAAGTTGATCAGATTTTACATATCCCTTGTTAAGTAGCCATCTATTAAGGTTTGCTTTAAATATCTTTATGTTAGGATAATTTTTCATGTCTTCACTAAGGGAATTATATAATTTTGGGGCTATGTAGAATATATGTCTCTGGGCAAATGTTGTCCTGACTGACGGAATTATATAATTGATACTCGCGGACATTCTTGTGTTCAGATTGTTTTGAGTTCGGGCGTGGTCATCTCTAGATTTGTAGAATGCAAGAAGCGATTGCCTAATGAATAACTGTTTAGCTGATAGCACATGGGATTGGGAAAATAACAAGGCAGATGGATGACGCCGGTTTTTCCTGTGTTTTTTCTATTACTACATACATGTCACAAAATTGAAGTACATTATATTGCGCGGCACATTAGACCGATGCATATGACAAATATGTACCGACGTATTTGCAGGGACTTCATTGGCCTGCTAACTCTATCCCATAATTCTATTGCTAAAATACTGTCTGATCTGAAAGTATTAGCTTTTACAATTACTTGCACTTTTTTGTCGCCGCCTCTTGGTCTATAAAGGGCAAAGAGAGCAGTAAAATTTGAGACAGATTTAGAGTACCTAACTACTAATTCTAATAATAACCAAGGAATCCGGACACGGACTTAATCCGTACCATCGTTTAGCTTTGAGCCACAAATGTTTTAAAAATAAATGTAACACTGTTTCCCACTTGAACCAGCATTTGGACCTCATCCGTTCCCTTGGATTTGTCTTGCAAAGAACCTATATAAATGTAAATGTAGCTTAAAAACCATTGCTTTGCATCATATTACGATGACTCTCAATACAAGTTTCTGAACCTATTAAGAGCCGACTCAGTGCAGGCACCCATTCATTCAAATAATATAAGAAGATTGTTGAAGAAGCCAAAACCCAATGAGTTGTAGTGCTAATTGATGATGATGATTACAACCCCCCCCCCCCCCCTCCCCTCGAACTACTGGAAGACATAGCTCTAGAAATGATATATGTATATTCCCTCTCATCTCATTCCATTCCGTCTATTATGACAGTTGTCGAATCTCTCTCTCTCCCCAATATCCCATATACTCAACAACAACATATGCACGATTTTTTATGCTTCTCTTCTCTTGGATTTAGAGAAAGCATTGAATAGATTTAATTTAAAATATTAGAGGGATCGACGCGTGTGCGCTCGGACACCGCTTCTCTTTTGTCTGGAGTAGATCTGTCAAAAATGTCCAAAAGGGGTTGCAGCTTGCGGGCTTTCTTCGTAGGGTGACCGCCGTTTGTCTATTTTATCTTGAGAATATTTTATATGCTGATGATTACGTCATTCTGATGATTAGTTTTAAAGAAGTTGTGATATATAACAGACACATTCCATTGGTTTTTAAATGACAATGGGTAGTTTCGTACCCATTTGCGAAGTTCGTTGTAACACTTTGTCACATATATTAAAACGAAAACTTATTACAGATGTAACATGATAAGCTTAATTACGTGGCTGAAAATAGTTTTTAGAGTGTTGAAATTGCAAAATATTTGAAATCGGAGATTATCGAGGTTATAAAATCGATGACTATCGCGGTTGTTTGACATTATAAATAGGATAGAAACGAATTTACCGCGTGAAATTTTTAGCACCCGACGTTTCGGTGACGTTGCAGCCGCCGTTGTCCAGTGTAGACTGAAAGAGCTGTCAATCCGTTGTTTTGCGGGTAATCCGCATACCGCTGCCGACCCTGGGGTGACGGATTCGCCCGTTGTATTCGACACCACCCTACTGTGCTTGTGTAAAGAAGTAAAATATGAAAGTTCAACTTATTCATCAATGTGTATTAAAATTATACTTATTTATTTATTTATTTAAGAATTAATTACTATAAAACATTGATTAGCTTACAAAAATAACAGGAACCGAATGGCAAAACCTTAACCTTTTGCTTATTTGTTTCTGTCACCCAACTGGGACTAGCCCGTTCTAGAGTGGACAGGACTCCAATACTACAATCAAGTTTGCTTGATTGCTTGGTTGCTTACAAATGTACAAGTTTTAGTAAAAAACTAATGATACTAAATTGCCCTAAAATGTGGTCTTCAGAATAAAATTAAAAAAAATAATAATAAAAAAATATTAAAAAATATAATAAATAAAATGCAATGCCATTATTAAATCGGCAATAAATATAATATAAAATTCGATTACATAATATAAATAAAGTTATATGTGAGAAAAGAAAGAAACAGTCATTAATATTTGATATTATGTTAAGTAATATAGGATTTAATATAAAAATACCTAGTCTAAAAGTATAATTCATTGTCAAAGTCAAATAATTTTTGGTAGTTAGTTCAATGTTAAAAAATACTTAACATATAAGTTTAAAAATATGTTAATAATTTGTGCACCTAAGTTTTATTATACTATTATTTCTAAGATTTGATGTATGGTTAGTCTGTCATGAGTTGATAACCATTTCTTTAATTTATTTTTGAATTCCCTAAATGTCAAATTCATTTTTATTTCCATATTGATCAGATTGTAAAATCTCGGCGCAATGAAAGAGTAATGTCTTTGCCCAATGATGTTTTCCTTCTGGGTATTATTAGGCTATTTTCTAAAACTTGTCTCGTTGGTCGCCGGTTCTGAATTATTCCTAAATTTGAGTTATTGTCCAAAAATAGCCTTAAGAGGGAAGTTTTTAGAAAAAGTTGCCTACAATCAAGAACTTTAGCTTCCTTATAAAGTTCATTAGTGGGATGGCGATATGGTCTACGTAGAATAATTTTTAATATAAATTTCTGCGCAACTTGCAATGGCTCTAGCAGGGTTTTACCACATCCACCCCATCCAATTATGCCGTAAGTAATAAGCGATTCACATAAAGCATAATAAACAGTTTTTAGTGTTTTGGAATCCAGAATATTCCTCAGTTCTTTGAAAACATATCCAAGGATTCGCACCTTCGTAGCCACGTTATGTATATGAGAATCCCAACGGAGAAAGCAATCTAGAGTGATGCCTAGATATTTCCAAGATATTTCTCTTTGTAGAGGCTGACAGCTACAAGACTCTATGCTATCGCATTCGTGTATTACAATAGTTTTATTAGTAGTGGGTTGACCTCTGGTTGTTATACTAAATGGCATGTATTTGGTTTTGCCAACATTAAGCGTCAACTTAAAGTTTCCTAGCCAATTTTTAACAATTTCCATGCCCTCGTTTGCTTTCTCAAATGTGTAATCCCAGTTTGAACCCTTGAATAGTATAACAGTGTCATCGGCATATGTGATGATTTTACCTACTGATAACTGACATAGGTCATTTATGTAGACGAGGAATAAAATAGGTCCCAAAACGCTACCCTGTGGCACAGCATACGTGAGATGCTGGCTTTTACTCTGGAGGCCCTGGATGGTGACACTTTGTACCCTGTTGGATAGGTAACTATCAAACCATTTAAGACTTGTATAGTTAATTCCTACACTGCTCAGTTTGCATAATAATATATTATGAGGAACGGAGTCAAAAGCCTTTCGATACACTTTCGAAGTTTTGTATATCTGGGTGTTTTTGTGAATTCAATTAGTTCAATTCACACAATCATCCAGATATACAAAACTTCGGATGTGTATAATTCTAATATACGAGTACACGGATTATTAGGTTGAACTTTCATATTATTACTTCTTCACACAAGCACAACTAGAGCTGTCAACTACAACGGGCGAGCCCGTTACCTCGGAAATTTATCGTTCTGTCTCCCGTGAGGTGAGCGCAGAAGACTTAGGACAAACCAGTCACCGTCAAGCTCCGCCACCTGCCCGTCAGAGGCCAACGCCTTACGGCGAGGCACCGGTAAAGGGGCCCACCCAGTGGGCAGCCTAGCCCCTGAATACCAGTTTGGA
The DNA here is from genome assembly GCA_944548615.1 of Micropterix aruncella. NCBI lineage: Eukaryota > Metazoa > Arthropoda > Insecta > Lepidoptera > Micropterigidae > Micropterix > Micropterix aruncella. Next base: position 25,605,025 of record OX155970.1, read on the forward strand.
AGGATATCTCCGTCTGGAATTAACCTTCAGGATACCTCCCACCTCCTGATTGGTTACAGGATCGAGGTCGCTTGCGCGGTCCTCTCACTTACGTAGCGGTGAAACGGTGTCAACCGAATATAGCGCGGACCACGACATCCTTTGTTCCGCTCTTCACCCGGAATCAGGTAGCCGATGGTCGTTTCATGAGCAGTCGCCGTAAGGTCAACAACGACCTCCGCTCTACAGGAAACAGTACTGTTTCCAGACTCCCCCAACTGTTAGTCAGAATGCACAATCGATTGGCTTACGCCGCACGGTCCAGGAGCGCCAGAAGGTTGACTCCTAGGGGAAACTAGCCCTAAGGCCAATACATTTTTATCATTAGGTTATGGTAAGCTGTAAGTAGCTGTAGGAAGCTGAGGAAGCCGATCGTTTTTTTTTGCGAGTGCAAATCCAGACGAAAACCATTCTAGAAATGAATTTGTTCATATTTTTATAATACATTAAATAGTCAATTAAAATATGTAGATATGCAATAGTTGGTACATTTATAATAATAATTATATATAAATTAATGAAAACTGGCATTTTTTTTATTTCTCACCAATATTCAAGGTGGAGAAATATAATTCACTAATTAAATTGTCCATAAAGCGTGATAATAATACAGGAACCAATATTTCAAACATTCTCCTGCATCAATACAGAAATGTCATCCCTCTGAAGTTATTTATTTATTTATTTATTTATTTAGGTACATAGGATTAGGTATACAGCTCATTCATTGGTCATGTAATCTTATAATAATTATATAAATTATTTGATAAATCATATAGGGAGGTTTAACACATCTTACATGACCTTTACTGCCAATAGCACATCTAACTAGGCGATAATTTGGCCCGTCTCTAGATGTGCATATTTTTATGCAATTTTAAGAAATGAAGTGTTTTTTTTTTAAATAAATGATTTGGACCCACCACCTGTATATATATATAAATATACCAATTTTATAAAAAATATAGCTATGTAATAAATATATACATTTATAGTTGTAATTTAATAAAATTTAATTAAGAAAAATAGATAAGTGATACTAAATAAATTGTCTTGCGTTGCAAAGAAGTTGATCAGATTTTACATATCCCTTGTTAAGTAGCCATCTATGAAGGTTTGCTTTAAATATTTTTATGTTAGGATAATTTTTCATGTCTTCACTAAGGGAATTATATAATTTTGGGATTATATATTATAGTTACTGAGAACTTACCCCGCAACATGTTCGAGGCAATGCCCTCAAACGAATGCGCCGATTTATGATGTAGCTACAATATAAATATCTAGTATACAGTAATTTTCATTTGTATACAGTAATTGCATCCCATATACCATAAGAATTATGTAAGAAAGTAGGGGGAGGACATTTTGTTAAATTTTTCACTGGGGGCCATTTTTTTTGTTAGGGCACTGTATACAGCCTTAGATTTAATACGCGATCGATTTCCACATCGGTGTCACTACGTATCGCTGTCACTGGTGTCAGGGAGCTAACGGGCCCATGATGAGTTGGCCACGATGACCCATGTGTTCAGGGTCGGTCACACTCACGGGTCAACACCCATCCGACGGCCTCCACGCACGGGGTGCGAACCTGGGTAGGATACTGGGTCAACCAGTCTCCCCTGGGAGTCAAACCTCTGGCGCTCCTGGACGGTCTGCGCACCGAGCGGCGCAAGCCAATCGTCTGTGCTCTCCGACTAACAATCGGGGGAGTCTGGGAACTGTATTGTTTCCTATAGAGCGGGGGTAGTTGTCTACCTTACGACGACTGCTCTTGAATTGACCATTGGCCATCCGATCCCGGTTCAGAGCCGGGCAAAGGACGCCTTGGTCCGCGATAGATTCGGTGTACTCCGTTTCACCGCTTCGTAAGGGAGAGGACCGCGCAAGCGACCTCGAACTCGGAACCAATCGAGAGACCGGAGAAATCTGGTCACAATTGGAAGTGAGGGCGCGAGTATCTCGAGCCCGCCGGGTTTATTCCTGGCTAACTCGCGGTAAGGCGTTGGGCTCTCACGGGTTGTGGCGTAGCTAGACGTTGGATTGTTATTGTCCTAAGTCTTCTACGTTCACTGCAGGGCGATAGAACGACTAATCGTTAAAACGTCCTGTGGTGACGGGCTCGCCCGTTGTAGTCGACACCGCAAGATGTCACTGTTGTCACTGTTCTTTGTCGCTGTTTGGTCTTGGGGTCGTACGTAGAGATGTATCATCGGTCGATCCCAAAATCAGCGTTGTTGGTGGTCACCGTATAGTCACGCTTCATATGGGACCTGTTTGCGACGCGCGCAGCAGAAGATGCGTGCATATGCTCGCTCTTGCTGAATACCGATCGTCAATTTGGTAGGTTGGCCTGATGCTCCGTCGAAAGGTGCAAAAAACATCTGCGCACTCCTCTTCAATTTAACGTTCAAATTCATGCTACATATTTGCACCGATGCTTTATTGATACCTTCATTGAACATAACGATGCAATTTCGACAATTCATTGGTGACTACACTTTAGATCTTGATTTCCAATCTGTTCAACATGAGCATTCGGTAAAGATTACCGCCGGTAAATACATTACTGCTTCTATGAAATTACCCCAATTCGATAGATTGCCTAGATTACGAAACAACAAATTTGTCTTATCACGGACAAATATATTAAGTAAAACGGTTTGCACTCTTAATTAAAAACTATATCGCAAATATTTAAAAACTGCGTTTTTTTTTAATATTCGCTGTTTATTTATTAAAGTATTCGGGAAACCGAATATTTTCGCTGGTACATGTTGGGAACGTTACTATTGAAGCTGTCGACCAGTATGTTTATTTGGGTCAGACGATCCAACTATATAATAGGCAGACTCAACTTCGACAAGGAGGTCTACCGACGAATTCAACTCGGATGGGCAGCGTTCAGGAAACTACGCCATATCTTCTCGTCACAAATACCGCAGAGCCTCCAGACAAATGTATATAATCAGTGTTGCCAGTTATGACATACGGCACTGAGACGTGGTCTCCAACTATTGGCTTCATACACAAACTCAAAGTCGCGCAAAGAGCCATGGAGAGAGCAACGCTTGGACTTTCACTGCGTGATAGGATCCGAAATAAGGAAATCCACAGAAGAACCAAGGTCACTGATATAGCTCGTAAAATTACCAACTTAAAATGGCAATGGGCAGGCCATTTTGATTTTTTAAAATTTATTATTATTATTACTGGTAGAGAGTTAACAGTGTGATCGTACAGATATAATTTGTAACTGTTTATATAAGCAATAGGAAATGAACACAACCCATACGATCATTCTAGACGAATGCCCAACTAGACCGAACAGCCTGTATCTGGGCATACGAAATATCGATGGCTTAGAACGCAAATGTGTCAAGTGTAAATTTCTAAATTTTACAGGAGAGCTTTTTGAAAGTTTAGGTATAGTAATCTCGAAACAGATGAAGAAATAATTTCAGTTAGTATTTTTACCCTATAGTATATGTATTTGGCTTACACTATATTATAATAATTATATTTATTTATTAGTATTTTATGTATTAATAAAAAAAAACCGACAAGAGGTGGTACTTACCACATTTTTATATGGTAATATAATAATGTATGTAGTTACCACATTTTCATTTTTATTATATTATTTATATTTTATTTTGTTCTCATCTTACTACTTTTAGAATTTGTTATAAGAGTAAATAAAACCATTAAGCATGTATAGGGGTAAAACCATTAAGCATGCTTTGGAGAATATTGTGCCAACTGATGATAACACATATGCATTTTACGATGATTTAATTTTGATTAGATATCAATAGTGGTAAATGATTATGCAACATTAACATGTCAAAAAACTTTGTTTGATGCACTTACCACAGTTTTTACGAAGAAGCATTCGAACCTTGTTTGTGAGATGCTTACTACATTAGCCCAGAATGTGGAGATCAATATATTGGTGGTCAGGTAGTACTTAACTCATTTTCGTAAAAAAAGTCACTTAACACATTTGCGTTCGAAGCCATCGATATACTGCCTTTGTTTTTTGAGTAGTACTGTCGTTATTTGACTAATAGACTACTTTCAATACTAACACTAAGATAATGGCATAAAATAGTAAACATATTAATCCAAATATATATGATAAACGGATAATTACATACACATATACACATTCAAACATACATACATATATGATATACACACATACACATACACTACATACACAGATATTTTAAATTATTGTATGAAGCAATTCCATTTCAGTCTTTGTACGACCTACACATCGTAAATAGGCCATTTTTTATTATTTTTGTCTTAAATAGGTGTACATTTTGAACATTTGACGGGCAGCGGGCGAGCCCGTCACCACAGGAAGTTTTAACGATTAGTCGTTCTATCTCAAGAGCAGTCGCCGTAAGGTCCGCAACCACCCCCGCTCTATAGGAAACAGTACTGCTTCCAGACTCCCCCGACTGTTTTGTCCTCAAGTCTTCTGCGCTCACTCCAGGGAGATAGAACGACTAATCGTTAAAACTTCCTGAGGTGACGGGCTCGCCGGGCTAGTCGACAACCCTAGTTGTTTCATTTGTTTTCACGTATTTTTGTTAATTTTTAATCGAATTATTTGCTATTTGTAAACTTTTGTTATTCTTAACTTATTTCTTAACAAAAAAATATTCTGGAATATTTTTTTCCCTTTAATGTATTTTTTTATTTATTTTATTATTATTTAGGAAACATACAGCTATCTCAATACATTCGATACAAAGTTATTAAATTTCAATTACAGGTTGGAAGGGACGAGTTATACCGAATACGTAAATAAATTGTATGTAATTTATAATTGTATTACAGAGATAAATTTTATATACCTACCTAATGAAACTTTCTGTGATTTTTATATTAAAAAATCATTAAGTAATCATGTTTAAAAAATATTGCACACCTTAAAGACCGATTGTGCGATTGCGTACGAGTTTAATAAATAAATTAAATTAAATAATACCACAATTAAATAAATAAAAAATAATTTTGAGTTAAAATTATGGAATTAGCTTTCTATCTTTTTCTGCATTTTAATTGTTATCATCTGGTAGATATAGTGGAACCATGAAAGTAATATGTAACTCATCGAAACAGAGGCTTTCTCGTATCCTACGTAGAACGGGCTCGATTGCGTTTCTTCGTGAACTAAAATCGTAAATTAGTTCGTGTGAACGGGAAAGGGCAATACGCCAGAGCAGTATGTGCAATGAACGATTATCACTTTTTCGCGTTAAAACTATTCACCAAATATAAAGCAGCTGAATCTAGACTGCACTGAATGTGTTCAAATTTATTCGGACGAATATAAGTTCGATAGGTAGTTTTGAAGTGGGAAAATCGACGATCGTTCGTTTCATATTCCGCTCTAATGTATTGCTCTATCTAGTTCACTTGAATTAATTTCAATTTTATTTCACAAAGAAACGCAATCGGGCCCATTGTCGACCAATTCAAATCGGGCCCATTTCCCGTTTTTATTGCAGACATGACCTCACTGTTTCGCTCCCTATTTGGCGTGCATCGCCGTATTCTCGAACGCTGACTCATCGTATCATCCTCGGGAATAACTCATCCTTATGTGAGTCACCTCAGACGATCGGAGAAATTCCCAAATTCTTGCATTTCAAGATAGGATACCACAAGTTATTCATTATCAGCAAAGTTAAATATTGATCGATTGATAACGTTCCAAGTAGGTACGTAATAAAAAACAAACGTTCCAAATTGATTATTTTTTATTATTTTTCAGTACGCTATATAATCTTATAATCTATATAATTATACCTAGATGTCTAGTTTAGTAAGCGTATCAGCGATAATATAAAATATACTATAAAAATAGCGATTCACAAAGATGTCAATTAGTTAGATAATCAATTATAATAAGTACAACTTACACATATTTTCAATAGATAATTTGAAGAGATCGAAGACTAGATATTAAGCCATTTTAAAAGATTACGTTATTTACGATTAAATAAAGAAGAAAGGAGAGCAAGCATCATTTTTTGACGTGACGTAACAAGATGGCGATTTTAAAATGGCGCACTATAATGAAATAAGTTATTTAAATAATAATTTTAATATATTGCATTTATTTGGAAGATGTCGTTCATTCCCTGTCGCTGTTCGAGGCTTCTGAGTGTTTTCGCTGCCGCCAGAAATCTGCAACAAAACGAAAGAGAAATATTTATTCGTGAAATACCGCACCTCACTTCGCACTTCAACCTCATAGATTTAAAAACACGCAGGACCTTTAAGGACATAACATTACATCACATTTTCGTCGTGTCCAATTGACGGCTAAAAACAACTCTTGGACATGTCAAAATAATTGTGTTAGGTAGTAAGTCTCGTTACTACTCTTTACTTAGCATACATAGGTAGATGTAACTATTAGATTGTCAAAATATAAATATAAATAATCAAAATAGAAGCCTAATAATGAAATAGTCAATAATTCGTATAGATACGTACTAAAAGATATTCATCGAAATAATCAAGTTGTCCGTAAAATGTTAAATAATCACATTAAAGCTGCGCCATGCATTTAAAAACTACAGTATGTACAGAAATGTGTACAAAAAATATACAATATGAAATGTAAAATAAAATATACAATATAAATATGAAATATAAAATGTAGATATAATATAAAAATAAAATATACAACATAAATATAGAATATACAATATGTACAAAAAATACCAGAACAGACAGTAGACAAGAAAAGTAGACAATGAGGATCTAATTTTTAAAATTATTTAAATGATTACAATATCTGAAAAGTCATGGCCCTCAAATTCGGCCAGATCACATAAAGGGCGGCCTATCCGCATCTCCTTGATTTTTTAAAATAATTTTACATCCTATTAGCATTAAATTCTGTACTTTTGCCAGTCGCATTCGGGGTACGCATAAAAGGTGCGAGTGAATGTCCACATTAATTGCAGATTTTGCGAGGTGCTGTCTAGCTTACATTAAACGCTAGCATTTTAACCTTATATATTTAAAATCAAGCAAGACTATTAATGACTATAACGTGGCTCCACAAGCTTTTACACAATCGACTAGACAGCCCAGCTAGTCTAGCAAACGTCTGCAATTTCGTGTGCCCCTGCGACTAACGAGGAGCTCTCATACATTTTCTGTCGTCGCTTGCAACAGCAATATCGTGTCGAATAGTCCTCTCACCACAACGTGTCGTGTTTTTGATACCAAGTGAAAAGGATTAGACTTATTTAATGATTTCATGAATTTTCTTAATGATTGGAACAAATCTATGAAATCGAAGACTATCGCGGTTGTTTGACATGTTTGACAAACAGGATAAAACGAATTTACCGCGTGAAGTTTGTAGCCCCCGACGTTTAAGTGATGTTGCAACCGCCATTGTCCAGGGTAGACTCTCTGATCTACCCTGTCTACTCCCTAGTCTGGGTAGACTCGGGAGTTATCTAGCCGTTGTCCAGGGTCAAAACTGCATGCGGTTAATTTGTTTTATCATATTTATAATCGATCAAATGTTAAGATGTAATTAACATATATGTATTTATTAAACTATGAATCAATATGACTTTTATATTATACCATACACTTATATAAAATTATGTATTGTAAATATTAATATCCAATATATAATTATAGTAATTATTTATATTTATTAGTAATTATTAGTAATTATTTATAGTAATATTTACAATTAATAGTAAATATTATATTACATTTCTGGTTTATATACCCATTTTTTCCAGGTACCTATTTTTATTGCGCTCTATGTTATTTCTATTATAAGTTGTGCATGCAAGCGTTTTAACTGTTCATAGGATAGTAAATTAATTTTGTGTAAGTAGGTTATGCAAATACTCTTATCATGTATTCACCACCTCTAAGTATACTGCTCATGTTATTTCTGTTTTAAGTCGTTCATGCAAGCGTTGTACATTTTTAATAGGATAGTAAATTTGTTTTGTGTAAATAGATTTTGCAAATATTCTATCAAGTATTTACCATCTGTAAGTTTACTGTAAAATTAAATAAATACCGTTAGCGAGCCATATATCGCGCGTTTGGAATTTCAAATGGGCTTCCTGTCACGAAAACGTGACGTGCCGTAAGCCAATTTACATAAATAAATGTGGAAATCGATGCACCCATCCCGAAAGAATGACTGGACAAATCCAGAGCACGCCGGATATCACAGTCATTCAGTCGAACTAGCGGTGAGGCTAGGCCTTTATAATTTTTGAGTTTGAGTGGGAAGCGTTCTTCTGTAATCATCGTACTATCGCTGACTAAATATGGTACTTGTGGAATATTACCCGGTGTTGCCCGGGTGACGTTCATGGCGGGTGCACGGCGATCGGTCGAACAGTATAGAAGTTAATATGGTGCAGCGCCATCTAGTAGCGAGTTACAACAAATCAGATAGCACAAAAACCTTCTCCATGAAGAAATATATATACCTATGTGCCAACTTGTGGATTGGTCAAACGCCGTCAAAGTCTATTAAGCTCAGACGGACTAACATCCATTTTTATATATAGATTTAGATTGCGCAACTCCATAGAACGATTTGGCAACCCTTCCCACATGGCGAATTGCAGGTGGCGCTAATAGCATTGCTGGCGAAAGTAATAGCAATTTATTTGGCCATCTATAATAACATTGATAATGAATGGTTCTTTATAAAGGACTGATTGATTGTAAAAACCCAATAACTTAACCAATGATAACAATAATAACATTCAATTACTAGTGCCATTTATCGCATATTTGTATATAGGCTGATTACGTCACAGAAATAATACAGAGAGCTATCACAGACTAATGCCATATATTAGTCAATCAGAAGCGTAATTATTACGTATTAAAAACCTGTAGGTATAACAAATTAAAATTGACATCTTTATGCAAATAACTGTTGCAGTTAATGGCAACATTAGAATATTATGTTGGTTTAATTGTAATATGGCAACACGGGAAAAAGGGCTTCTTCCGGCGATCTCGGCCAAAAATATACCTTGTGAAAGTGCTCCGCGAGTTTTAATCAATTCCTACTGCATCCCGAACATCAGACCAGCAGAAAAACCAAGAAAAACAGTCCACTACTCTACAATAACATTAAAATAATAAGACCTGTGATTTAAAATTACTTTGTTATTATATTAATATTTTATACCGCATAGGCGTGTTTAGGGCGCCATCTACAGTGCTGCGCCACACTGTTCTACCCATCGACTGTATAACTACTAGAACCCGTGACCAGCCTGAGAATGTGTCAGCCGAATAGAAAGAGACAGCAGCCTATAGTACCCCCTCCATCCTCGTCTAGTCGTGCATTCACGGGACACGTACGTATTATGTCACTATGGCAACGCGTTTATATCACTATGGCAACGCTTCGACGCCATAAGTCTGCTATGCTATAGATAAACGCGCATGCGCAACTAGACAAGGATAAAGGGAGTCTCATATGCCCCATCTCTTTCTATTCGGTGAACGCATTCACTCACAGCCCGCCTTCGCACTCCCGTTCTCTATTTCTGTTACCCGATGGTTCTACCACGGAAGTCGCCATATTAAACATACTAATTAATTTTAGATAGTATGAGTGCTATCTCTTTATTGCGTTTCGTAGTAAAATACTGGTTTCCAAATCGTAGTACGTCGTTAAGCAATCTAAAACGCTATATAATTAATGGTAAAACCCAGAGCAAGTCAGATTTTAAAGTGATTCGCTCAACGTTGACGTGAGGCTCCGCCTTTATAATTTTTGACAGTTAGAGTGAGAGTCGATTTTCTGTAATCATCGTACTATTTCGCTTTTGAAAAGCGAAAAGGGACAAGCGATATCGTAAAATCTAACGTTTATGAGCACTAAAAAGATTTTTTGACGGTTTCCAAGCACGAGCGCTATAATTACGAATCGGTTGTATCCAAAATAAACAGTTATTGAATCGATGCGCGCGCAAGGACTCCGAACTGTTCGGGAAACACCTACGCTTCGCAACATCGAAACCCACCCACGTTTCATTCTCCATATTTAGGCGCAATAAAAACAAAATAATTAGTCGCACAAAGGAGGGAAAAAAACCATTCCAACGACATTCGTTTGAAAAAAAGGGCACAGGCCGCGGAGTGAGTGATTCAAATCTGGAATGGTAGGTACGATAAATAAATAAAATAAAATACAAACGGAGCTGCCATGGAATTCACCAACCAGAGTCGGGCCCATCATAATACTATTTTTTACACTTCTGGGGGTGAGCAGTGAATTCCGGACTAACGACCGGCTGTGGTAGGTTTAGGACAGCTGCCTTGCCACATGTGAGCGTTCACCTTACCACCCATTCACTTCCTCTTCGAAGCCATAGAATTTGAGATGCGCAAATCGCGGTTTTAGATATCTTTTCTAGGAAAGAGTTGATTATTTTTCTGGAAAGAGGTGAAATAGAGATTTAGCTGGTAGGCCACGAGCGCCTACTTCCACCGCGTGAAGGTAAACAGTGAAGCCGTTCCGGGTTACGGCATTTGCGAGATCATGGTATTTATTTAATTTGTACTCATGGTCTTTTGGGATATTTGATTCCCATGGTACAGATAATTCTACAATAAGGGCCACCTTTCGAGATAGAGAGTAAAGAGTTATATCTGGACGGAGGGCTGTGCATCCGAGACTTTTAGGGAATTTATACTGCTTAGAGACCGAATCGACCTAAAGAATCCAATCTGAAGCTTTCTCAATTATTAAGAAAGGTTTTGTAGTTAAATGTTTTTTACCTTTAGAGCCATCCCGCACAAACTGTATAAAAGTGTAGCCACTGAGAGGCTAATTACCTCGCGAATAACAGCGAGAACTTTGTTATGGCGGTAAGCGTACCGTCCTTGATCTAAGGCCAGCTTGCAGCCAGCTAGAATATATCTAGCTGTTCAACTTAGTGACTGTATTTCAATTGTAATTTTCTGTCAATAGATTATTGTTTAGAACTGCTTAGAACTGCAGATGATTAGGAATATTTATCGTTATGTTGATTGCAACTATACAATTAATGTTATAGTTTGTGAAAGCAACGATACGACTCCTTTTATTAGTATACTGTACTCCTGACTATATAAGGCCAACTGTAGTTTCAAATCTTATTTAATGTTATCTGTTAACTTCTATCCACTGTGTTTTCTTTATATTTGTTCCTTATATATTTCGATTCTATTGACGATAACTGGATGTTTGATTGTTACATATTCTAATTTTGTAAAATTTAATTTATTCATCAACCTGAAACGGTAAAGAATGAGTAACGCTTACATTCTATTTTTTTTTTTAAATTATATCGTCGCTCTATATTGAGACCTTGTATACCTATACCAACCAGCAAATTTTAAGGGAATGGAAAAAACTGAATAACTTCGTTCACGAAATGTTTTTTAGTTGTGTAAATGGAACAAAATGGCCAAACTGTTTCAGTTGGCCACTAAGACTTATTTGTTCAGGGTCGGTCAAACTCAAGGGTCAACACCTATCCGGCGGCCTTCACGTATGAAGTGCGAGCCCGGGTAGGACAGGCCTGCGGGCCGGTTACCCCAGGAGTCAATCTCCTGGACGGTTTGCGCACCGTGTGACATCAGCCAATCGATTGTGCATTCAGACTAACAGTCGGGGGAGTCTGGAAACAGTACTGTCTCCTATAGAGCGGGGGTAGTTGCTTCATCTTACGGCGATGCTCTTGAAACGACCAATCGGCTAGCCGATTTCGGGTAGCAGCCGGATAAAGATCGCCGTGATCCGCGATAGTTTCGGCAAATGCCGTATCATCGCTTCGTAAGGGAGAGGACTGCGCAGGCGACCTTGAACTCGTAACAATTCGGGAGACCGGAGTAATCTGGTTGCAACTGGTAGTAATGGCGGAAGTGTCGGCCCGCTGGGTGACTAACCTAACTATCTCGCGATAAGGAGTTGGTCTCTTACGAGCATGTGGCGGAACTTTACGGTGGACTGTTTTGTCCTAAGTCTTCTGCGCTCATCTCACGGAAGACAGAACGATAAATTTCGTTAAAACTTTCTAAGATGACGGGTTCGCCCGTTGTAGTTGACAGCTCTAGTTGTACTAACGATTAAAACTGTCAAAGGAAGTAAGTTGTTAACCCTTTTGAGAGTTTAAACTACTAAGCACGTAAGAGGTATTACCGGATAAAATTATTAACTCATGCTTACGAGATGCCACTGCAATGAGAATTACAAGACTAAACAATTTGAGCCCTCGGTACATGGACAGAAAGATCCAGAGCGTGATTTTACACCAATAACATTTAAAAAACGCAAAGTCGATTCTTTGGCGCGTACGAGGTCTTACATTGACGATATTTAATAAGGAAATGATGTTGTTACTTACGAGTATATGTATAGACTTAAATTGACTTCACTAAAATGTGTAGGAACTTCTAACTGGCTTCATGTGTAAATATTTAGGGAAATGTTGCCATAATCCCATTTTTACTTTGGAAATATCTCACCCATTGTCACGATGTCACACGGTCCGGTGGCATAGTGGTTGGGTCGCCTGATCTTACATTGTGAGGTCCCGGGTTCGATTCCCTCTGGGTCACCATTTTCCGTTGGGATCAAATTAACGGAATTGCATTTCAATTATGTCGATCGAATGCAAGACACATGTTACACGCACATATACATACAAACGCTTCATAGTAAGGTTAGTCGTAAGAGATAGTCGTATGTTGATAAACCCGCCCATTGTCAAATTTCACAATAGAGAGTATAAAACAAAACAAAACGATTCACCGGCCAGGCTGAATACGATAATTATCTTAATGTATTCCATCACTATCGGATGACAATCGTAAATTCTCATTTTTTACACCACGCGCGTCGCGACTAATGATTCGTTTTACACAAACATCAGATATCCGCATGTTAAAATTAAATATTCACCATAAATGTATTCGGGTCAATGCAATAGTGGCAATTTGATATTCGCCGCGATAAATGAGCGAAAATTAACGCCGAGCGGTCGTAAATTGCGGCACGCGTCATAATGCGATCGTGTAAACGTATCATTTCGATCGATTGTACCGAATTACAAAATGGCGGACACGCCTCTCTGGCCACAGACAGGCATCTTATTGGGGAAAATTCTGTCTTCCCGTTTCCAAGTGTCTCTAGTATATTTGATTAGATAGCCGTATTAGATGGCACTAAGTTCCAAACATTCACTAATGTTATTTTCAACATGGCGGCGTTCGTGGCATGGTAGTATGGCAGCGCAGTATAGATAAATGGCACTCAAGAACGCCTATGCAGTATCCTATCTCGAAATAAAATAATATTATAATACCAAACAATTTTAAAATCATATCTCCTAAAATTTTAAACATTATGTACATGAAGATGATTTTTGTAATATTTACACTTTTTAAAGTTCAGATAGACTAATGCTGCCGTCGTAAATGAAAACACAGTAACTTGAAAAAAGACGTTTTGAGAAAAACACAGTCAAAGTTCAGTTGTTAAATATTTGTTTTCATGAACAAAGTAATCAATATAGATTATTTCTTTTAATCTTTAATATTAAAAAATAGTTAGAACTTCAATTCTGCATAAAAATATATATTAAATTTTAATTGTTTAATTAATTAAATGAGATATTGTGTTTTAAATTAGGAAAATAATTTGATAAATTTTATATTTTCAAGCTATAACAGCGTAACTGAGTGGTTACTGTGTTATAGGTAAATTTTACCCATTACTGTGTTTTAACCATGTAAAATAAATATATTTTTTTTAAATAAATAAAAAACTGCAGGCACCTTAAACACAGTAATTGAGATACTGTGATTAATTCGTTTATTAAGAAATTAACTTTTAACAAAATTTTACCTAAAACCACAGTATCTGTAGAAGCCGTGTTGTAACCAAACAAAAATATTTTAAAATGATTATAGGTATTAAAAAAGATCACAGTAAATAATAGGTTACTGTATTTTAACTTAAAAAAATATGCATACTGTGTTTTTCATTAAAAATATTCTGTTTTTTTTTTAAATACTGTGTTTTTATCTAAAGTATCTCGGTAACTATCCATCGACAGACAAGCCGAAAAATTTGCCTTATAGTACTCCAACTCGTGATTTTAAAGAACCAAACTTGTATAAACACAGTAATTGAAGTTACTGTGTTTTCATTTACGACGGCAGAATAGATGGCATTCAACCTCTGTATTATTTCTTTGATGTAATAAGCCTATAAAAAATGCTGTAATAACTTAATGTTAAAACCAATCAGTCCTTTACATAAGAAAACATTTATTATCAATTTTCTGGCCAAATAAATTGCTATTAGTTTCGCCGGACAGAAGAGTTGCCAAAACGTACTACCATTTTGAGCATTCTAATACCATATATAATCAATGGTAGTAGGTCCTCTCGAAACACGTGTAAATTTTAACCGATGCTCCGTTTTTTAGTTTTCCATGATTATGCAGAGATTATGAATGAGATGCTCAAGCATATCAAAACCATTTTCACTGCAATGACCATAACATTGTTGATACGTATTAAAAACAAGCGCGGTAAGTCGTTTTTTTTTCACTTTATCGCTACCCTCATTTGGCCATTCGTAATTGAGAGTTGTCACTACTACGGGCGAACCCGCCACCACAGAAAGTTATAACGGCATAATGCCATTTTATGGCATTATTTCAAACACATCCACTGCCATTTTATGGCATTATTTTAACTACGCCAACACGTCCGTAAGGGCCATATTTCACTAGGACACCATGGCGGCGCAATCAGTCGCCGCCACCAACAAAATGTTTACAGCTCTGTAGAGAGTATCTCACCTGGTGTCCGCTTGGTGCGGGCACCAGGTTTACCTTTTTATTGGTGGCGGCTACTGGTTGCGCAGCCATGGTGTCCCAGTGAAATATAGCCGAGTCCAACGGCTTAACGCAAGGCACTGGGAAGTGAACGCAGTGGGCCGACCTCACGTCCTTTCTACCAGATTGGACGGATTTATCCATCCTCCAGTCTGGTCACGGATTCGAAGTCGCTTGCGCGGCACATACCTGACGTTAGCGGTAATTCATATTGAATTTATCGCGAATCCGTAGCGCCCTTTGTCCGTCAAGTTCACTCGGGATCGAGTGGTCATTGGGAGTTAATGGGCCCTTGCTGAGTTGGCCACGAAAACCCATTCTGTTCAGGGTTGGTCACACTCACGGGTCAACACCTATTCGACGGCCTCCACGCATGAAGTGCGAGCCTGGGTAGGACTCTGGCCTTATGGTTAGTTTCCCCCGGGAATCAATCTTCTGGCGCTCCTGGACGGTCTGCGCACCGTGCGGCGTAAGCCAATCGACTGTGCACTCTGACTAACAGTCGGGGGAGTCTGGAAGCAGTACTGTTTCCTATAGAGCGGGGGTGGTTGCGGACCTTACGGCGACTGCTCTTGAAACGACCATCGGCTACCCGATCCTGGGTGAACAGCCGGGCAAAGGACGCTGTGGTCCGCGATAGATTCGGTAAACACCGTTTCACCGCTTCGCAAGAGAGAGGACCGCGCAAGCGACCTCGAACTCGTAACCAATCGAGAGACTGGAGTAATCTGGTCACAATTGGAAGTAAGGGCGTGAGTGAAGGCCCGCCAGGTAACACTCCTGGCTATCTCGCGGTTAAGGCGTTGGCCTCCTACGGGCTTGTGGCGTAGCTAGATGGTGGACTGTTTCGTCCTCAAGTCTTCTGCGCTCACTCCAGGGAGATAGAACGACTAATCGTTAAAACTTCCTGAGGTGACGGGCTCGCCCGGTGTAGTCGACAACCCTAGTTGGTCATCGGATCTCTTTTAAGGATAGGTGACGCCAGGTCAACAGCTACCCCCGCTCTTTAGGAAACATACGTCTCCGTATTGCGTAAGCGTGACTGACACAGCCTAGCACGCAAACCGCCCAGTTTCGCCCGAGGTGTTTTCCCGGATCCGCCGGTCTTATCCCAACCACCAACCGGATCACTGTTTCTTGACTGAACCTCGAGTCCATTTCGACCGAGGCGGTCTTATACGCATAGGTATTTTTTACATAATCGTCCTATTCTACTTATCATAATCATCTGTTTCCTTTCCTCGCTGCCATGGCCACGTTAACCGCAACAGATGCAGATGGTAATAGCTGGATTGATGAAGCAACTAAATTTATCCTTATCCCCTTGTTATTTGTCGTCTCTTAATCCGTTTGTATTTGTGTCATACATTTTGCAAACGTTCAAGTTTGTTGATAAATCAAGATAAGCCACATCTATAGTGTCATTTACTCATTCAACCTAACAATGTATATTAAAATAAACGCTGTTTTGCAACACAATGTCACCACTTTAAGATAAACACTATCCTCGTTTACAAATTGGTCTGTTTTGAATTCGGGCAGTAGCCGGAATTAATTATGCAAAAAAAAACGTGCTCGTAAAAATCGTGAACGCCGTAAATCTCCGCGTTGCAGAAATCGGTCAAATCAGGTTTTGGCGGGAAAAAAAGAATAAATTGGCGGCATTTTAGAATTCCGTAACTCGGATGCCAACAATAATGCGGACTCACCCGCACTAAAAGCAAGGGACTACCTGTGTTACTCCACCTGTCGATTGTCCTAGGGGTGTCTTACGCGGTGCGAAGTTATCGATTTCGATCGAAACACTCGAATGAAGTGTGCCATTCGATTGAATATTATTATGAATAGACTAACTCGTCGATAAGGCCAAGTGACAGGCAAATGGTACTTCCCGAGAGGTGACATCAGCACACACACACACACACACCCTCTCCCTCTCTCTCACACACAAACACCCTCTCTCTCACACACACATACATAGTAGCAACAAATCAATGAACAACATTTGTTAAACATACTCAATAAGTAAATACATTAAAAATAAAAAACACATGACTGCGGTTACAGAAAGTGAACTATTGTTTTTATAATTATTTCTCTTACGGTTTTTTTTTTAATATTTGTGGTTTAAGTATTTATCCATATAGATAAATGTATATTTCCGGAATGTACTCAATCAGACCTTTCATTTGACACTAAACACTGTATATTTATGTTAATTTATTGACATTTGGATATTTAGACAACTACTTACTTGATATTTGGACAGTTAAGACCTATGACAAACTTGTAAAAAGGATCTAATTATTATAAGGATCATAATAATCGCTAAAGAACACTCTAAACCAATCAGAAATCTTTCGGGAGTTAACTCCATTTTTACTGTTTTTTATCTGAATTTTACTGATAAACTCGTAAATTTGGAAATATTTCCCTTTTAGAGGATTCATCAACCCATTGCTTGATGTTATCGATATATTTCTGCGTATTTATTATAATTATATAAAAATTTTGACAAATATTTGTGTAACATTTATACTTAACATATTTGTAATTGTACATTAAATAATTATAAATATACTTTAAAGTTTTAAATATACTTTAATTGTACAGCAAACACTATATAATAATTGAGTTTAATTTCTTGATGTAGATTAAGTAATTTAGTTACATGATATTTTATGTGATGTTTTAGTTGTAATACTATTCGTAATTTGGTTCAAATTAAATTATTTAGATATAAATTAAGTTAGAGAGAAAACCAATGTTTATTTATTTATTTATTTATTTATCAAAACAACGTCCAGTTTGCAACGAGCCCCTCATTCAAAGTAGGTCATATTTATCACTTTCCCTCGAGACAGTAACGTCCCGAATCGGGTACGATGTATTGTAGTCAATGCTCAGTAACGTCCCAAAACGGGTACGAGCGCGGCGCGACAAACCGCGCTCTCAACTAACTGAATTTATTCCAAAATCACAGTGCAACCACTCCCTGTTAGATATGTGTGAGAAAGACGGATAAATTCTGTATTGTACGATTATTCAGTCGTGCTTCTCGCAGTCTAGAATCCCTTATATAATTGTTTGTATTCTGGGGGCACTTAATCGAGTGCTGCCATTGCTCGGATCTGTGCTTCTCTTCGGATATTCTATTCGGATATATGTATGAAAATAAATAAAACGAACTAATAGATTTGGCAAAGCATATAATGACGTAAACAAATGAGTTTACCATTTCCAGATAGGCTTTCGTATTTTGAGATAAAACGTCGATATCGCTGAATAAGTGAGTTTTTTTCATTTCTCCAACTTTCTAATAATTATTCATAATTATCTAACTGTTTTACAAAATGAATTTTTAATGTTTTATATTTCAAATGTTAATGCGATCATTCTACAATTTTTCTTTTCATGATCCGTCAAGTAGTTTCTTTCTCATGTTCGTTTTTCCAAAGTGCTATATTTTTGACCGTCAACTCTCAGAAATGACAGATGACTGCCAAGATTTACACCCGCCGCTTGAGGGGTTAACATAAAATGTCTTTTGCAGAACCTACCAAACTCGTTATTTTTTCTCCCTAATATGAAATATGTCACCACTATTAACACTGATGATTGTAGTCTGATTGACGACGATCAAAAACCTTGGCGATGCTGCCCCAAAATCGCTCAAAAAAACTCGATTACCTACATTGCGTATCGCACACTCACCCCCCTACTCGATCACGAATTCGCGCCAAAAACGATCGATCCTTTATGTCTTTTTTTGCGGACTGTTTTTGTCGAGTCGTGTTTTGAAAAGAACGTTGAAATGCCGCAAATCGTGCTCCATCCATTACACACATGCGCTGGTTAAAAGTCTGACTAACCTTGAATTTACAATAAATTAAATATTCGGTCAAATAATAACACGATAACTCGTGTTATTAACAGACTGTTGATGTCATGCGAACATTTATGGCTAATTTAGTTACCATTCTATTAACTATCTATCGTTACCTACCTGGTTACCTATTAACTTGATTGTTACTTAAATATGATAATTTCATCGAGCCGGTAATCATGGCGATGTACTCGTGCTATATCCACAAAAATATGCTCTTCGCTCTTAAACATATATCGATGTTCCCGTCGAGTAGTGATTTTCATCAATACAATACCAGAAATAAATCTGATCAACGCCGGCTTAGCAAGGTGCGCAACAGTTTCCTTCACCAACGCGTTTGATTTAACACTTTGACAAAAAACTTTGGGCTTTATCACAAGGATCTCTAAGCCGTTTACAAATTCTAACCTTATTACTTCACTATATTGTGCTTACGTCCGTAGTGTTTTAGAATTTACGTCATCTATCTGGAACCCGCAATACAACATCTATAAAATGAGAATTGAGGGAGTCCAGAAGAGATTCTTGAGGCATCTTAACTATCGGCAATATCTAGGTAGCAGACTGAGACGCTTCCATCTTCACTCGCTCGAGGACAGGCGCACGGTTGCGGATATAGTTTTTCTTTATAAAATAATTAATAATAGCAACGCTGTATGTTTTCTTGAGAAATAACTAAATAAACACGACTGCCTAGGAAAATGAGTGGCTTTATCCGCGTGCGCTGACGGAAGGGTTTGATATATCTGAGAATAATATATGCCAAAAACATGGGCATTAAAAAGATCTATAAAAAAATTGACGACAGCATATATCTATCTTTTATATTTAAGCTACAATAACAGCTTCTATGTAAAAAAAAAAACAAGAAAAATAAGTAAGCAGTGTTTGTTGAAGAGAGCAATAAAATAAGAATTCTTTCCAAAATAAACTAATCCATAATTATGGGTGTTAAATAGAGATAAAATAAGCTATTTACTGTAAGTTTTTAGATGGTATAGTTTTAGAGATATCATGAAATTAATAACGCGTGCAAGGCCATCGAAATGCCGAGAGGGCGGCAGCGGCTGCTGGTCCAGCAAGGTCAGCGTACAGCGGGAGGCGGCGCGGGTGGCTAGGAACAAGACGCGCACGCCTACGAGATAGGTAGCGTGCACTGAGATGGACGTTTTGCACTATATATACACGAGCGTCTAAAAGGGCAAATAAACGCTACCCTACTTAAATTAACAAATCGTTTCGAAACTTTACGCGAAGCGAAGCCGCGGGCAACGGCTAGTACGGTTTATAATCGATGGTAGCTGTTTCGTCGTTGCGTTTCTGTATTCCGTGTCTTGCTGCAATTGTCGGTTATTTTGGAAAAGATTCCTAAATTCCTGCAATCTGCTGAAAAAAACTGCAAATCTACGCCTAAAGCTATCTCTCTCGCATGTAGAGAGCGGCTGCAGTTGAGGAATCCATATTAAAACTGGCGATTTCCATACGACACGATCCACGGTCCAGCGATTTGAATAACGCCCGAGGACTTTTTAAAGCCAGCTTCGGAAGTCACGAATCTTAACCTGATCGTGTGGATTTGGCGAATATTTTACGTGGAAGCGGCCCCCTAAACAATCAGAGGCACGAAACTCAAATATTTGATACCACGACGCGACTGCCATGTGCAAATTCTTACGTCATTATCATTCCATGTTGGATAAAGAATGTACACGTTAGTGCAAAACCTAGCTGTATATCGGTCCAGAGAAGGTTTACACGATTCAAAATGGTGCTCACGATTGGTGGCTTACGCAATCCGGCGAATAATCATGGAAGTCTGGAGACGTATGTTTCCTAAGAAGCTGGGAGTAGCTGGAAAGGATTCGTTAGATACCCGACCTTGAGTGATCTTTATGGTCAAAAGGCGCCACAGATCTGCGACAAACGTTCTGATTACTGCTAACGTCAGGTAAAAGTCGCGCAAGCGACCTCGAATCTGTGACCAGACTGGAGGACACACATGGAGTGAGCACAAACACTTACATGACAAACACAAGCCACAGTCCAACTACGCCAACAGCCCGTAATAATCCAAGACCTAACCGCGAGGCACTGAGAAGTTCAAACCAGCGGGCTGTCCTTGCTCCTTTGCTACCAGGTTTTGGCGGAATTCTCCATCCTCCAGTCTGATAACACGTTCGAGGCCGCTCGCGGGGCCTCTACCTGACGTTAACGGTAATTCATAGATGGGTCAATCCATTTAAATAAAATTTGTTGATCAACATTTTTTATTTCCCTGGATTTTTTTGCAAGTTCCCTATGTCTAGACAGTGACAAAACAGTCTTCGAAAAAAATGTATAAGCCAACGTTTTTCTTTGCAGCCATTTTAAAATTTGGGGTTGGCAAATTTGGTTAGTTTGGGTTGGGCAAATTTTAATGAAGAACTTGGTTTGCGGAAAGTTTATTTGCAATCTTTTTATAAAGATATCGAAATAATTCAAAACCACTATACTTAGCATGAAATTGACTTTAGCAATATATTTTTTTAATTATAGTATCATACATGAACTCAGTCAAACTCTTTCTGTGAAAACTGGGAAAAACATAATGGCTGCTAAAACCTATTGGCTTAACCTATTAATAAAATATGTTGACCAACATTGCCTGGGTGATTTGAAATGAATTGACCCAGATCAAATTTATCGCGGATCCGCGGGGCTCTTTGCCCGTCAAGCTCCCTCGGATCAGGTGACCAACGGCTCGTTTCTAAGGATAGGTGAAGCCAGGTCAACAGCTACCCCTCCCCCCTCGCTTCTTAGGAAACGTACGTCTCCAGACTTCCCCGATTATTCGCCGGATTGCGCAAGCGATTGGCTGGCGCAGCCCGATGCGCGAACCGACCAATTCCGCACTCGCGATCCCAACTGTCTACGACCGCAGATAGTCTACGACTTCGGTCACTGCGGTCCTTCCAGGTTAAGTCCCTTTTCGAGGTTAAGTTGAGTGTAAGTCGCTACTATTGGATTAAATTTAAATTGTAAATTTAAGTTAAATTTACCTTAAAATTTTTGCTTCAAATAAAATAAATTTTAAAATTAACTAACTGAATTTAAATTAAATTTTAAAATGCTACAGTATGAAGGCTGAATCGTGAGTTCGACCTAAAGAAACATAAGTAGGCCATCAGGCCCAAGATGCACGTAACTATTAGGAGAGACCTAAAGAGAGAGAAGACCAGTTGGTAAGCCTAGATATCGGCGGATAGTTAAAGTCAAAGAAGATCTAAACCTGTATGGAGCGAATGACTGAGATGAAGGAACAGCAGAAACGAGCAAGGAGCAGGAAAATAACAAGAAAAAGTAGTAAATTAGTACGTATAAAATAAATGGGTGTGTAGTTTCCAAGATTGTGAACGCTCCCCGGCTATCCCGCGATTAAATCTCTAGAAAAAATCTAGTTAATAATATAATTTTAATTCCGCGAAGAGTCAACGATCTCTGTGCGAATGTAATGGATGACGGAGCACGATTTATTTTTTACTGGACTATTTTTTGCACTGTTAGTACATACTCCAAATAGTTATAGGTGCGCGTATAAAATAAACCGAATAAAAAAAAGACAAGCCGTTTTGGAAACAATATCTTCGAAGGCGACCGCAAGTGTGTGAAAATCTATTATGTGGCTAATTCGACAAAAGGTTAGAACAGGTTTTTGGCCCATCGCAGTATCGACAGAAGTTTGCGTGTTTGAACTTGTCAGGGCCCCTCCCTCCCAACAAGAAAATAAAGGAGAAGTATTGGAATGAAAGGAGTGGCGTGCCCAGGGTTGGTGAACTGGGCAAGCCCGATATACGTATTTGTGTTTTTACGCTGTTTATAGAAAAAAAAAAGTGGTATCTCTATACTCTTCAATCTTCAGTTTGAAATTTACTGCTTGTGTCGTAGATTTAATAAAGCACACTGAAGGCACGCTACTGAGACAGAATTTAACATATACTTATCAGCAGTCGCATAAGAAATGCCAGTGGCTTTAAGAAATGCCGTTTTATTTGCTTGAGCGAGTGAAATCAAGTTACGACAGAACTCACCACAAGGGACAATTTCCTCCATTGTTTATCAGGCAATAAAAACCACAAGCAATTGAAATTATACGATAAAAAATCTGCTCTGTCATTTGTTCCTATTATCTCTTTTTATTTGTCATCTCTAATTAAAAAATAAAAAAAATAGTACCAAAAAGTGTCTTATGTTTGTTTAACTTTTGGACACATAATTTATGGTTATTGTCACTTTTAATATAAGAAATTTCAGTATAAACACATATTGTAACTTCTTGTTTCCTCAACAAAAAAAAACAAATATATATATATATATATATATATATATACCTATATATATATATATATATATATATATATATATATATATATATATATATATATATATATATATATATATATATATATATATATATATATATATATATATATATATATATATATATATATATATATATATATATA